>BROE01000013.1:9954783-10171033 GCA_036571765.1 Plecoglossus altivelis
CACTGCCCAGGGTAACTGTGTGGAGGTCTGCACTGTCTGATGCACCAGGACCACTAGGTAGGTCTCCCTCAGCCCTCTGTCCAGCACCACCTACAGACATACCACAGTACCTTCACTTGCAGTTCAGATAGGAATGCTGTATGAATTCATCAGTACCCAATGAAAACAGACCAGCAGCACAGCAATATTAAACATTATATAATTATTTAACATTAAAATAAACGGAACCAAAACATGTTACAATTAGCTGAGGATCATTTACAAATGTTGTTGCAGACTCACCTGAATCTGTTCGGTGAAGAGTCCCTTCCATACTCCTATAGCCCCTCCCTCCTTCCATCATGACAGGCAGCTTGGCTCCACCTTCTGAGCGGAACGCTCTTCGAATGAAGTGCTCTGATACCTGCTTCCCACTGTCCACCAAGTCGCACTCTGCTTTTTCTTCTCCTGTCTGAGACTCTGCTTCTTCTTCTTCTCCTGCCAGAGACTCTGCTTCTTTCTTCGCCTGCCAGAACTCTTCTTCTTCTCCTGCCAGAGACTCTGCTTTTTCTTCTCCTGCCTGAGACTCTGCTTCTTCTTCTCCTGCCTGAGACTCTACTTCTTCTTCTGCCTGCCAGAGGACTCTGCTTCTCTCTCTCCTGCCTGAGGACTCTACTCTTCTTCTCCTGCCAGAGACTCTGCTTCTTCTTCTCCTGCCAGAGACTCTACTTCTTCTTCTCCTGCCAGAGACTCTACTTCTTCTTCTCCTGCCAGAAGACGTCGCTCTCTTCCCTGGCCAGAAGACTCTACTTCTCCCTCATTCTCTGCGTGATGAGACTCTGCTGTTCTTCGTCTCCCGCTGGAACTCACTTCTCTTCCCTGCCTGAAGAGCTCTGCTTGCTTGTCTTCTCCTGCTCTGGAGGACTCTACTTCTTCTCTCCTTCCAGTCGTGGGAGCTACTTCTATGCTTCGCCGTGCGTGCAGAGACTCTGCTTCTTCTTCTCCTGTCTGAGACTCTGCTTTTTCTTCTCCTGTCTGAGATTCTGTTTCTTCTTCTTCTTCTCCTCCTGTCTGAGTATCTGCCATTTCTTCTGTCTGAGATTTGGCTGGGTCATGTTCTTCACTTATCTGAGATTTTCCTGCAGCTTCTCTTTCCCCTTCTACTCCTGTCTGAGATCTTACTGCATCTTCTTCCCCTGTCAAAAAATCCACTTGGGCTGTTTGTGATGCAGTTCCTTCTGGTCTCAGTAAGCCACCACTTTGCCTAGTTTCTCCAGACAATCTTTCTGTTCTTTCCTCTAGCTCCATCTCCATAGACTCCAGCTCTCCCTCCTGTTTATCCCCCACTCCATCCAAGTCTTTCTGTATCTGAGTAGCATTAACTGCGTCTTTATCCTGTGTGAGGATGAAGGTCTCACCCACAGTGGCAGGCTGGGCATAGAGCTCAGTGCTGCTAATGATATCACTTGTGAGGTCAGGTTCGTTGACATCACTCAGGTGCAAGCTGAAGCCTATCTCTGCAGCCTCACAGTGAGACTCCAATCCAACACACACATCTGCACAAGAAAAGTGAGACAAGCATTTTAGCAAAGAACAGTCAAACGTTTGCTCATGTTACTGCTACAGGGGTAACGTGGTGCTGCTTGTAGCCCCCCAGGTCAGACCTAGAGGATGGTAACTGTAGAGTGTCTTACCTGGATGTCCACCTCTCCCTCGACTCTCAACAGCTGCATCAAATTCCTCCACGTTGATCTTTTGCTGATGTTCTACCTTCCTCTGAAGACCCCTTATCTCAGGACGTTTGTCAACAAAGGGAGTCTTCAGACTTAAGGTGACAGAGCTGGAGTAGGCAAGAGTAAAATCACCCAGTTACATGCACTGCTATCAACTTGGGAGAAAACAGCTTACTGTCTTACTGACTCAACACGGCTGAGGAAATCACAGTGTGGAAACAGTCATAAGACACCAGAGCAGGTAAGGTGTGCAGTTTCTTACTTCAAAGAAGTGGAAGACAGACTTGAGAGGTCCTCTGCAGATTTCACGTCTTCCTGATCTCCACCTGCCCACAAGTAACCCCCAAACAACTTACAGCTAATGAAGAGTATGAAGTTGAAATGAATGAATATCCAGCATGCTGACTTTACCGTCGCCCAGATGCCTCTCGAACGCTGTAACGTTAAGGCTCCGGCGTGGTCGCTTCCTACTCAGAGCTTTCACAGGGTTGCACGGGTCCATCATGGTCACATCAGGCAGGTCCAGTCCTGACAGCCCGGTACTACAAGGAAGAAACAACGCATTAGACCGCACTCACATATAAACCCAGCCACTATCGCTAGCATCTGTCAAACGCAATTAAAGATACCAATGTTGTCGCAGAGTAATTCAAAAATTAAGCAAATATTGCATGTGCTCACCTTGGGCGGTTGCTGTTGAGACTGGAGTCTGCTGAAGGAAGTACAAGCTCCTTGATAGGCTGATCCTGTATGAGCAGTGATGTCTCTGGCTCTGATACAATGAGATGGTGGAAATAACGCTTTGATCAACAGGCAGTGTAAGCACACATGTAGACCTCACCCAACTGCACTGAATGAAATGAGCTCATCAATTATCAACGTACCAGTCTGCAAAATGCCCCTCAGAAGATGCCTTGGTGTAATGTCCTCGTCATGGTAGAGAAGTGAGACTGCAGTTGGGGTAGGAATATTTCCCTTGCTCACCACAGAAGACAAGGTCCGCCTTTTACTGGGAGGCAGCGACACCCTGGAAGTGCTCTGGAAAACATGAGCATGATGAAACGCAAAGCCTGAACAGGCCTGGTAGTGGGAAGATGGGATGATTGTGGTGGGTTCATCAGATGATCATGCTGCTCTACAGTGCCTTACCTTACGGAGCTTCTCCTTCATACTGTGTCTTAAGGCCTCCTGGGGAGTCAGAGCTCCAGCTTCACTCCTCCTCAGCCTGGTACTATGTCGTGTACAGGAAACCGAGGGCTGAGCGTTCGACGCCCGACTAGAAATGTGAGTCACGGGTCAGGATAGATCATCGGGGTTCCGGAGGCAATGTTGAATTCCTTGTGGATATTTTGGATCTAAAAATGACCAGGAGACCGTACGACTTACCTGCGGGTAACCGGGGACCTGGGCGGCTCTGCATGAAGGACATTTTTCAGCAGGATCCGAGCTGACAAGTCCTCGTCAACAGAATCCATTTCTTGTCAGAGTTTGGTCTGCTGTAGTGTAGATGCAGTGCGTAATGGTTATACTAAGCGAAATACTGCATAATGCCAACGTACATATTTCACCATTCAGAAAACAGTTGTACAGGTTTATATGTATTAATATTAGGTAGAGTCCTGTGTTCGTCATACCTTATAATTTTATTACAGTGGTCTCCAAAATTGTCCGCACTAGCAGTCTAACTCACGTCATAATTAGAGCTTAACTGGCAAAAAACAGTAATTGCACATTAACTAGCTCTACTTTTTACGTAACCTCGTCAAAACGCAAACAGCAATAGCATAGTCGATGTAACGCAACTAAAAAGTACAGAATATTGTTTGTCTTTTACAACGTTTAAACTCCATGTATTCATAAATGGCTTGTAGTAGCTTACCCTGGCAGTTTTTTGTGTTTTTCTGACTCCCGCCTTTGAATTCAACTCTTTCTCGCGAGTTAGTACAGGGATATGTTAGTTTTGAACTGAAGTCTGGGAATTGTAGTTCTTATTGACAATGTGCTCTGGTTGACGTTTCCTTCAAATGCATGATTACCGGGTCAACCAATTTAGATATCCTGATGTACAAAATAAACAAATGTATTTAGAAACGTGTGGTGTCTCCATTATTCAATATATGTGGAAGTATTCAAAAGAAATGCAATTTTATGCGTCGACAACCTGTTTATGAACCAAAACAGGAAGTTGTAAGCATTGTGGGACGTGTAGTTCCGCTTCAAGGCCGCTGAGCTGGATAACAACTCGAAGGAGAGAGAAACAAAAATAAATTTGACTAAACTTCAAAATAATAAGGAATTGGTCTTTTTTGCGTCTGAATAAAGATGCCTGGATTCACCTGCTGTGTCCCTGGATGCTACAACAACTCTCACCGGGACAGAGAGCTACGGTTTTATACGTTTCCCAAGGATACCACTCAGAGGGAGATTTGGCTAAAGAACATCTCTCGGACCGGAGTGAGCGGTTGTTTCAGTACCTTTCAACCTACAACTGGTCACCGAGTGTGCAGCGTTCATTTTGCTGGTGGAAGAAAAACGTACACCATTCGAGTACCAACTCTTTTCCCGCTGAGAGGAGTGAACGAACGTAAGAGTCGCAGAGGAAGGAACAGGAAGGTGGCCACAACAACCCCTGCACCTCTTTCCAGTCCCAAACGTTGTTCCAGTCCTGCTGGCAACATTGTCATCACCAACGTTGTTTCAAGTGCCCACATTGCAGCAGAAACAGCCGGGAGTGATACAGGTACCAATTCAAACAGCGACAACCCTGTGGTACAAATAGACCAGAATGGCGAATACATTGGAACAGCCAGTCTACCAGCTCAGGGAGACGGGACTTGCCTCACAGCGGTTGTTTCTAGCTCTACTGACCTGGCCGGGGAGACCTTATCTCCTATAGCGGCCGCTGCCAACCAACAAACAGTGCAGTACGTCAGCGTGCTCAGCAGCCCTCTGGACCACGCGTACTCGCTCACCACGGGCACCACCTCAGCAGAACTGTTGCGGAAACTGAATGAACAACGAGACATAATCGCGCTCATGGAGGTGAAAATGAAGGAAATGAAGGCGACCATTCGTCAGTTACGCGTGAGCGAGGCCAAGCTGCAGGAGGAGGTGCGGGAGCGGGACCGGCTACTGTCCGCCGGTGCAGCTGCTGCTATGGCTGTAGTTGGTAGGAAGAAATATGAACAGTAGTGAGTTTATATTAATGAGCTGTACGACCTAAGACTCAAACATGACAAGACACCAAGGAATCCATGGACAGAGCCGCAAATCATCTTTTGTACAAACATGAGCGAAGACAATTTATTTTCTATAGTGCAAATAACTACTTCTTTGTGTACTACCAATGGCACTATGTGTTGGCCAGCTAGTTGATAGTAATAATCCAATAGTTGCCTATAAACCTGACTCAGTATAGTCAAACTGTTATACAACATGCGAGCAGCCTTTCAGAAAATATGTTGAGGCAGATTGGCCTAACTGGTCTCGGAACTATGAATTAGGGTTATGTTGGGTTGTATAATGACTTCTTTCTCCTCTAACTCCTGCACCAGTTTGTCACCTCAGAGGCCATCCTCCACAACAAGGTTCTGCAGTGTACTTGATTGGGGAAGATTGGATATGGGCTTAACATGTATAATCTGGAGAAGTTCTGGTCCTTAGTTCTTTGTGCTTGTGAGGACATTCTCTCACCCAGTGACCCTGCAGCTAATTCCAGCCCTCCTCAGTTAGACACCTGGTCTCACTGTTCAAATGACAGCCATGACTACTTGTGATTAACGATTGTTCTGTAAAGTAAAACCATATCATTTTCAAGTAAATTTCTTTTTGGAAATAGCTCAGTTTTGTGAGTATTTTTCTTTTGTTGCAGCATGGAAACCAATAGTCTTTCTGCCATGAGCCTGATGTGTGTGTGACACTGTGCAGAACTATGTGGTGTTTCAGTACATGTAAAACACAAACTCAGGCTTATTTTAATTTGAAGATGAAAGAACTAAGGATAAAGATTTTCACGTGACCAAATCAGGCACAGTAAGAAAGAACCTCAGGACATTTACAGTAACTGTTGAATCCTGATTCCTGTAATGCACCTCTGCATCATGACCTGTAGAGGGCAGTGTGACAAAAGGTTTGGGAGCCGTGTTCCAGTAATGGCTCAGACCCTGGTGGTTTCTTGATGGTTTCAATAGGACGGGCACAAATCTCTTAGTGACAGGAGTCACACACCCTGCCTCAGGGTTCCAGGACCGGTGCCGGAGAAATTCAGGATGTAACCTTTATTGTGTATAAATAATATTGTGTTCAGCATTCCTTACCTAAAGAAAGTCAGCCTTCTCCAAGGGAATCTTGCTACCCTGAGGAGGGATGAGCATTTGTCATGGACTTACTGTCTTGAAACTATGGGGGGTCTGTTTGTGGCAAAGCGGTTTAATTACCTTTTGAATAGATTGACCCCCTCCTAAAGGGACAGCTGACCAGTTGGGGTAGATGCCCCCTGTAGTTTTAGGAATGTACGGTGATAGTTCTTATCGCCTGGGTAGAAGTTTGGAAGCAGTTGGTCAAGAGTCAACTTACTGTATTAGCTTTAGGAGAGAGCCAATCACAGAACTAGACTTGAGAATGACATTTTAAATGAACCAATGACTATTGACAACTGTTTTGTGGATGACAGTATAAATGACAAAGCTTGGAGAAAAGCCTTCAGACAACTTTTTATCACCATGACGATTTGTCTCCTTGCTTCATGCGCAAGTAATAAACTTCCTTGAGATCCATCGACTCTGCCCATACTTTATGGTAAACATTTTCCCGCACAAACCTATGTTTTTATCGACCAGTGTTTTTTCTAACAGAAATCCTATTTTGATACATGAAACAACAACTCTTAGCTGTGTGTACACTAAAGCGTTGCTAGATCAAATGTGTGTTTCAAAATTATTTTCTTTTAAATTAAGTTTGAAAACAACCAGTCAACGTCTTCATAAGATGTTGGTCATGATAATAATGTGTTTATTTGAGAGAAGCATGGATGGAGAGAGGGTATAGAGTCCTGATCCTAATCTCATCTGGATTTAGTCTCTTCTCTCTGTAGAGTTACGTAAGGAGTTTATCCAGGGCTGTCAATCAAACATGCCCATCTCCTCTCCTCCACCCTGTCTCTTCATCCCCATTCTCCCTCCTTCACGTCTCTTCCCCTATCTCTGTTGTCTGCGTCAGCCTCGTGTCATGCCATTGTCTACCCCATTTGCAGCCTAATTATGTAACATGAATCAAGCCAAGTGCGAAATTACGTGCATCATACTCATATCTGCTGCTTTTGCTCCGCATGTTATGAGAGGATGATACTAGATTAAAGCCAAACGCCATGATGATGTCAGCATGGACGTTTTGTGTGTATATATAACCGTATGTATGAAGAGCATAACAATCCACAGTCCCTTGCTGCAGTCCTCTGTGGCTGTTGGCGACTGTGGTAAGCAACTCCCCCCAGTGCTGTCCCCCCAGACGACCCCAGATGGGACGTCTCTATTAGGAAATAGGCCCAGTTACAGCAGTTCTGCGCTGGCCTTATGCAGGCTACTGTGATGATGGCTCCAGAACTATGAGGCCTGGAATTTGCAGGCTTCTTCTGATCTATGGGTAGAAACTGCTTACTGGTTGTGGTCTAGTAGCACACAAACCCATGTATTATACATATGCTCTTTCTGTCTATAATTTCCCTCCACTCTGTGAATTTATTGTCTTTTGGTTAGTGGGAGAAGACGGTGTGGCTTTCAGGACTGTGTTAACAGACAGGTGAACGAAGAATGTTCGCTGAGCTGTATGGCAGGGCTGTGTTTGTGATAGAACTGACACAATTCCATGTCCTAATCCCTCTCACTCTGTCCAGTTGCTGTTGTCTACCCCCACAAGCACACAGCCATACCAGGTACATCCAGAGGCATTCAGATTATTCAGTGGTTAATGGTTGTTTTAAGCTGCAGATTAACACTGAGATACCGTTCCCTCTGTGGGACTGAATCAAACTCTACAGCTGCGTCACTGGGTTTATCTGCTAATGCATGGAGCTAGCCATCTGGGGTACAGAGGTAGGGGAGTCACGCACACGCACGCACACACACACAAAGAATCCTTCCAGGTCTACTGCATTCCCCAGACCTGTATCAGTTTCATGCATAGGCAAGGTTCGTGACCCTAATAAAAAGCTGCTTCTTTCAGGAAGAGGTTAGACCCTCCCAGGTGGGCTGGCTGCTCTAATCCACTCTGGGCTTAAATCCATTTGTTAGCTTCTCCCACAATATCTGTAATATAACACAGCTCAACCATATTTGCTCATGTGGGAACCGGGCAGAGTGACTGCCCTGATGCCCTTTTTAGATAGTTATGTTTGGGTGTGTTTAAAAGCTGTTTAAATGTTCATGATCTAATTAGTGAATGACATTTGTAGATGTTGTCTGGATTCTTTCAGGACCTCTCTCAGAGATCCATCAGAATTCAGCACCATCTTCTGATATGGTGTTCCATTCCCCTGGATGCCAGACGTCTTCGGAGGTTCACTCTGTCCAACATCTCATCCACGCTGTTGTTCTACCTCGTCCACGTGTTCTTAATTCTGAAGGCCGGAAATGAGATGCTGTAATCCAGTGTGCTGTGACGTGACGCTGGCCCCAGTCTCATGAGCTCTCTGTAGTCTGGCTTCCATCACTCCCCAACAAACTCACATACACACATCCTGCTGTGCCCTCGGTGGTGAGCCTTTCCTCTCTGTGTTAATCCAGAGAGTGAGGCTGTTAGCTGTGCTGCTCTGGAGCTGGCAGGCCGATGATAGGACTCCTCCCGGGACACTGCCAGCACCACTCTCCCAGGGATTAGTCATCTGCGGAGGACATCAGTTTGTGCAGCTCTGCGGAGGACATCAGTGTGTGCGGCTCTGCGGAGGACATCAGTGTGTGCGGCTCTGCGGAGGACATCAGTGTCCACAGCTCTTTGTGAGGGCTGTGTCTGGAAGTCCCGTGGTCTGGTTGACTATGAGAGGGCATCCCATCTCCGTGACCCTGCTGCTTGTTGCACTGTGTCTCTGTAAGAACTTTTTACTTCCCCTTTACAGGTTATTCTTGTGATGGTTGTAGCAAATAATTTGGTTGGAGGCAGAGAATTTCTCGCCCATGTTTCTTGATTTAAGATCCAGTAACTTTCTTTTTGATTCATACTGCCTTTATGTTATGTTTGGAGCGTTATTGCTGGTGCTCAAAACAATAATCGGGCCGGAAACTGTAGAATAATGTTTATTTTAAAAATAATTCCAAAATGAAGGACAGTTGCTAACAAGTTGCACTTATCATAATGAGATACTGTCAGAGGCTCTTATCTTCTGAACGGCTGTGTTTGTGTGTGTGTCCCTCTGCTCATGGAGTTGTAGGACATCTGGAGCCATGTCCCCACTGGGGTTTGTGGTGAGGAGCCCCTGCTGGCTTGCACTGGAGGGAGCAATCACTATATTTTCTTTTCTTATATCAGACATAAATAACTCTTGCGTGGTAATGAGCTGAGCTTCATCTGCCCCCCTGGTGTAACACCACCCAGGTACATGTTTGTGTTCGGACCCCCACCTATCTGAAGGCAGAGTCATATTTGACAGCGACGAATAGGAGCATGACACAACTGTGGAGCTTTGTGTCATCCTATACTAAACCCTGACCCGCTACTACAGGATTGTACTGTTTCGATATAATCTTTATGCTCTTTAATAGTGTGTATGCTGATCAGCGTGTGTGCGTACATTTGGTTGTTTGCCAATACAGTTGAGCATGTGTGTTGACAGATTTGACTGGGACTGGTAATCCCACACACACTAACATCTCTTATCTGAGAAACATTGAAAATACAATGACTGTTTCTATCTATTGTTTATCATCTATTGCTGCCTTCCCTACAGGTCAGGCCCAGCAGGGCTCAGCTGCAGCCATCCCCAAATCATGTGCGTCCATCTACAAGAGCTTTGCCCAGTGTCTGGTCTCTCTGGGAGACAGCCTTGGTGGCTCACAGGACGATCAAGACACGCAGGACATTGACACAGTGTGCAGGTAACCCCTCCCCCACCTTGCTCCCTTCGCTTTGACACTTTTTGTAAGTAATCCTTGTTTGTCCTGTTACGATTAAAATGTCCCAACATCACTTCAAATTGTGCTCCAGGACCTTCTGCTTCATGTGGGAATCTCTCTCTCACTTTGTCACATCCTGGTTTTCTCCTCAGGTCGTGGGATGCGTTTCATGTGTGTGCAAACACGGCACTGGCTGGTTGCCCGGGAGATGCAGCAGGTGTGTGGGAATCTCTCAGACAGGAGTCCAGGAAAACACAGTTTTCTGGAAACCTCTATGACCTGTGTGCAAGCCGCACAACAGTCGCCCCCAGCACAGTTCCGGCCCAGAGCCCGCCCACTTCAGACCAGACTAATCAGGAAACTCTGAAAGGACACGCTAACTGCCATGGACCTGCTGTCAGTGTGTTCCTCCTACCAGCATGCACCTCTCTGATTCTCCTGCACTGGACCTCTGTGGTCTCAGGGAGCCCACTAGTCTGACACAAACACACACACACACACACACACACACCCATCCCTCCCACACACAAGCTCTTTTACAGGGATTAGTTTAAAAAAAGAATGAGATTTGAGAAGTAATGCCTTTATTTTCATTGCTAGGAAGAGTGCCACCCCTGTTCACATAAAAAACCCATACTTCCCACGCAGACCAGTCTCTCAGGTTCTCACTAAGTCTTTCAATGCAACCTGGTTTAAGAATGATTTTAATAATGACTTACAGGACTGAGCATTTTTTGATGGTGGAGTTTGTGCCTGTTTTCTTGTGTATTGAGGCCAGTTAAATGTCAGCTGGCTCCTTTTTTTCATCCCTTTAGCTATTTCAATATCCTTACTGTCAGTGGTATGAAACTCTACTCACACAGTACGTTCCTGATACGTAGCCCTAATCACAACCCTAACTCTAACTGTACGCTCCTGGTAGGTGTAGCCTTAAACCTGTTAGATGTCTCTGCTGCTTGCTGCTTCATCAGTGATGTTTTGGAGACGTGGGGATCTCTGATGACACGTCCATACTCAGGAGCTTCTCTCCTTCATCCTGCTCCCTTCTAAGGAGGTGTCACCCACCCCACTCTCCTGCTCCTCCACCTACTGTTCCCTCCCTGTTTCCTCCTGCTGCTGGAGTTCTCTACCTCCTGCTCCTCCCTTCTTTTGAGGATGTTCTCTCCTCCTGCTCTTCATGCCTAATTCTCTTCATTCTAAACTCTGTGTGTTGTCAGGGTAGATCTGAACAAGCTACGCTGTCATGCTAAGAGTAAGGATGAGGGAATGGGCAAGAGTAGGGCATAATCCGTTGATAACTTTTTTATGTAAAAGTAATAAACTTGTAATTGTCATTGTGAGCCATATGTCATTTATTAATAAAACACATCTGGTTATGCTCTGTTCCAGTTTAATATTGTGTCTATTTATTTGTTTTTGTGTGCGTGACATGAACAGATAAATCTCATCCGTGTTTGTTCATGATGCTCTGGGCTCTCCCAGCCCACACACTGTCCCACAAAGCACCAGGCAATCCACAATCCCTGAAGATCACCGGCATACCAAATAAGAAGGGGGGCGAATGAGAAATGACAACATTGTCTTTGACTCAAACGTAAGCGCACAGCTGTCAATTTTGCCTGCGCATGCGGATGTGTGTAGGTCTCCACAAGGAGACGTAAAGACAGACAGATGGACCATTCGACCATTTCCATTTATTTGTTGTTTGGTTTCTTGTTACTCTCTAATGACAGCGCGAGTCCGTCCTGTATCCTGCATCTGGTCCAGTCTCTGGCCAGAAGGCCATGTGACACTGTCCCTGACCCCACACCTGGGATCATTTAATGCTACTAGATATTGATATTTGCCATTTTAATTTAATACTTTTTAAATGAATGACATCAAAACACTATAACAAAGTAATCAAACATCATATTTCCATCAAAAGCATCCTATGTATTTGCACAGGGCTTAGTTTGTTTGATATTTCAAGAGGAGAACCATCTAGTGGTAGCACTAGGACAGGACATAAATACATGTTATGCGTGTCCTGTAAACCGTGAACATTAAAACACTGACTCAATTGTCATTTGAATATTTAAGAAAGTTTATTGGTAGATAACTCAATTCGGTACAACAATTTCTATGTAACATTTTGTTGCAACATTTTAGGAGTTTTGGATAATTATTGGAGTGATGCTGCTGCCACAGTATAACTATTCATTAGTTAGGCAGATCGTAGGAAACTTGAGGAATAAACAATAAAATATTAATAAAATCATGTGCTCCCTTGATGTTTGAGATTCCACAGTATCTGTTATCTATCTGTTATTTGAGGCCTGATCCTGCAAGTAACATCACCAAGTAGCTGACATTTCTAGGGGCAAGTACAAGGCTTGTGTACATTTTAGGATTAGACGTCAATCTAGTTCCTCAATGAGACAGTGTGGTCTGCAGCTGGGCTTGTGGTCCAGCTGGGATTCTAGCTGTGGTTGCTCTGTGTTATTCTCCACTTCTGGATCTAATGCTACCATGGGATTGGCGGAGGGTGTAATTGGTGCGTTGCCACGGACCCTGAAGAACAATTGGTGGGGGTCTGGCTCTAAGGTGGGTGTTGCCAGCGGACTCCTTTTTGGATCTTCATCCTCCCCTGACAGGATCTCTATCTTTGGTCGGGACTCCCACTGAAAACATGGAGGGTAAGATCAGAAACAGCTACACATCGGTAACTAGCTCTTTGTTTAGTGACACGTCATGTTTGTATGCAGTATGCGTTTGAATGGGTGCATTGGGTACACTGTGAAAGCCACACGGCAACGACTAGTTCGCTAACCAGCACCCCCGAAACTAAAGCAGAGCTTCCTGACCTCAGGGGCAGATGGATGGAAGCTGACAACTGGACTCAGGCACAAGTACTTCTGTTTTATTACTGACAGTGTGTGTATTGTGACTCATGTACCTGCATGTGCAAAAAACCCGGTGGATCAAAGCTCCCTCAGTAGATGCACTGAGAAAAGGACTGTCTTACACTTCAGGAATCCTATGTGTCTCAGCGGCCTGAATCTGGCTGTCGCAGTGTGTGCGAATATGTTGTGTGTGTATTTAGGTGGAAGTGGGGGGGTAAGATGACATACCTGGGAGAAGAAAGTACAGGTGGGTTGTGCATCTTCTACATCCTCCAGATCTGGAAGGTCCTAAGAGGAGTAGGAAGGGACAGCAGCACCTCAGTCACCTTACACACTCACAGCAACTACAGCAATACTATCATCTGATGTCTAATGTAATAAATCAACATTTACCACATTAGAAAGAATAAATAGATTTCTAATAATAGATTGGAAAGGTATTCAGAAGAAGATTTTCATTACCTTTCTAATGACACCTGCTTGTATCTGTATATGCATCTGTACTTGTAAAAACAATGGAAGCAGACCTATACTGCATGCAACTCACATCAATCCTTAATGAAGGACGGGTGTCAAGGTGGATGGTCTCTAAGAGCTCTGTCTCCCCCAGTTCTGTCACCATCGGGCCGGGATTGTGAGAGAGAGTCTCCATGGGGCCACCTGTCACCATGGGGCCAGGGTAGAGCTTGGCAGTGTCCTGAGAGGTAGCTCTTCTGCCCAGGAATGGTTGCCTACATTCTGACAGTTCTGGCTTCAACTCTTCTGTGTCAGCCTGGTCTGTGTCTGCTGGGCTTGACACAGAAAGATCGAACTGTTCTTTTCCTGACTGATCTTTCTGCTGCTCCTCTCTCACTAGCTGGTCTTTCTGCTGCTCCTCTCTCACTAGCTGGTCTTTCTGCTGCTCCTCTCTCACTAGCTGGTCTTTCTGCTGCTCCTCTCCATCTGAATGTCCTCTTTGTGTCTGTAAAAACTCCTCATGGGCTTCCAGACTGTCCTGAACGAAAGCCTGGATCTTCTCCTCCTGGCTCGGGCCCTGGCTCTTCCCACTGGGGCCCTTGCAGTCTTCACTGGGGCCCTTGCTGTCCTCACTGGGGCCCTTGTTGTCCTCACTGGGACCCTTGAAGTCCTCACCGGGGCCCTTGCTGTCCTCATGAGGGCCCTGGCTTTGTTCTTGATTTGTGACTAAGTCTTCACAATTGCCTGTAATAAACAAGTAAACACGTATCAAAGTATGTGTACATTATATATGTGTGTGTCTGCATGTGAAAGTGTGCAAGCCTACCTCTCTCCTGTAGCTCTCGTAGACGACGCCTCTCCAGTGCTTTTTCTCTAATGGTTGCCATGGCATCCAGACCGTCCTGGATCCTCCTCCTGTCTCGTGTCTCCCATGATTCCCTCTCTTTGCGCTCTGCCTCCAGCCCCCCTGCTGCCCATGCCTCTGCACACGCCCTGTGCACAGCAGCCAATCTTGAAGTTTCAAGACCACTCTCTCACCGTGTTGAGTAACAGACCCAAGCTAAGCCTAGACAGCTCACCTGTCTTTGGGGAAGACAGGCCTGTCATCCAGATAGGTGAGTTGTTTGAGACGCACAATCACAGTCTTTCTGTAGTTCAAGACCTTCCTGACCACTTCATTTCCCATCAGGCTTAGAACACGCTAAAACATCATGTAGGAACAAGCACACCAGCATTTTAACACTTTTAAAGCCATGGTAGAGTGATCAGACTAATATGTCAGCACTATTAAAAGCAAAGCCAGGAAGTGATGTCAGACCAGTTGGGGCATGGCCTCCAGTACGTTGAGTATGTCTGGGTCCTTCAGCTGGTTGTGTGACAGATCCAGCACACTGATGGAAGGGCAACTCTTCAGGTGCTCCAGATCTGCTGATGTCTCCAGCTTATTATGGGATATCTGCAAGGTGTTCAGCTCGGGGAGGCAAGCTGAGGAAACACAATTCTTAGGAGCTGGATACATACAGAACACTCAGTGAAGGCTGACTAACTTACATATGTTCTCCACGGTGCGTATATAGTTGTTGCAAACATTGAGGCTGCTCAGTTTGCTGAGCATTTCAAGGTTCTCTAGTTTGTGGATGAGGTTCTGATGCAGGTACAGACAGCGCAGGTCTGTCTGAGCCTCCAGGTTCTGGATGCGCTGCAGTCCGTTACATTCCAGCCACAGACACTTCAGCCCAGTGTATTCTTCCAGATTCTCTATGACAGAGAAGCCTTGGGGAACAGGAGATTTACACTGCTACCCATGAACTAAAATACATTGTTGTATTGCTACCATCTTAAACCAGATAAGGATGTTTTGAGTTCTATTAATGTAGTAGTAGTTTGGCTCAACTACCTTTGTAGTGCAGGTACAATGTGTCATTCAGACGTGGAGTCGCATAGAGTTTATTCAGCTTGCAGTGATCCTTCAGAAATTTCTTTGTGATCCTGTGTTTAGAAAAGCTCATTTATTAATATTTGGCAATGCGTTTAAAAGGTTTTAGATTGAACAGGTCTTTCACCTTGGCCCCAAATCCTTCTCTTTTTTGTCTGGCAGAGAAACGACTTGTTTCCGTTGATCTTCATGCTTGGTTTGTACTTCTGAGTTCTGGTCTTCTGTGGAGGCGAAAATATACGCAGCTAGCTTGCGGTACACGGCGCTGATTGTTGCCCATACGTCAAAGCAGAATGATGCGTAACGTTATACTGTTCATTACATAACTTAATGTATATCATGTCACCCATTTCAATCACCTATTTTACACTAACCGTATTGAACGGAAGTAGACTCCGTCTCCAGAAGCTCTGCTGCATCACCGGCTTGCAGCAACTCAGCTTTTGCCTCGCCGGATTCCTTTAGTTCTGGATGCATAGTAGAATATCAACACTTTTTATACACCTTTAAATAACTTGCTACTTTAATATTGTGAAATAATATTTTAAACGTCAATTAGATGTAAAGCTTGTAGGTATTTTTTAGCAAGCCTAGCCTATCTGTCTTCAAAGCCTTTTCCACTGCACTTTAACGCGTCTCCATGTTTCTATGGCAACAGTGAAACAGACTTGCACCATGGTCGATTGTTTTGATTGGATTAAGAGCGTTAACGGTCCTCAGTACGCGACTCAATTCCGAGTCAGGAAGCTAATATCCAAATATTTTGGGTATAACCTTAGAGTTACAAGTAAATATATAAAATAATATGTACAACTGCCAGGTTGCGATAAACTGGTGTTTATCTGCGCCACTCAGTTACTGGAACATCTATTTAGAACTATTGTAAACTTCATACACAACCAAATAGCAAGACGATATGAATTAATATTCATTTTCCACCTGTATCGTCAGAATGGTTTAGATTGAAATCTCACTGCTAAATAAACGTTGAATCATTTCACAGGTCTGGTTTTTACCATATTTAAAGTAGGTCTACAGACAAATGTAGTTGACAGACACAAAGATGTAGGCTGTTCGAGGTTCCATTAAATTATGAGGAGAAAGGCAAGGTTGTCTGTGGTTGATGCATTTCCTCTGTCACATCATCTACTGTTGAGCAAGTGTTTTGCAATATGTTAAATATTGTCTCTTGGGCATTTTCTTGCAATATTGGTAAGAGCCAGAACGAACCTGGTGTGTGATAACAATTAAGTGTTCCCAATGTTGTTTGTCTTAGGACCAGAGCTTCTGGTTCAGGCCTCCTAGTGTTCCACCTCAATGGGTTTAAAATATTCAGTGATTATCGAAATCCTGTCTATCGCCAACATTGTTACGCTGTTTTCCCCTTGGACATGAAAGAATGTCCAGCTCCCTTTGATTTGCGGAAGTCCTCCTTCCCATCCAAAGATCCACAATGTCCCTTCTCAGAGGATGTCTCAGAGGACTTACTCTCTCTCTTCAGGTCTTCAAGACCAAGTGCAGGTAAGTTACAGTTTGGGGATTTGTGTCAACATCACACGGGAGATGTGTTGTTTGAGACTTCCAATACTCCAGAGGATACAGTCAAAAAAGATTTGGTCGAAGCAGCGTTAAATACGCCACCTGTTCAGGAGTCACATGTTCATTGCAATGCTCCGGCCCCTTTCTCATTGGCTGAGACAAGCAGGAGCTTTGTCTGCCTGCGCAGTAAGTGGATCTCAAGTGTGGTACACCTGTGATTGATCCACGGTCGAATGATACAGGAGTCCAAGCTGAGATGCCTTAAGAGGGCATCACAGAGGAAACCAACTCTGTTGACAGCCAAACTGTGATCTAGGTGGAGACCAAAAAATACACCATCAAGGGGGTGGTGAAAGGTCTCAAATGAGCTGGAACCTTTTTTGTATAGAGGCAAACTTACAGGGACATGTCTTCCATCTAAAATGACATCAGAAGGGAGTTGGAAGGGGAGAATGGAATGTAGGTGAACTCCAGCCAAATGGAGAGCTGTGTTCAGGTGCACTGAAGACCAGAAGAACGCAGAAGACCAGAAGAACACAGAAGACCAGAAGAACACAGTCGACGTTGCTATCAAGATACTGCTGAATCCCAAATTCTGCTGTGATGAATTGGCTCTCTACAGTCTAGCCAGGATGAACATCATCTGCGTATGCAGCCAGGCTAATGGTAAGGACCAGTTTGTCTGCCATAGCACCTCAGAGGTGACCACAATTAACATCTCAGTAAGGCAAGAGTCCACCTGGACCACTCCTCTGAAACCCCTACCTGCACTTTATCCTCTTCAAAGAGGACCCAGAAGATGATTGCTCTGGATTTGTCAAGGCTACCTAATGGTCAAAGAGGTCTGTGAAAAACAACTGTGAGAAGAAGCGTGGTGACAGCTTTAGCTTGGTCAGCAAGTGTTCAACAGATTCTTATGAAACTAAACAGGCAGAAAAAGCCTGCGACAGGTCGGATGTGTGTCGCAGCAACTCATAAGAGAACACCATGACCATATCAGTCGAAGCAAGTGTCCACCTGCACCACTCCTTAGAGATGCACACCTCTTCTGACAAGGATGAGACGGATCCAGGTGGCTCTGGCTTGGTTAAGGCCACAAGTATTCATTAGTTTCTTCCCCAGGAAAACTGGTTGATGGAGTCAGTGGTAGGGCTGATGAGTGCTATGGTCCAGTGAAGGCTAGCAAGCGCTCAAGGAAACCCTCCAAATCCAGAGTGTGAGGAAAAGAAAGATGATGGTGCTGGCTTGGTTAAGGCCAGCAACCATGTGACCTGCTCTTTTCTAAAATGTAGCATTAAGAATATGAAGACTGTATGCAAGGCATAGTGACGTACTGTCATTCAATGATAATAACGTCTAAACTATTTATATCTCTCTTAATTCTCTCATGAAAAAGCCCAATACAGTGGGATAAGAGACTGCAAGACAGAAGCCAGGATCCAAAGGGAATAAAGTAGGAACTAAGACACTTCTCTTATTCTATGAAAAAAACGTTTAAAAAAGAAGAAAAAAAGCGACAAAGTTTGTTTCATCTACAGAAAGTCAACAAAAAATCGGAGAATCTAAGACCTTCATTGACAGAAACTTGACTTTTTGATTATAGTGAGTACTCATTGCAAATTGAGCAATGCTATTTAACAGTGAAAATGTATACTGTCATTAAGATTGTTAGCGTGTTCAAATGCAGCAGAGGCCTCAAACAGCAACGTGTCAGGAAAGTCTAAGAAAAGAATACTCCTCCAGCGGATCATCTCCTCTCTCGTAAAGGTCTTCTGCTTCACCTGCAAGAAGAGCCATGCCCTGTAGCATGGCAACACTGACGACACAAATTACCATTTAAATTGCAGTGTTTTCCACTTTCAACCCTTTCTTCTCGCTCTGTAGACAGACACACAACAACAAACCAAAACACACTCATTGCCTTACAATACTGGTTAACCTGCAGCAATGAAGGCCAGGACGCTGCATATCTAGAGTAACCCTTGGATGCTTGAGTCCAAATCCCTTCTTATCTCACACAAGACAGGCAGAGACTATGAGGCAAGTGCATTAGAATGAGTACAGAGTGAATTGGTGCATTGTTATCAGAGACCTCAGTATCGCTATAGTTCACCTACGATGCTTGTCCACACCAGCGATGTGAGCAACGACATACTTTCAATTGATTTTCAATGGAGCCAGGTGAATCGTTTACGTGGTGCATTGTGGGTAGCGACGTAATCCAAGCGATTAGAATCGAGATTCTCAACTTTATGCAAATGAGGAGTGATTTTCCCTAGCTATGGCCAATAGGATTGTTTTCTTGTAACGAAGCAACCATGGTGAACATTTCAAGCTTTCAGTTTCAAGATAGATAAACTTATCGTCTGTGGCTGCATACCCAGTGCTGTTCCATATGCGTCTGTATTCCTACCGAGATGTCACAGGGTCGCTGTAGTTGGTGCTTCCGGTCGGTGTTTTGTACTTTTAAATCAGTCTCGTAACAAAACGGAACACCACTGATGACCTCGAGTGTTCAGCTTTAACTTTTATGTTAGTGGATCATATGTAGAGTTAAGTTGGTCCATTAAGGTATGAGGAGAGGGGTTAAAGTTGTTGTCTGTGGTTTGTCGATGCATTTCCTCTGTTGCATCATCTACTGTAGTGCAAGTTTTGTTGCAAAATGTTAAATATTTTCTCTCATGAATTTTCTCACATGAGCAGTAAGAGCCAGGATGATTCTGGTGTATATTAATAATGAAGTGTTCCCAATGTTGTGTGTCTTAAGGCTAAATCTTCCTTCTAAGGCCCATAAAGTGTCCCTCCTCAATGGTCCAAAGTTTCTGTGAGTATCGAAATCTTTTCATGTACCAAAATCGTTATGCTGTTTTCCTTATGACATGAAAGAATGTCCACATCCCTTTGTTTTGTAGAAAACCCTCCCTCCAATGAGCCAAACCTGTCTCGGTCTCTGAGAATGCCCAGTAAGATATACCCCCACTCTACACGTCTTCAAGACCCAGTGTAGGTAAACCCTCAGTCTTGAAAGTCCCGGAGAGGCCTGTGGCTCAACTGCACGTGTGTGATGACCCTCCAGTCATCACAGGCACCTCAGAGGAAGACGACTGCTGACGGCCAAACTGTCATCAGTGTGAGACCCTCAAATCTGTCATCAAGGGGTTTGCGCTCCAAGCTCTGACTATAATCTTTAATCAGCTTTAACATTTAATCCTTCACCCTGAATAAAACAAAGATACAAAAAAGATTTGTGAGTAGTGGATATGATCATGCCACATCTTGCTAGCATATTGAATTTCATGCAGCAACAAAAAAAAGTTGTTTATTCAATATTGAGAGCACATTTCATTCTGTAACATTTAATATTTCACTCTGGATAAAATACAACAGACAACAACCAAAATCTGTGTGCATAGTAGGTAACATCATGCTACAGATAGTCTGTCAGCATGACTGAATTTAGTTTAATGTGTGTAAATAGGGCCCATCGTTACTAACAACCACCCATGGTTTAAACTGAGGATTATTCAGTCTCTGGGAATAATTTACCTTTAATACTGATGTAATGGCATTTTTGTGACCATAAGTGCTCTGATAAAATGTACGTTAGCCGACATTAGTGGCTAACCGTGGGCGAACGGTACAGACTAACTCGCCAAGGTTCCAGACCCCATTATGGTCCACGAGACCGTTTCTTCCGTTGACTTCTTAAAGAAGATATGCCGTATAAACTAAAGGAACTCATGATCACTTTATATTGCTGCACACCAAATTACTGCGATTTATGAAATAAGTAGTTCCACGGAACGTTGGAAAGTTTGACCGAATGAAAATTCTGCCTCAGTACAACTTTCAACATATTTACTGCATTGTGAATTTAAGATGTCAACGCGAAGTTCTAACTTTTGTTTTTGTTTGTATGCTTCCTGTTTTGAATGCCCTTACTCGGCAAAGGGCGTCAGGAATGTCTGAATATGCATTTGTACATGTCTTTGGTATGTCCCTGAAAGGATGCTCAAACAAAGCTCGAGTGAATATCTTTCTTTTTTAAATATCAGTCTGACGTTGATTAAATGAAATTTGCTTCGACAGCGGAATGTTCATTCAGAGACTCGATGAAGACTCCTTATGACATAATTATGGCTAATTGAAACGACAAACAATAATGTAATAGGTAGGGCCGTGCAGAGACCTTTAGAGGAGCAGTTGCTCAAAGTACATAAGATGCACATGGAGCAAGACTTTAAATAGCGCTGCTCAAAAAATCAATACAGCAATGTATTGTGATGCATTCCTTGCTGATTCTCGTATCGATATGGATGATTATATATTGATACAACAGCAAATGATGTGATGCAATTTTGAAAAAGAAACAAAAGAAAATACAATTTAAAAGTTAAAAATATATATTTTTTCTTTCCACCTAATCATAACTCTGGGATTAGAAACACCATTTACCAGCTCTCGCAGTGTTGAAAATATTATGTGGCAATTAAAAAACGCGCGTGGAATATGCCCGGACAGATGAGGCCGTCAAGTGAAAGGTCATCATGTCGGTCATTTTATTTACGGCTAAATCATTATTCATAGATTTGACTAATAGTTAGATTGGACATAGGCAGGCATTCACAAAAGGGCATGTTACTACAATTGACCAAAGGGCACTTTGGGCACCATGGGGCAGGTGCTCAAGCGTGTACGCATTTTTGTGAATCTTATCTCGGCGAAATATAGTTGTCGGAAAATCTCTTTCCAAATGTCTCCGAATACATGTGTGTGGACTCAGCATATACATATTAAAGAAAGTATAAAGCTTGTCCCACATTACTCACAGACACACGTGTCACATGTGTACATATCTTCATGGTCAAACATACACACGCAGAAGTCCTTTAGAGATCAACCAGAGACATTTTCACAATTGTGTGCGAATTCTTACACCTCGTGGTGAAATGTTTTAATTGAGACTGCCTCGGTTTGGCTTACTAATTAAAGCCATTTCCCGGTATTGGCTGCAATAAGCACATGCAGAACAACTTCGGGGGTATGTACAGTATATATATTGCCGTGATACATTTCAGACAATTTTGCATCTTAAAATTTAACTCGCAGAGTAGCTAAGTATCTATGTTTGGATGACAAGAGAAACTTCGGACACGCTTCACATTTATTTCAAAACCCTTCTCGCCGGTCATTGCGCGCTCTTTGGCTTGCTGGTGTTTTACTGCCCGGGGCCGGCATCTGAACTTAACAGACAGTCTACAGTAGGTCTCGTGTAGTCGAAAATGGAAGAACTAGCCCGTGAGAGTATCTGCCTGCTGGCAAGATCTGCGTCGCACGCGGACCCCCCACGCCTTGGTTCGTTCGGTGCTATCTTCATCATGCTGAAATCTGCCCTGGGTGCGGGACTGCTCAACTTTCCATGGGCCTTCGAGAAAGCTGGGGGAATAAACACAGCTGTCAGCGTGGAAATGGTGTGGTAACATCCTCATAAAATCCCGAAAACCCGTGTGTTTTAGATGTCCATGCTTGTTACACAACACATTGTGTGCTTAGGCCCGCAGTGGCATCCTATTGAATTAGACTCAAGGAAAACTGCATTGCTGTACCATTTGCATCAAGAAATGTAAACTGTTTTTTTTGTTTTTCAAAGTTAGCCTCCGTTGTGAATTTTCTTAACTAAACAATGTTAAAAACGAACTCAAGATCAAATGTGTTCAAACGTATAAGTAACATATTGTGGGCCTACTTCTCACCCAGTTGTGGTTAGTGATGAGTGTGTATAGGTAAAGATCCGCTCCTCTGTGTGAACGAGAGTCATCTTTTCACATGCTTGCTCTAATGAGCCCTCACTGCACATACCCAGGAGCAATGTGTGTGTATTTCGACTCATCATGTAACAGCTGACCCTAAGAGAAGGGACAAGACTACTGTAGATGCTATAGACAGTAGAGTTTAATATTGTATGTCACTATACCTATTATCACTCTCCCCTCTCAGGTGTCACTGGTGTTTCTAATAAGTGGACTGGTGATCCTAGGCTATGCCTCCTCAATTAGTAGACAGAACACCTATCAGGACGTGGTGCGGGAGGTGTGTGGAAGCGCGATTGGCCAGCTGTGTGAGATCTGCTTCTGTTTCAACCTCTTTATGATCTCTGTGGCCTTTCTGGTGGTGGTGCAGGACCAGCTGGAAAAACGTAGGTCACGTAACGACCACAACCACATAACAACTATACAACTATTACTTAATTAGCAACGTCCTCTCACCTACACAACAGCGTTATGGTCCTCATGAAATACTGACCAGTCACAAATGTAATCTGATTGTACCCACCAGCATGTTCATTTTACCTGAGGTTGTGTCTTTGTGTTTTGTGTTGTCAGAAGCTGATGTGTGTTTAACCTTTGGAGTGGTACCGTGATGTGTGTGTTTCAGTGTGTATATCCCTGTACGATGCTGTGACTGGGGCTGGCGAGATGGAGATGCCTTATCATTGGTATACAGACCAGCGCTTTGCCCTTTTTCTCATGTGCCTCATCTTCATCCTGCCCCTCTCCATTCCTAAAGAGATTGGCATACAAAAATACACCAGGTATGTCAGAAACTGGAACTACACCAGATGTGTCTAGGAAATATACACCAGTAAGCCAGGAACTGGATATACACCAGATGAGCAAGGAACCGATCATATATACCAAGTAAATCAAGAACAGGAAATACACACCCAGACTGCTGGGTCAGGGTTCCACAGGTGAAGGGACCGCATTTAGTAACTTTTTTAACCTCATCTCTCTCTCTCTCTCTCTCTCTCTCTCTTTCTCTCTCAACCTCTATCCCTCTCTCTCATTTAGTGTGTTGGGCACACTAGCAGCTACATACCTCTGTGTGGCTGTTATTGTAAAATATTACTTGATGGAGGACCATACAGCCATCATCACCCCAGAGCACAGCCAAGGGTTGGTCATTGTGTGTGCAGACTACAATTGAGAATTATGAATGACAGTATAATGGTTGTTCATCAATATTCTTTGTGTATTTTCAGCATAGGCTCATGGGCGTCTATGTTCAGTGTTGTACCCACCATCTGTTTCGGCTTCCAGGTATCGTTCACACTTTACAAGATTTGAAGTACTGTCATGTCCACTGTAAGGGGTGCTTCATATGTGTCGATTTGTGTTGCAGTGCCATGAAGCCTGTATTGCTATTTATAGCAGCATGGAGAACAAGAAACTAACCCACTGGGTGGTCATCTCTGTTATATCTATGTTCTTCTGCCTGCTCATCTACACTCTTACAGGTCAGCTCACATGTCAATCAGGAGACAAACTAGGTCACAGCAATAGTTTACAACAAACACGACTAAGCGTCATCTGTTTGCGACATCTATCCATCTCCTCTTCTCTCCATTCTCCTCCCTATCTTCCTACACCCATCATCCCTCTCTTGTCCCACCCCCCTCTCCATCCATTCCATCATCTCTCTCAGGTGTGTTCGGCTTCCTGACATTTGGACGCGTTGTAGCATCCGACATTCTTATGTCATATCCTGGAGATGATGTCGTCATGATCATTGCCAGACTCCTGTTTGGAATCTCAATCATCACCATCTATCCCATTATTCTACTACTGGGCAGGTACAGTAGGCTTTAATTACGTGCTGGACTGGTAGGTTTAAGTAAGACAACATGGCAGGTAGGCCTTAATTACACTGACTATTACTCTCTGTCTCCATTTCTCTCTCTTTCCCTCTGTCCATGTCCTGTAGGTCAGTGATTCTGGACCTGATGCAGCGTATTCAGCGCCGGCGTCATGGTGTGGTCACACATTCCTTTGAGAGCCGATCCAGAGTTATTCTTACGGTGGTCTGGATCACCATTACGCTCCTCATCGCCATGTTTGTTCCTGACATGAGTGAGGTCATCAGCGTCATCGGAGGGATCAGTGCCTTCTTCATCTTCATCTTCCCCGGTAAGATGGAGGTGGATGTCTGAGTAATTGTGAACGTCCATAAAGAATACAGATCTTCATTCAAATGAAAAAAAAACAACTTATTAAGGCCAAGACTATTACAACTTGTGTCCACTAATACTAATTTTTGTGTGTATGTGTGTGCACAGGTCTTTGTCTAGTGTTCCTCATGCAGTCAGAACCTGTGTCTTACAGAGTTCGGTAAGCCCGGTGTAGTTGAAACACTGAACATTTGGAGCGGTAAGAGGTAAAGAGGTACAACAGTAACCATGAAACCTCCATCCTATGCTTTTCTATGATTCTGTGCAGGGTGGTACTGACAGTGTGGGGTGTGGTTACTATTGTGGTTGGAGCCTTCATCTTTGGACAAAGCACCACAATAGCCATCATGGAACTCTTCCAGAAGTTCTGATCAGCAGCAGGAGCACCTTAGGGGGTGTGTAATGTATAGGACATGATATAAAGTATTATGTCATATAGTGTATGACATACTACACCATATAATATGCTATAAAGTAGAGTTAAATGTGACATGATATATTTACAGGACTGTTTCTAATGAAAAAGGAGTGCACACACAAGCTGTCAATTTAGCATGTTTAGGTTATTGGTTTACATATGTATGTATGTATGTATGTATGTATGTATGTATGTATGTATGTATGTATGTATGTATGTATGTATGTATGTATGAAGTGTGCTTTATTGTTCGTCTTTGTCTGGGTTTAAAACAAAGAGGTAAATTAAGATGAAGTCAGTTGTGCTGGTGTTCTTTACTCAGCAGGGTCCGTTACAGTTTGATTCCTACAGCCAGGGGGCAGTGTTGCACAGGGAGAGTCTTCTGGTCTCTGTTCTAAAGAGAAGTCTTCTTCTCAGACAACTGATTCTGAATTCTCTTTATTTAGGACCGCAATACAACACAACTGCACATTGACATTGATAAACACACATATTATTTAATACATTTTATGGCGTAGAGTAGTTTAACGTGTAATGTAGTGTAGAATAGTGTAGTGTTACACTGCATAGTGCATCTTATAGTGTAATGTGACCCACTACAGTACACTGACATAGAATACTTTGAAACGTATTTTACCATCCAGTGTATTGAAGCATAGTGTGTAGTATACTGAAGAGTTGTAGTGCTCTTCATCAATGAGAGAAGACATGCTGAATATCACTGTTTTATTGTTCAGTGACACCAGGCATCAGAGTTATGGCAGAGATTTTCTGTGTGTTTTGTGTAAGGTTGGATGGGGGGGTGTATGAGTGTGTATGTGTGTGTGGGGGGGTGCGGTGGGGGGATTGCAGGGGTATGTGCTGGGGTGTGAGTGAGTTATGTGGCAGAGTGGGATATAAGCAGTATATTTGTGCACAGGAAGACATACCTGGCAACCACATATCAACCTGCTGACAGCAATCCCCACATGTCCACACACATCCACACCCATGTACATCCACACATCATTCACAGCATACACAGACATGCAGACACACACACTCACAAGGTGACAGAGTCCTCTCCTTCACCTAGGCTCATCACCCTCCCACTCAGCCAGGGGTCAAGATCACCTGTCACCATGGTGATAGGCGCTCATTGCCGTGGAGATAAAGGCTTCTCATCTCCATAATGACAATCATAACCTATCTAACCCTGCCCAAGGAATCAAGGTCACACGCATACACACACAAACACGCACAGGCTACTGTAAGAATGATTCTTACATGCTCTATACGTTGATAATACAAAACATATCTTCCATCACATTTACCCTTGAAAAATTAAATTACCTACATTGAATAAATTGCCACAATTACAAGACAATTTTGTGATGACTATTATTATGCAAATGAGACAGTAGTCAAAGAACGTTTTATCCTGAAGACAGCGGAACTGGCTGTTAATCAATGTGATGTGGGCAGCCTAAGATCACGTACACACACACACACACACACACACACACACTGACAGCTTGCAAGCTGATGAGAGGATATGTTAATTGTAAGTGTAGGCAAAGCAGTAGATTGGAGTTTGTGAAAAATGTAATTAAAATAAAACTCAATGTCTCAGCATGTCTCTGCTATATTAGGGGAACACCACCCTGAGATGTTCAATCAAACCTGTTAGTCAGGCTAATTACTTTGTTATCACCTTGTATGCATTTAAAGTATTTTTTGCGTGCAATTGTATAGTATCTATGTGATTCAAAATGTATCTTGCAAAACATTGAATAGACTGAATGCCTGTTCTTTGACCCAGCCTTTAACACAGTACAGCCCAGACTGCTTCACAACATGACACCTAAAACCAGGCTGTGCGCTCTTATCTAGCCGGCATCTCTACTCCTCTGAAAATCTTCCCCTCTCTTCATCCATAACTTGCCATCTTTTCATCTCTCCATTCTCTGTCTGCTGTTCACTAATGGAGTTGACAGTCAAGGGATGCGCTCATCTCTGTCCTCCTAATCACATGTAATCGGATGTTCACAACCATCAGGGGGGAAAGAAACTAGCGGGCAGAAATAATGTGTGTGTGTGATAGACAAGAAAAAGGGTGTCCTGCATCTTGTCTCCAGAATGTACTAGAAGTGTCAACGTTTTACGCACGCGCACACACACGCACACACACACATATACATATATACACACACACACTGTGAATTAAAGGCACATAGTCCCAATAAAGCTCTAGGAAGACAAACAAGCTGCCAGGGAACATTACATTACATGTTAATACACCAGTCAACACTGTGCTCTCTTAGTAAACACTAAATGCACTAAATAGAAAAATGTAGTAGAGTTAAAGTGTCCTGTGAGGATGTCTTGCTCACTTCCACTACAGCTGATTGGGGACATGGGGAGACAGCACAGATGTACACGCCTGAGGCCAGTTTGGGTAGAATGCTCTCTTTTCTTATGCTTTTCTCTCAGCCTAGTAAACGAAGCATTATGTCTAATTAAGGCCATCACAAACCCCCTGGCCTATGCAGCCTTCAGGCTGGAACTTTGGGTCTAAAGGTATGGCTAGACCTGTCTGGTAAAGGGCCGGCTTTGCTGATAGTCCCTATAACTCAACATATGTCTCCACAACAATGACCAGAAGAAAGCTTGTTTACCATAAATAAAAAAATAGGACGCTACATCGCGTATTGTAAATGCAAATGTATATCACGTGCCTCCTATTGAATTTACAAATCGCGACCTCTGCTGGACATGACGAAAATAACACGAGGATGTACCGGTAGCAAGCTAGCAGGATGAACGCAACCATGGATCCAAGTTATTAGCATCTTATTCCTCCGTAAAGGTTTACATTAAAGGTAAAGGTTGTTCAAACGTTAGGTAGACGTCATCACCATGTCAATGCAAGTTATATAAATCCCCAAATTAAAACATGTAACAATATATTGTTTTGCGTGATATCTAGTCGGAAAGTGCATTGCGGAATTACCGGGCCCAAGATACTCCCTCGCAGTTTCCTGATAATACGACCCCGCCCGAGGAATCGGCCGCTACATAGAAAGGGTTAGCATCTCGAATAGCAACACAAAAAAAACACCCCCAAAAACCTACCGGTTCGTCTTAGGTTATCTAGTCACACTTAACATACAGTTAATACGTTCTTATTTACATGTATTTATGTGCCATGGATTCATCAAAAGTCTTTTACTATTCACACATAGTAGACTGTAAACAGGTGTGTGGACTTCGTAGTGTAGCCTAGCCGTTAACCTAGAGCGCAATCGCTGATGCGAGAAAAAGGCTCAACATGTTAAAGACTCTTCTTGACTCCAAAGCAGCTCGGCTTCTATATGTCGTCCCCTTTGGCTGCAGGGCTTTAACATCACAGCGAATATATTATCTATAATTCACCACCATTCATGCATATCATAGGACAGGACGTAGAGCTGGGCTCTGGCATTATTGCATATAAAAACAGTCAGCAAATATGAGTGTAAAGATAATAGAGTTTCCCAGATGTAATATACATTATGCAGTGTAAGCAGGCCTTGCATATATTTCTTGCCTAGCATCCAGGGTGTCATCCCAGATGGGTTTGTTCATGTCTGAATGAACAGCTTCTGTTGTCCTGCGTCCTCAGGCCTAAGCTGGGGGAGGATGAGTCGTGGCCGGGTGTCAAGGAGGAGGGCCGGCAGACGGCCCCCAGCCTCAGAGGTCGAAGCCCTGGACCCAGAGCTGCTGCTGGAGGTTAGAGACCTCTTTAGCAAGTTGAAGACCTACACCAAACCAGCCAATACGGAGTGGCGTCTCCCTGACCCCAGCGATGCTCTGCGACACGTGGCCCAGGAGCATGGTTGCCTACAAGCGCTGAAGGTCTCTCTGAACTCGGTTAAAAACCAGCTCAGTGACAAAGACCTGGAAGTGTGGCACCAGCACACAAACTCCACCAACCGAGCAGGGAAGGTCATTGCCACGGTGCGCGCAGCCGCCAACGCTGAGATCTGCACGCAGGCTTGGTGTAAGTTCTACGAGATCCTGGGCACTTTCAGCATCCTGCCGGAAGATGCGCTGCAAAGTGGAGAGCTCAACACGGTGCACCTGTGTGAAGCACCAGGGGCCTTCATCGCTGCGCTCAACCACTACCTAAAGACCAGCCAGCACACACGTTACTGCGACTGGAACTGGGCGGCCAACACGCTCAACCCCTACCACGAGGCCAATGGAGGGAGCACCACCATCGCCGACGACCGTCTGCTCGCCAACACGCTGCCCTGGTGGTTCTTCGGCTCTGACGACACCGGCGACATCATGAGCCAGAAGCACCTGCTGGAGCTGAAAAAGTTTGTGGGAAACATGCAGCGCGTGGATGTGGTGACGGCGGATGGCAGCTTCGACTGCCAGGGGAACCCTGACGAGCAGGAGGCGCTGGTGGCGTCGCTGCACCTGTGTGAGGCGTCCGCCGCTCTGCTGTTGCTGAGCCCTGGAGGCTCCCTGGTCCTGAAGATGTTCACCCTGTATGAACACTCGTCACTCTGTCTGCTCTACCTGCTCAACTGCTGCTTCGGCTGCGTCAACGTCTTCAAGCCAGCGACCAGCAAGTCGGGCAACTCAGAGGTGTACGTGGTGTGTCTGCGCTACGAGGGCAAGGAGGCCTTGAGGCCCCTCCTCTCCAAGTTGATTCGTCAATACGGGCCGGACCTGGGGTCGCGGGAGGCTCTGTTCCCTGATTGGCTGATCCCAGCCTCTTTCCTGGCACAGCATGAGCAGGTGTGCAGCTACTTCCACAGGCTGCAGGTGGACACCATCACAGAGAACCTGCGTCTGTTTGGAGCTGTGAGTGCAGAGCAGAGTGTGAAGCTGGAGCATCTCAGGGATCTCACTGCTCAGGAGTACCTTCACCGCTTCCAGGTAGGATCTGTGACTGATAGTCCTGACGCGCTCTGCCTCCCTCAGACTAACACCCTAAACAGCCCCTCCCAGATCAACTGATCTATTAGCACAAAAAATGTGCATGAGAATATTTATGGAATAAGATAGCTTTTGGTGTTGTAGTGGTTCGGTAAATGAGATTTGCCATACATTTTTATCCCCCATCTAAATACTTCTTTGAGTGTAAGCTACTGTGTAAACGTGACTAATTCAAGTCTTTTTTCCCCCCAGGTGAGCCCCCTGGCGCGGGGCCGATGGTTGTCCCGCAGCACTGTGGCCCCTGCCTGCTGCAGTGTGACGGGGGGGAGGCCCCTGGGCCAGCGCCAGCAGATTGGTTCCTTCAACGAGCGACAGGAGCTGCAGGCCTCAGGCTGGAAACAGCGCGTGGAGCGAGGCCGCTACGCTGCCTGGGTGCAGGAGCACCTCCCTGAGGGCCCTGGGTCTTGGGGAGCCCTCTGTGGGCCCCTGGCAGACTGCAGCATAGACTCCTGGTATGTGTTAGTGGGTCCGGCTCTCCCTGTGGTCAGGAACTCCACCTTCTGTGACGGAGCTCTGTTGGGTCATCTGAACGAGGCTCTGGAGCAGGTGATTCAGCACGCTGGAGGGGAGGGAGGTACGGCCTGGGGTCAAATCCCATTCTGTGGCTCCTGCCCTGAGCCTGCACCCTTGTCCATTCTAACACAAGTGGCAGAACTCTGTGACATCATTTCCCACAGTGTGGAGGGAGCTGTGGCCAGCAGACGAGTCCTGGTCCTGGGCAGTGCCTCAGTGTGGGGGGGCTGTGCTGAGCAGCTGGGGGGGCTGGAGGTGAGCTTCTCGGCCGAGCCTAGCGTCCCCACAGCGGAGTGTGCCACCCTGCATGACGGGGAGGCAGGGTACCAGAGGGAGCTGCTGGGTTGCGTGCTGCTCTCTCTACAGAGTATGCTGCCTGGTGACGCTTTCCTGCTCCCCCTCCTCTCAGCTTTCACTCGCGTCACTGCAGCAACCGTGCTCTGTCTGCACCTGGTGTTCTGCTCTGTGACGTTCAGGTGCCCCGCCCCCTGCGGTGCGGCGGGGGCTGTGCTGGTGTGTGGGGGGTTTTGCCCCACGGCTGCCACCAGGCTCCTCCCCTACCTCAGAGACGTCTGTGAGCAGATGAGCCAGCTGGCCAGTGGAGAGATGGGGGACAGGAGGCAGGTCCTGCAGTTTGCCCCCATGGAAGAGCTTCTCAGACGCGGACTGACTGACTTCCTGTGGACCATGAACTCTGCCATAGCCCAGCAACGACTGCACCGACTCATGCAGACCTAGAAGGGCCTCTGAGGAGGCTGGGGATGATCAAGGTGCTTCGGGTGCCTGGGTCTGAGAGAGACTCAGCATTAAAGACTGTGGGGTTGTGGGTCTATGTGCTGTGGCCATCTAATCGAATCAACACTTTGAGATTCAAACTGCTGGAAAGCCTTCTTGCCTTAACCTGTTTGGTAGCGTGACATGTCATCCCCAAGAGGCAGCGGTAAGGACACGTGTGTTCACTTAGCCTCTGAGCTGCACCTGCCACCAGCTGAACATCTGCCATGACGCTGTTGGTGTCCAGTAGACACCAGTGGACTCGCTACACTGGAGCGTTCATTTACATAAAAATACTTTTTTGTATTGGCTTTGGTTTTCTACAAATTGATTGCACCTTTGTGTTTTTCCGTTTTCACATACTTTAATACTGAGTGGAATGTTTTTTTCTAAAGAATTGGATTTCAATAAAAAATGTCTCTGTCAGAGTGTTCTGGAGCTTCAGTCTGCACTGGTGAGAATGCTTCTGTCTGGTGAACACAGTTAGGGTTTTCAGCCGTGTGCAAGCATGTTGACAGCTAAGGGAGGTCTACATTAGCTGGAGCTGTCAGAGAAAAGCACTGGCATCTCTTCACAAAGCCTCCTGTTCCTAACAACAATTTCCCTCTTTTTTCAGGTGTACCAACGCCTGTTATCTAGGCCCCAGGGGGCCCTTTAATGAACACAAACTGCTTAGGGAGACAGTGGGACGGCTGCTCACTCTTTACTGAACCAGTCAAAGCAGAGCTGTACTGAACCAGTCAGAGCAGAGCTGTACTGAACCAGTCAAAGCAGAGCTGTACTGAACCAGTCAGAGCAGAGCTGTACTGAACCAGTCAGAGCAGAGCTGTACTGAACCAGTCAGAGAAGAGCTGCACTGAACCAGTCAGAGCAGAGCTGTACTGAACCAGTCAGAATGGAACCTCAGTGCCAGCCGTTTGTCGCTCTGCCCTAATCAGCAGATCAGCAGAAAAACAAGTGTCGTGGACTAGATAGTGTGTGTGCATGTGTGAGAGGTCGTTGTTTATGTATGGCTGTGATGGAAATGAATGGCGAGAGCATGGGGAAATATCATGGGAGAAAGAATTGGGACACGCATGACTGCATGTTTCTGGTAAATCACGTCAATTGAAATTTGCTCCCTATGTACTGATCTAAAAACACGTGTGTGTGCGTGGGCATGTGTGCGTGTGCATGTGTGCGTGCGTGCAATCACAAGTGAGATGGTGCACTGGACATTTGTACAGCTTCTTTCATCTTCATCTGTCTCTTCCTCTCCTCCTCTCTTCCTCTCCTCCTCCCCATCCTTACACTTCTCCTCCCCACCTCCCCCCCTACCCCATTCTTCCCCTACTTTTCCGTGTCTCCTCCCCCACTCATCCACCACAAACTAATCTTAGCTGATTTCCATATCTGTTGAGCACAGAGCTAGGCTGAGTGGGATCTAATGAATCACTTTAATGGAACCATTGAATGGTTCTAGAGTAGAATGCCTGCAGATAGAGCAGCTTTCACAGTTAACCAGATCCACTCTCCATCTGGGAGAAAGGAGAGGGACAGAAAGATCAACGTTGAAGAGGGATAGAGTTGCCAAGTGGGTGGATTTATGTAATAACTGACCCCCTAGTGCATCCCACGGCCCCATTCACACACCAACACCTACTAATGAAGGACGGAGCAGCTGTCTAGATGAACATAATGCCAGGGAAGAAGACTATTGTGTCTTGGATGAGAATGTGTGCATGTGTATGACTGTGCAGTATGTGAGCCTGTGTACATGCTCGTGTGTACACATGGGAGATGGTGTATGGAAGTGTGGTCAAACAACTGCTCTCTTTGAATTGTACCAATGGTGTGTGTGTGTGTGTGTGTGTGTGTTTCTGTGCATGCCTGTGTGCTTTGCTCTTCATTGATCAGAGTCTGGGTGTGTGAGTTGAAGAGATCACGTGATTGACTGCAGGGTCTTCAGAGTCATAAATGCAGCCCTTGCTCCATACAGAGAAGCTCAGAGCTAGTGTCAGTAACTGTCAGGATGTCAGTGTCAGGTTAATGTCCTCTTGAGTTTCCATACTTCTGATGTTATAGATCAGTATTCAGACAGACACCCACACTCAGGCATAACTCACTAAGTCAATACTGATGTATTTACTGTACGCACTGAAGCCTGATATAAGGTCATTACCCAGACATTGCCGGAGCTCAATACATCAGTTGGAGACACGCATACAAACTGTACACACACACATCCCTACACACCCTCATCTATAGTGAACAACGTGTGTGTCAGAGATTGTATTGATAAAACAAGAGAAAGTGAAGAAAGAGAGAGAGAAGATTGAGGAAAGATGAAGTGTGATAAAACTACGTAAGCTGCAGACAGATCAAGCTGATTGGGGCGGGAGGATCAGGTGATTGGGTTGTGTGTAGTGTACTGTAAATGTCATCCGTCTTTGGTTCAATTTCTTCCCGCATCCCAGCAATGCCCTGTTCACATCTGTCATAGACACACAGACGAGCTCACACACACATTTTGTATTCTCACAGTCTTGGAATGTGCTTGTGCACTTTGAACCAAAGCTGGATGGAAAGGAAGCCCATTTCCCTTGGTTTAAGTGGAGTTCCATCCCACGGAACGTTTTAGAGAACGTCTGTGATTGATGACAACCATGGTCAATAGAGGAAAGTGGGTCTGGGAGCGAGGGTGGGCTACTTGACCATCTTTGTCAATAACAACAAATTAGCCTCTGACACTCCACTATCTTTGAATGCTATTATGTGCTGTTAGAAAGAAAAGCCTCATTCAAATGTGTTGTTTGTTGTTTAAGGGATTCGTGTAAGGTGGTGGATACAGAGCTTTGCGTTTGACACTGGGATACATCAGTGCTGCATCTCACTGTTTACATGCTGTATTCTGAGAGGGTCTGTATCACAATGTCCTGATGATTCCAAAATAAAGCAAGAAAACCAATTACACTGAAATGTCTCAATCTTTGCTGATGTAATGAGTTATGTATGTCAACAAGTGTGTTCAAGCATGTCCTGATTAGTGTGTGTGTGAGAGAACGTTTGTCCACTTAAGTGTGTGTGTGTGTGTGTGTGTGTGTGCCTGCATACTGGTGCACAGTGCACTCTCATGACAGCTGGATTCTTCTGTTCTTCAAGTTCTGACCAGAATTGAGACATCCACAGTGTTATGGACCCACTAGAGCAGAAAGTGCTGCTGGACAGACAGACAGACAGACAGACAGACAGACAGACAGGTCTTCTGTCAGGCCCTCATCCTGAAGTCCTCCTCTTTTACTCGGCCTCCATAAGCCAGAACTGGCATGTGCGTTACTGCTGTCAGTTCTCGTGTGAATGACGTCCAGTGGTCATTGTTTATGCTTTTAGTGCTAATCATGAAGCCTTCATTCATTAGCTCTCATTAGCTCCTTTCTTCAAGCCTTTTAATGACCTCACTCCCCTCGCTACCCTCCTCTACATGACATTGAGCTGTAACCCTCCCGCACGCACAGCACCGAGAAATCGTTCAAACTGCTGCAGTACAGCCTATTTATAGTGCAGGGATTTTCTGTGCCAAGAAGGCCAATTGGACATGAGCATGAGATCCACTTTGATGTAGGTTGAATTGAGCAGTGTCATCAGTGCAACATTCCTTTCTGCCACACTTGCAACATACTTCTTCACCCACCCCTACAGGATTCCGCTCCTCTCCACCAACCCTGAAAGTCAAAATAAAGCCTTGCTCTGTGGCAGTTGTTAGGAAGACCTAAACAAGTTTACTGCGGCAACACAAGGCTGGTGGATTTCTAGAGAAGACCAAAGTCACAAGTGGACATATCTGTCCAGTTATCCCACCAGGGACAGCCAGCCAAAAGCACCATTCAGGATGGTGGTCATAACGATTGTTGTGGACTTCAGGCTGATTTCAGTCGTGTTGGCCCTGTCCACTACTGCAATCCCTCCATTCAAAAAACACTCAATTGTCTAAACAGAATTGCTTTTGAATACTGCGCAGCATTGGAGCTTTTTTGTACTCAGGCTAAAGGCCAGGATAAAGTATTGAAAAGTTGTCAGCCTGGAATTAAATCTTGGGTGAGTCTATTTCAGAATAAGCTTGGTCAGGATCATTAGAATTCAGTCCGCCCCTCTCCTCCTCTGCCAGCTCCGGAGAAGCTAAAGCATCTTCATGCTGCTCCAGAGTCTGTCTGCTGACCCAGTGGACTCCTCCTCTGAGTCTCTATTGCTGGAGAGGCCTCTGGTTGGCCAGAGCTGTAGTCTCAGCAACCAGGACCATGGACAGTTCTATGAGCGTTTGAGAGAGCATCAGAGTGAGAGCAACTCATTACAAGTCTCCTCTCCCATTCCTTACTGACACTGGCATTTGCAGCCCCACCCCACTCTGCCCCGCCCCTGCCGCCTGACTCCAGGATAGAAAGCCCCCTCCTCATGATCCTGTGTGGTAATGGAGGTGAGGAAGAGGTGACTGCAGCTCTGTCACATAAGGGTCATACAGGGGTCAGAGGTCACACTATCTCTCATCACCAGGATATAAAAGGGAGCTCTCAAAATTTTACACCCGAGAATTCATAGTCTCTTCTCTCACACATCTCTCTCTTGTTTTCCTCTACCTCCCTGTTTTTTTATCTCCTCCCTTCCCTCCTCTCTATTGACTCTTGCTCTTCCTTTCTCTCTGTTTCTTTAACTATCTTCCCCTGTCTCTCTCCCTTTCTCTTCCTCGCTCTCCTCTTTCCCTCCCTCCTCCCCCTTTCACTCTCTCTCAGTCCCTCTTGCTCTTTGTCCTTGCCTTAAGGGCAGGATATTGAATTGATCCAATTGAAAACACCCCCCACACCACCAGCACCACCAAGGCTATCACAGCCACTCTCATCCTGGTTGGATGATGGAGCCAGGGGGCTTATCTAAGTGCACTAACCTTCCAATCCAACATTGGGGTAACTTGTTGGAGGCACACACACACAACCACCAAGCAACCCTCCCATCTTCACCCACATGTGTGTAGAGGCGTGTGTATTGATGTGAATGTGAGGGGGTGCTTGCTGTGCTCCAGTGGCTGTGCTTATGGAGGCTTCATCCACCATGTGATCCATCACTGCCCTGCCAGTCTGGGAGCAAACTCCACTGCAGAAGAAAGTCAGGATTAAATGTTCACTCTGTGTGTGTGTGTGTGTGTGTGTGTGTAGGAGGAACACATAGTCCAGATGTTAATATCACAAGACAAATGACTGCTTTTTGGAGCCGGAGCCTGTCTTTGCACAGGTCATGGTGGTGATCATTGGTAATTGTACTACCCAGCAGGACAGGGAGGACATACAGGTGCTGCCTCAGACACTGTGACGGCCGCATCACATGACGATTCATCTTTGATTCGACACATTCTGCCCTGACTCCTCATGCTCAGCTGTTTGGTCCACCACAGACACCCTGCTTCCCCACATGGAGAAACATGGAGGTACACCCATGCAGACACACCCTCCCTGCAGACACACACTCCCTGCAGACACACCCTCCCTACAGACACACCCTCCCTGCAGACACCCTGCCTGCAAACACACCCTCCCTGCAGACACACCCTCCCTGCAGACACACCCTCCATGCAGACACACCGGCCCTGCAGACACACCCTCCCTGCAGACACACCCTCCCTGCAGACACGCCCTGCCTGCAAACACACCCTCCCTGCAGACACGCCCTCCCTGCAGACACACCCTGCAGACACACCCTTCCTGCAAACACACCCTCCCTGCAGACACACCCTGCAGACACACCCTCCCTGCAGACACACCCTGCAGACACACCCTTCCTATAGACACACCCTCCATGCAGGGAGAAGAAAAAGCCTTGCATCATGAAAAGAAAGAAATGTCATAAGCAAGGGTCCCAGGTGACATCATTATTGAAGTGGACACGGAGGGGCAGAGGTGAGGTTGTTTTCTTTTCAGATCCATCCTCCAGGGGACAGCCTAATCACCTCTGAGGGGGGTTAGGGGGCATTAGGGGGCGCTGTGCCATTCACAGGGTGTGGGCCTTCTATGGAACCCACCAGACTGTTTGCACACTCATCACAACCTGGACTGCATGTGTTTTCTTTGCAACTCCCTCCTCTCTGGAGTGTGTCTATGTGTGCGAACTCCTCTCCTATAGATCAGCCTCAGATTCTATGGGGAGTTCTAGTCCTCCATTGGCTCTCTGGAGACCCTGGCCAAGCTTTGTAAACCAGGTCTAGGATTGTGCAGAGTCACTGTCTGGCCCAGAGTGGCAGGGTGGATATCTGGGCAGATAGATGGCATGCTTCTGCTGATGCCTGTATAGACCACTCATTATGGTGATGAAGCTCTCTGTCACTTTAACTCACACTAACACTATCCTCCCAGTCTGCTGCTGCTGCACTGCGTTACTCAAGAATGAAGACAGCAGGAAGAGATGTTTAGAGGACTAGGAGAGGAAAGAAGGAAACAGGAGAGATGTTTAGAGGACTAGGAGAGGAAAGAAGGAAACAGGAGAGGACCGGGAGAGGAAAGTCGGAGATTATTTAACATAGAGGGAGAGTTCGAGATGAGATTATGAACACACATACTTTACGTAGGCACACACAAGCACACACAATGACAAGCTTTAAAGAGCCCTGTATGAGGTGGAAACCAATGGGGTTTTCAATCCATTTCAGAAATTAAATCAGAAACTGTCTGAAAAGCCTGTTAAACACCTGCCCTGCTCCCCCTGCCCCCACCAGCCCCTCCCTACACACGTACCCTTACATGTTGAAACATTGTATTAATGTACATCATTATGATAATGTCCTCTCCTTTCTGAATCATTCTGCAGGCATGTCATGTCTAGTATAACTTGCTCATCAAATGGCATTAAACAAATTAAATTCATTTGAGCTTATGTTGAGAATGGTATCTAAAATAATACCTCAGCAGGGAACCACTTCTAAATGGAATGGGTTTTCCATTGACTTGATGGCTGCTTGAGTGAAGAGAGTTGATGGGGTTGTGTGTGTGTGTGTGTGTGAGTGTGTGTGATTTAGGAATATCTACTGCACACCTTACTCTCTTTCAATATCCACATCAGTTCCTCTTTCACCCCCTCCCTTCCTCTCTCCCTTTTTCTATCTCTTTGTATTATTCATTCTGTCTCTTCTTCCCACGCTAACGACAGAGCTCTCAGAGCACAGGGAAATACTTCTATAAATACACTGTAATTATTATTCATACACTATAGATTTCACTATGGGGGTTCCTACAAATATCTGTCCAACACTCTTTCTCTCTCTCTCTCTCTCTCTCTCTCTCTCTCTCTCTCTCTCTATTGCTTGCCTTCTTTCTGAATATCTCTCTCTCTCCCTCTCTCTTTCTTCCCTCCCACTCCCCCCACCCTACTTACTGCAGATCTAGTAAAAAATAACTGGCTTGGAAAGACTCCTTTTACATCAGAGAGAGTTGTCCCCGCCCCCTTCGCCTCTACACAAACACACATCCCCACCCTCAGTTCTCAATCTTATCCTCTTTTTTATTTCTCACTAATCAACCAGAGCAGTTGAGATAAAACCGTTTTCTCATTACCCTGTTCTGCCATTCCATTTTCACTCACACGCAAACACACCACACACAAAAATTGGCACATAAAGCACACACACACAGAAATTCATACATAAACCATCCACACACACCATGCACCACAAGCAAAACACACACACACACACACATCAAGCACACACTCCTTCAGGCTTGATAAATGTTACTTGAGCCTCAAACACAGTGAGCTGAAATACGGAGAGAGAGAAGGAAATAGAGAGGGAAAGAAAAAGAGGGCTCGAGAGAGGTAGATAAAAGAGGAGAGAGGGAGGAAAGGAAGGGGGAAGGATGGGGTTTCCCTGCTACCACAGAGCCTACAGCAGGATTAGGGTACTGTCAGAGGAGATACCATTCTACACAGCTCTGACAGGGGAAGGGAGTAGGAGAGAGGAAGGAATGTGGAAAGGAAAGGAGGAGGGAGGAATGGAGAGAGAGGTGGCTTCATATGACTTAAGGGTATACTTGATACTCATGATCAATAGTGATAAACTGAATATGCTACCGCTGTAGGGTCTCAGATAGCTTCTCTTTTAATGGAACACACACATACACAGTCAGTGTGTGTGTTCCTGTCAATCTGAAGAGCTGTATTGTGTTGGATGAAACTGACTGTAGTTTTTGATATCTTGTTACGCTCAGGAAGTAGGAGAACCTTTCTTTTTCCAAAGAGCTGCTCATGTCACCCTGCCAGAGGAAAGGTAGACTAGCTCTGAGCAAAACCTTAAACACTGCTCAGATAGTAGGGCAGGATTTGGCAAAGCTCTCATAGCATTCTACTACTACTACTCAAAAATAAATGTTGCACCACGATGCCCTTGTGTTGCAGAAGGTGAATACAGGCAGTAAAAGTTCAACACAACTACAACACAGTGGATATAGTTTATGGACACTGACTGAAAACTTTGCACATTTGTTTGTTATGACAATGATATAGTCTTTCAAAACAAATTCTGAAATATTTGGTCCTACTTTTTACTATTCCCCTTGACACCACAACAGGGATAAAACGAGTATACAGTGTATCTTTTGAGCGCAACTCAAAGGATACCCTGACTGACAATGTCAAAGATGTACGACATCCACATGGACAAGTGTTTATTACACTCCACTATCAGTGTGTATAGTGTAAATCAGGAGTGCATACAAATACACCACGGTAGAAGTCCATCACTCTACTTCACTTACTGAACTACTTCTATTTATATACGCTGAGAATATTTGAATTGGATCCCATGAATACATTTATGCAGATGAAGCAGGTTTTCGACGTTACATGTTCACAAGGATGCCTGTGATGGATGTAGTCTGCAGGCCGGACCCAGAACACAGATCTCATGCTGAGGCAGAAGGAAGTCTTACTGTCACTTTTCTTTTGAATGTTTTTGAGTCTGACTGTAATGTACTTTATTATCACTGTTTGTTTTGTTCTTTGGGTGTAAATGTATACATATTGTATATCCTGCAGTGCTTACAGAAGATCTTATCACTGTAATACAGTAAGTGATGATTACAATGTTTATTTAATTGTTAACACACACACACGTGTGTGTGTTTAATTGTTAAATATGAAAGTGCATGTCTGTAACTGTGTACCCTGGACGCTGAGTTTTTCATTTATGTTGTGTCAAATTAATACTCATTTTGAATGGCTGTGTTTATAATCTGAAAGCTGTGTCACATATTTTGGAGGAGAGATGACAATGTTTTTAAGGTGATTGTGGAAGAGTCATGGGTTTTGTGAATGTAATTTAAAGACTTGATTTTGTGCTTGAAGTTTTGAAAAAATGAATCAAGGTTTCAAGAAATGTGTCTTAGCAATTTGTACTGTATATTGCTGCTGCTGTGTCACCTACAGGACAGCAAGAGAACTGCACGAGGAACGGGGAGAGAGAGATGGAGAGGGGGAGGAGGGGGATGGAGAGTTTAAAAACCCCAGCTGGGCTGGAGCGCCTGGCAGTTTAGTGAGCTTGTGGATCCGACTGGGGCAAAGTTATCACAGGATTTGCTTGTACCACGAAAAGAATCAGAAAAGCACGGAAGGATGGCAACTCATCTTCACCTGGCCGAGCTCACCGCAGCGCAGTTCCTCGATATCTGGAAACACTTTGATGCTGACGGTAAGTGCTGGAGGGTCCGAACAGGTGCAGGGCACGGGCAGGAACATGGCATTAGGCTCATTAGCGGTAGACTGGGTGCTGGTGTTAATACGGGCAAGAAAGCAAGTGTGGCAGAGTCTGAGAAGGTATATTTGTTCATATTGTGGAGAAGTCTTATAACTCCTTAGATTAAAGCTTGATGCTGAGTACTAGAAAGAGTGACCATGGGAAAGTATTTAAATGTCATTTTACATCTGAACTTTCCTAAACAGAAGTACGCTGTATGCTTCTTTCAGTTATTGTGTTGTTACTTTAGTAAAGTCAACAATTCTTCAAAACCCAAACTCTAAAAACGTGGATACATGCGTGTGTACGATTGTTTGACGACCATATGAGTCAGACTATTTATCTTATTCAATTGGGTTCTGCTGCTCTTTACCGATGAAACACGAGTGTCCTAGCATGGGACACACTTCAGAAGTGCTCCTGTCAGAACCAAGGGCGCACAGAGACGGATCTCTACAAGACTTGCGTTGTTTAAGGCATCCCTGCATGAAGCATTAAAATACACATGGAGCACTGTGAACTGTAACATGCTATTTTGCTGTTTCATCCATTATTGAACGTTTAACCGTGCGCGTATCAGCGCGTGCATGTGTGTGGCTTTAATACAGCGTGTGATGTATATGCGCCTATATCGACCCCGTAAGGCAACCGAATCCGCGTGGTTCCTGAATGAATCCACAGTATCAACACCAAGCTCTCTGTAGACGCGAGCTTGTTGTGTCCTGTTGGGGAGTTGAGTCAAACTATGGGAGCGGGCTTGAACGGGGGCGGTAGGCGGGGTGTGTGGGGGAGGGGGTTTACGCCCTCCCTGCACCAGAATACGGCTGAGGAACCTGCCACCGGCGCCGTGCACCTTATTGTGCGCCAGAGCACATCTGCGCCTACGGTCCCCAGTGGTGCCGCCTGCTGCAAGTACACTGCCCTCAGGATAATAGAGCGAGTCATGTCACACATTATTGCATTTACTTCTCATAACACGTATGAAGTGACTGTTTAAACCATCACACGTTTATCATTAATAATATCAATCTTTTTCCTACTGAAGTTTTGAACCAGTGAATAAGCCCACACATGCCACCATTATCAAAGGCCTAAACGTACGCACATGGAAGGTGAGCAGCGTCCGTGACACATCGTGGTTTAACAATGTTCCGCTCCAGTAGCAATATGGCACTCTAAAGCGTCTCAGTGGGCACGTCAACCGTCACACCTGAACTGGCGCGAGGATTTTCCGAGTTGTCATCGCGCTCTATTGCCCATACCAGGATTTTCGTTTAAATTCCCCAGTGGACCCGAGCCCCCTAAACCAAATGCAAGTACCTATGAGAAATGCAATGTACCTCCAATTTGGAGTAAAATAATTGGTACCCTCTCCACCGAAAAGCACCTTATATCATGGATGTGCATAGGAAGTATTATATAAATATGTATATATATATACATATATGTATATATACACACACATACACACACAAAACTAAAATACAAAGGATCTTTGGTCATCCGTGCAAAACGGATAACAAAGTTTACTGTGCGTGTAGAGAAAATGGGTCACCTTCACCCCTCATTCTATGAATACGTGAATGCATTTAAAGCTTTTGAGGGACATTGCGTGAGGCCAGTGAGGGACTAACCACCATCTGTGCTCACTGGTATGGCGATGTCATCGATGGAGGCTACAGTCTGACTCGGTCACAGGATTTGAGGAAGGCGGTGTAGGCTATCAGAGAACTGGAGCCTATGTAACCAGAGTAATCCGCCTTCAATCTGTGGTTTTATAATCTCATAAATGTTGATAAAGCTTGCAAAATGTGTTTGCATTTCAAGAAACCATGATGTATTCTAGGTCTATAATGACTGTACTGCTGTGTGAAATGAATAAGTGTGATTAAGTGAACATGTGAACAGTCCTTGGATAAGAATACCTTTTTATGGGGAGATATGGATTCTGATGTTTAAAGCTGGTTCACATAAATTACCTTTAAATCATTATCTTTAGGAAAAGGTAGCTCACACACCACACACACACACCTCAATCTGGGCTGCTTAGTTTACATACTCAAAGCTTTGCAGCGATTTGCTTACATCTCAAACAGGCAAAGTCCAGATGGTGATTTACCTATCAAATACACCAGGAAAATGAAGCAGGAGAGGGAGGGGAGAGCTAGTAGAGCTGGAAAGAAAACAAGGGAAGGGAGGGTGTGGTAGGAGGAGGGGTGAAGACAATCAGATCAGGAATGGGTAAGACATATCTGCTGTCCAACAAAGAGGAAGGGAGGGGGCAGGGGTGAGGAGGAGAGAGGAGAGATGAAGGGGCTAAGAGAAGAGTGGAGGAGGCTGAGAGGAAAGCGGGTGGCTTGGTGGAAAGGAGAAAGGCTGGGAGGAGGAGTAAAGAGGGAGAGAGGAAGAGGCTTGGTGGAGAGAAGATGAGGGCTGGATTTTCATGGGCGCCAAAACACTCCTCGGCGTTAGTCAACGTTGTTCATAATGCTGTAAAAACGAGCCCTCCCTCACGGTCCGGAGTGTTGACCAAACCTCCATGTGTTTCATGTGCCATTGGGATGTGGCTCGTGCTGTGACATAATCCCTGGTCATGTGACTGCTTGGCTGTGTGAACTGAGATCAAGAGAGACTGTAATGCTCAGAATCAGCATCAAGAAGACCTCTTGAGAGGCCTCAGTCAGCTCAATGAACAGGCTCCTCACCAGGGGATGTCCACACTCCTCACTGATCTGTATAACACTGTACAGCACGCCTGTTTGGGGTTTGGCATCCCTGACTTGCTGTTGCTGTTTTAGCCCGATAGATGTGTCGGGCTAAAACATACAGATATATAATAGAACTCAATACAGACAGACAATTTAAAGAGACAATGCAGAGAAATGATACAGGAAGACAATATTTACCATCCATGACTGAATGAGTGTGCTGACGATTACACCGCACAGGTTGAACAGGATTGTATCTGGGAACATCTTCCTGCACTGACCTCTGATGTTCTGACCTCCCACAGGAAATGGCTACATTGAGGGTAAGGAATTGGAGAACTTCTTCCAGGAGCTGGAGGTTGCTAGGAGAGGAGCTGGAGTGGTGAGTGTTTGACCTGTGAGAAGAGCAGCAGGCGTGGGGACTGTTTGAACGATTTCAGTTACCGAATGTGGACATGCGTACATGTCTCTGTGTGTGTGTGTGTCTATGTTGTGTGACAGGATCCCACACATGCTTCATTCAGAGAAAAGATGAAGGAGTTCATGTCTAAATTTGACAAGAATGCAGATGGGAGAATCGAGATGTCAGAAGTAAGTCAGTAATCCGATGTTTATACCGTTGGTATCATGTTGTTGTTACTTAGTTGTTGATGTGTCCAAATCACTGAATCCTTGATCCCTCTCTCTCCTCTGCAGCTCGCCCAGATCCTTCCCACAGAGGAGAACTTCCTGCTTTGTTTCCGGCAGTATGTTGGATCCAGCACAGAGTTCATGGCGGTACGTGTGTGTGTGTGTGTGTGTGTGAATATGAGTGTGTGTAGTGACTATGCCTGGAGAACACTCTCAAATAAAGAAAATACTAGAGAGAGAAAGGTGGGGCAAAGTGCAGTGTGTAGGGTTTCCCAGTGTTGGTGGGGGGGGCACTGAGCTATTCTCAGATTGACATATATTATGAATGGGTTGCAGCCTCGCTGCAGTGCAGGTGGGGGGTGGGGGGTTTACGCATATGTCTTTGATAAGGGTCCACTCTGGAGATGGGACAGCTGCTAGATTAAAACACAGATTACATACTTTTAATCCCAAAATTTTTTTTCTCAATCCCTTTCCGAGGGGGGGAATCGCACCACAGCACAGTCTTAGACTTAGAGTCCCAGCTGCAGGCTGTAACTTTTGTCTGGCTCCTCTACAGGCATGGAGGAGGTACGACACAGACCGTAGTGGATACATCGAGGCCAACGAGCTGAAGGTAAACAGCACATTTCTACTATCACCCTATGTTGACACAATTTACCATGACATTCTATGCACTAATATGTTACTGCAACTTCATGTGCACAAGCACAAACCACCAAACTTCAAGATGAAGAGAGTTAGAGGTTACGTGACAGGATGTGTCTTCCTCAGGGCTTCCTGTCAGACCTGCTGAAAAAGGCCAACAGACATTACGGTGACAAGAAGCTTGATGAGTACACACAGACCATTGTGAGTAGCCTACCTTCTACTGACAGAGAGGCAGATGGACAGACAGACAGACAATCTTGACCATCTTGTTTCTCTCTCTGCAGCTGAGGATGTTTGATCTAAATGGAGATGGGAAGCTGGGTCTCTCGGAGATGGCCAGGTGAGTGTGTTTGTCAAAGACAGCTGACCTGCTGTGTTTGTGTGTTTGTGTGTGTATGTTTCCTCGGGTCATTCGCTCCCTAGTCCCTTAATCCGCCTGTTTTGTTTCAGACTGCTGTCTCTGTCCTAGATTGTCGAATTATTTTCTCTCGCCTCCAAATTCCAGCGTGAGCCTCAGAGCATACGAGAACTGACACCGCAGAACCACATTTCCGGTCTTCGCCTTTCTCCTCCCTTCTCTCCCCCGCCCTCCCCTCTCTCTCGTCTCTCTCTCTCTCTCTCTCGTTCTCTGGTCTCATTGTTTTTCTCCTCTCACCCACACACCCTCGTCCACACATTTCCCTCTCCCTGCTCACTCTCTCTCTCTCTCTCACACACACACACACACAACAACACACACAACACATCTGGCCTTCTTTTTGGGCCGCACAACATCACAACCATATAGTCCTAATACTATTTACTTATATATATATATATACTCATATAGTATCTATATAATATATATATACACACACAAACTCCTACTCTCACAAATAACTGCCTCTCCAATTACTCTCACAAGCTATGAGGTTGTTAAAGAGGAGGGGCAGGGGCATGTTAGGTCATTTCTGTGTTCCAGTAGAGGTTATTAAAGGTATCCCTGCACAGTAGAGGTTATGATGTTGTCAGAGTTATCCCTGTACAGTAGAGGTTATGGGGTCATTGAGCAGATCCCTACCTATGGTCTTATAAGAAGATTAGATCTGCAGACTGGCATATGGAGAAACACAAGCTTCTTTAGGGTTGGATTGCAGATGCATGCTCTCTGGTCTCCCAGGTCTTGTGGCTGAATGTGATGACTCCAGGGTGATTGTTTTTGTGTCAGTGTGGAATGCATGTCTGTGCGTGTGCGTGTGTGTGTCTATACGTGTAGTTGAGTTTATGTTGAGGGGGAGCGAATGTCTGTTGTGAAAAACAAGGGATGTCAGATACCCAATCCTCTCCGACATGGGATTAGGCATCAAGTGAGGATTAGATCAACCTAAATCCTAGTTATCATAATCTACACATAGATTAATTTTGGTTCTGGAGAGGCAGGGTCTTCCAGATATGCTTCATCGTCTGGGATGATTGACACTTTGTTCTTCTGTTTCTTCTCTCCTTTCATCCTCCCCTCTCCCTCACCTGTCTTCATCCCCTCTTCTCACTCCACTCTCTCCCCTTTCCCTCACCTGTCTTCATCCCCTCTTCTCACTCCTCTCTCTCCCCTCTCCCTCACCTGTCTTTATCCTCTCTTCTCACTCTTCTCTCTCCCCTCTCCTTCACCTGTCTTCATTCTCTTTTATCTCCTTTCGCATTCTCAGGGTATCAAGCTCACAGCAGAGCAGTTTAATACCATCTTTACCTTCTATGACAAGGTGAGTTCGGAGGCCGTATGATAGAGCCTGCGAGGGGTGGGGGCCGGTGAGGGGAGTGAGAGGGTGGGGGAGGGGTGTGTTTATTTGTCTGGGTAAGCGAGATGGTTAGTTTTCATAACAACTTTATGCAAATGCTCACCTGCTCAGGGAGATTTTGCAGATACCCACCTGTGAGTGTCATTCCTACGACTACAGCCCCGAGGCAATGTCTTACCTGCTGTTCTTTTCTTAGGATGGGAACGGCTACATTGACGAACAGGAGCTGGACGCTCTGCTGAAGGACCTGCACGACAAGAACAAGATGGTGAGCGTCCGTAGAAGCTCCAGTGATCACTGAGAGGAACCCAGCTCAGCAGTATCGTAACATGCACTAGTAATGCTTATGTTTCTAGAATGTCACTATTAAAATAGATGGCTGTTAAACTTTTTTGCCAGAAGAGGGCCGTAGACAGTTTATTTTTTGGAACTTTTGTGTTTCCTATCAAAGACCACACTTGTTTTGAACTTCCAAGCTCTCTGGACCTTTTCTGTCTTTCACTTATCACTGAGTGTGTGTGTCTGTTTGTATGTATGTGTGTGTATGTATGTATGTTTGTGTATATGTGCGTGTGCATACTGTGTGTGTGTGTAGGAGCTGGACTCCACTGGTCTGGTGGGGTACAAGAAGAGCATCATGGCCCTGTCAGACGGAGGAAAGCTCTACCGCACCGAGCTGGAGATTGTCCTCTGCCGCGAGCCCCTTGTGTGACCTCGAAACTTTTACTTCTGGGCACGCCCCCGCTGCTACCGCGATGACCCCCAACCTAGTCCCCAGGTGCATGTACACCCCCACCTCTGCAGCGTGGGGCTCCCCGGTCATGCTGTTCAATATCTGCAGCTTGTTTTGTAACCCTCCATGTGGCTCTTGTCTGAGTTAGCCATGGCTAATGGAAGTAGGAGCATAAATAGGATTGTTTATCTGAATGCTAATGCTAATACATGCCTGTATCCCCATGAATTCCATTCTCTTTGTTTTCCAAAATGATTTGATCACTCTCTCTTCTCCCTCTCCTCTCTTCTCACTCTCTGTCTGTATCTCTTAGACCCCTCCTCACTCACTCCCTTGCTCTCTCTCTCTGTGTTTTGCTATTTCCCCTTGTATTCATTGTTATCTTGTTAACAATTGGTTTAGGCTTGTACTGTTCTTCAAAAAATATTATAAAGGGAATAAATAAACATGGTTCAGATTCAACTGTGCCTACATTCATCTGTCTCTGCCCCTCTTTTCTCAGGGCACTAGTACTAAACCTTAAGAGCCTGAACCTCCATCTCAAAAGGTGTCTCCAGTGTTCCTATGATGGCCAGCTGTTCTGTTTGATGTAGCAATAATAAAATGTAGATGTTCCAAGCATGTCTATCATCTCCAATGACTCCTGTTTGCCAGCTCCACTGAGCGATGCGTTAAAAGAGTGTTGGGGTTTGTTAAGGGGTAGGAAAGGGTTAGGGTTAGAAGTGGGTTAGTGGAGGACTGAGCTTAAACAGGGTTTGTGTAAGTTACATTTAGTTTTTTAGTGCAACTGAATAACGTTGTGTATAATAGTAAGATACTCAGGTTTCCATGGCAGGAGGGAGTGCCTACCCCCATCATTCAGTCGGATGGAACAGTCTGACTTCCATCAATTAATAATCAGAGGTTTCATCTTTAATTAAACTCACTCGTTTTTTGAAGCACCCCCCCCGCTCCCCCTGCCCCATACACACACAGCTTTGAGCCTGAAGCTGCTAACTGCTGACAACTGCACAGAACCAAGAGGAAAATAGAGTTAAGTCCGCTCTGATTACCCCCCCCCCCAACACACACATAACCGCACACAGACACACACACACACACACACACACACACAGCAACACACACTCACACAGTAGCAAAAACACAATGGTCCTCATAGGCTTTCGCAGAGTTGTGGCATTAAAGACTCACAGTGTTGAGGATGTTGACCCAGGGTTTTGAGTCAGTAGAGACTCAGTGTTAAAGCAGCACAGACTCACAGTGTTGAGGCAGTAAATACTCACAGTGTTGAGGCAGTAGAGACTCGACAATGAGGCAGGAGGTATTCAGCATTGAAGCCGAAGTACAGCTCTGTCAAACTTTAGGTGTGGACCAAACCCTTTCTCAAACAGAGTAGTAGGTTTCACTCCCATGGCATATCCATAAAGAAACTCAATCAAGACAAACACACACAAACACTACATCTCCCTTCTCTGCCATCACTGCATCTCTGTGGTGGCTGGATAAGAATGCTTGTTTAGGCTTTTCAGGAATGTTATCGGCGTGGTGTGGACATGGCACAAGCAGCTGCTGTAAATCCTGCTGGGTTTAGGAGCAGCTTCCTCTCCTGCTCAGCACTGTCCCTGTGAGCTCCTAATCCCACTCTGCCAAACACTGGAACAGACAGAAACACTCGTCAGACTTTACCTCTATTGTCTCTGTCTCTAATCCATTTATTCGGCCAAGAAATTTATCTCTGTAATTCCATAAAATGAGAAAGACAGAGTTTTATGAAGATGTCAAAGACAGTGTGATGAAGAGGGCATAGACAGACATATAGTCTGACTAATGCATGCACACTTGCTGGTCCTCAATACACACAATAAAAAAATGCGGTGCACTTTTTATAATTTGTCTTCAATTGGTGGTTGGCTTATGTTATTAGAGTAAAAAAAATACTTTCAATCCCATGCATCCTCTCTGCATCCTGGTTTACAGACAACAGAGATTATAAAGTGCTAAATGCCATCTATCTTTCAGAAGCAGTTGTAAAAGCTGGGAGGCCTGTCATGTCCACAGCGACCTGCTTCAGTTTAATTACTCTGTGGTTTAGGGACCACTGGGACAGAATCCTTGCACCTTCAGGAGTTCAGGCGTAATGGTGCAAAGGGGAGATGCATGTAAAGAGAGAGAAAAAAACAGAGTGAGAGAGTGAGAGAGAGGAGAGAGAAAGATGGAAAGAGCATCTCCAGGGAGGTTCCAACTACGCCTATAGGTTGATGGTTAACCAACGTTTACGCACCACATGTAATAATTAGATGCTTTAAGGGCTGCTTTATGTGAAGTCTGTTTTGTACCTTGCCTTGTTATATTTCTCTCTCTCTCATACACACACATGTATACGCCACCAAAGGTTATTTAGAAGCCTGTTTGACATGGTTCTCAGTGAAACCCTAAATCAGTGGAGGCTTTTATGTGTCAGTCAGCATTACAGTTCCTTTCTATGCCCCTCTTTCTCCATCCCCCTCTACACCTCACTCTCTCTGCCCCTCTTTCTCCATCCCCCTCTACACCTCACTCTCTCTGCCACTATCTCTCTATCCCCCCTCTACACCTCACTCTCTCTGCCCCTCTCTCTCCATCCCCCTCTACACCTCACTCTCTCTGCCCCTCTCTCTCCATCCCCCTCTACACCTCACTCTTTCTACCACCATCTCTCTTTATCCCCCCCTACACCTCACTCTCTCTGCCACTATCTCTCTTTACCCTCCCCCTCTCTACACCTCACTCTCTCTGCCACTATCTCTCTTTACCCCTCCTCTCCACTTTACTCTCTCTGATGCTCTCTTGGTGTTAATCAATTCTGGTCACCCAGAGACTGTAGAGGACATGGTACTGCTGATATTATTCTATTAGCCCACAGTGGAGCTGATTGAACCAATTCTACATCAATGTTAATGCATGCATCTCGCTTGTAACCCACAATACTGTAAAACGAATAAAAACAAACAATGATACACGCGTGCATACACCCACATACAATCGCACGACATGTTCATACATCCATGAGGTGTTGTAAAAAATATAGACTTTCTTTCTGGAAAGGAAAACAACCCCACCCCCTCCCCCTGCCTCCCCACCCCCCCTCCCCATACACACTTACACACACCAACACACACACGTACATTCTGTTCTTGTGCCAGTAGAGACTGTTGTCATGTGCCAGCTGGAAGCTGTTTCATGGACTTCCAAGTTCTGTCTGCAGAGGTTCCTTCATGGCTCCCAGGGGAACCAGATGAAAGTAGAATCAGAACTCATTGCAGGGATGGGGATAAACTGCATCTTTGTGCTCAAAAGAATGCAGACAAAAAACGTTACAAACAAAACACATACATTTGCAGGACATGAAGGGTCAGTGGTTAGTATAGGATAATCGATGAGGGCCTTTCAAGAACTGCATGGTTTCTATTTAAATATCTCTTCTCCAAGATGTGGTAATCAAGGCTGTCCATAGCCTACCTCCTCCATTCATGCGTATTCTCTTCCAGCGTCCACACATGCTAATCCAATCCGAAAACGACCCATTCTAAACAGTAATATGTTGATACTTTCATTTACCTGTTCAGGGCCTTGGCGGGCTTTCTTCTGTACTTGCACGGCTGACAAGCGGACAAACGTCAAACGACAATGGCGCCCTCAAGTGGACATTTCTCTTTAAATAAAAAAATCTACAGAAAGGATGCAAATGCAAATAGATTGTTGGTATGACAGTTAACTTTGAATTAAATCTGTCAGATGATTTTGTATAAAGCCTTTCAAGTGGAACTTCATGGACGCAGAGCAGGGCATACGTAGTTAATTAAGAGAAATTCATGGACATTATAAAACAAATAGAATAATTGCTACAGAAAACATAAGGCCAGTACAAAGTTAATCAAGTGCATTCGCAGCATTAAAGGTTTTGCGAACATATTCGTTTATATCCTCCGTTCCGTTGAGCACGTACGCTTTCCCTCTGACGTAATGACGTAGGAATTCATTCACGCTCACCTTGTCCCTCCCTCCCCTCTATGTCAACGCCGAATTTTGTCACTCTGATTACCCCGCTGTCCGTATGACCATGGCCCTGTTGAAATCCAGTAAGGTGATCTGTGGTTTTGGGAATATTTCCCCATCCTTGGGCGTTTTCCCCAGCCGTAACAGGTAATCAATCAAATGCACTTCATTGTCGTGATGTGAGATGGTATTCGTTTGACATTGAGCAAGTCAGCTAGGCTGCTAGCTTGCCACTACAGTAGCTGAACCCGTCGTTAGTTTTTGCAACTAACCTTAGCCAGTTAGCTTACAAGTAGTCTGACCACATCTTTGTCAATCTAGGGGTCAAATGAAAGTCATCTCTTGTTGTAATTTGTGATCAATTTTACCTGCGGTATGAGTTTGTGGAATTCTGTTCTGAATTAAATTTGAGCTTCTTATTTGGCAGCAGTGCCATGTGACACGCTAATCAACCATCCTCGTCCTCGAATCAGTTAGTCACGACTCGCTATAATCGTATATCTTCAAAGATGTAGATACATGCTTAGATGCAGACCAAAAACGCTAGGCTGTTAGATATAGAAATGATACGTGCTTAGTCAAAGTGAACGAGGATAATCATATTCTTATAAAATTATGACTCTCAAACTTTCTACAACTGTCTTGTCAATTCAGTGGCCTGTATGTATGAGATTCAAGTCGCTACGAAAGTGTTAAGTCTAAGCACTCTCTGAGTCGGCGTCAAAATGGTTTAGTATGTATTTAGAGACACAAGCATTTTGCTTGTTTGATCTCTACGACATTCCGTAGTTTAGTGAATTCCATCTTGGTTATTGGCTATCTCGTTCGCGCCTCTGATCGCTGATTGGTTAAACGTACCCTGTCTATCACACTCGATGACGATGGCCGGTGCCCTTTCGTTTTCCACTTGGAGGGCAAACCCTGCCGTCTTGGCTGCTCGTGTGTAGTACAATATAGCTATTTTCTCAAAAGCACGATTCAATTTTAATATGATCGTGTTCACCTTAGTCGACGCTAACTACCCACAGTATTCAAAGGCGACTCATTTAATTGGCAAAATCCTGTATCATAACCTCAACGGTCAGATCCAGTTAGAGGGGGTGGCGGAACTGGCCTGATCTTGGTCAGTAATCTCGCATTAGACTCGCTGTAAATACCCTCTTTATATAGGCTGACTGTTCTAACGACTACAGGAATTCATCGTAATATTTTAGCTTTAAGCTCTGTTTACTTACTCGTCAGTTAATTTAGTTTGAAGAAAAGGTATACAATTATGCCAGACTCGGGAAGCAGATCCAGCATGATGCCATGGCCTGCACTTTGCGGCTAGGCCGTCATCCTGGTGCTGGTCCGTTCAAAGGTCCTGCATTTTTGCTGTTGAAGCATTATAAACCATCTCAAAAGGAACCTTCACAGATGAATTTTTATCTGAATGAGATAACAGCATTTTTATCTGTTATCGGATATCTAGTCTGAATAACAGAATCAGTGTTCCTTTGTAAATATCTCATCTTGTATCCTTGCTCAGATCTAGAACAAGCCTAACCCACCCATAGGTGATCTGCATAAAGCAAGGCCATGGGATGGGGGAGGTAAATTAGGGTTGTCAAGGCAGCTAGCATTAGGTTTAGGTTTGGTGAAAGCTAACAAGGTATGAGTTGACTGACTGCTGCAGTGGTGACTACCCTTTACAAAGCCTCCAGCTCTAACTTTAGCTGCCTGCTTCAGAGTGTTGACTGTGGAAGTAACCTGAGAAGATCCTCCTGGCACACTTGTTTAACTCTGGCCTTTAATCAGAGACATTATAGCACCCAACACAACGTGTGTGTGTACGTATGCACAGTCATGTCCTGGGTCACTTGGCTCATTTGGCCTCAAGATGGAAAAGCAGGACTGCTAGCTTAGAGGCTATGCCTGACTGCTAGCTTAGAGGCTATGCCTGACCCGTCTGGAGGGTCATGAAGGCTGCAGGTGTGCATGTCAGCTGGCAGCAGATGACTGTTAGCTCTGGAACTGAACCTCTGCTCTTTCCTGGTGGGTTTTCACCCAGAAGACGCTTTCCGAACCAACCTTTGAAAGGATTTTTGCGAGTAGAATTCCAGTTCTTATTATGTAAAGTATTAACAGCCTTATTTTAAAAATCAGTTGACAGTTTAGCAGTAATATTTTAGAACTCAAGCCGCAATTGACCGGTTAGGAAATCCTTCAGAGATCCCTATTTATTTGGGTTATTAGTTGGGGTGTGCGCACACGGGCAGGTGGGTATTTGTTTGCGTGTGTGCATGTATGTGGACTATGGGGTGAACTGTAAGTAACAAGCCAAACCTATGCTCACATGAGCAGTTAAGCTGTGGCATTACAGAGGCGCGCTCATGGTTAATCAGGGCTGAACTGGGCTCCGCTGAACAGTAATGACCTGGGTTAAATTTACCACAGAAAAAGACCAGAGCCAAAGAGAAGTCGTGTACTGTCGTTTGCACAGCGTCTCTCTGCCTGTTAGCTGCTGTCCTCACTGTGGCCCTGGTCAGACTGTTATTCAGATGTGCTCTGCCCCCCCAGCCTCTGGGTCCCTTACCTCCAGTGACATCAACATGCAAGAAAGCGATTGTCTGTGTTTGCCTTAAAGATAAGGGTCCATAGTCATTGATTGGCCATAGTCCATGTTCCCCACCACTGTGGGTTCTCTTAGTGCTGGTGCCCTCTAGTGGTGTGGTCAGTCCTCCCTCAGCAGCAGAAGCTAACCTGTGTTCTGTTGTGCCTTGGCTACAGCTCATGGTGGGGTGGCGTGCAGATGGGGCCACCTGACCCCATCCTGGGGGTGTCAGAGGCCTTCAAGAGGGACTCCAACCCTAAGAAGATGAACCTGGGTGTGGGGGCCTACCGAGATGACATGGGCAAGCCCTTCGTTCTCAGCTGCGTCCGCAAGGTACAAACACACATTCAGTTTCAAAGGAACCTTCATGTTTTATTCAGTCATCTGAGTCATCGTGAGTAGCTTCAACGTAAAAGTGAGGAGAGCCAAACCCTCCAACATCGAAATCTCTGTATAGTTACATAATATCAGAGTACAGTAAAGGGAGAACATGTCTGTTTGGTGTTATAACTTGTCTCCTGACATTTGGGGGTGTTTCACTCTGTGGTTTGTGATTGGTGCATTTTTGCATTGTCATCCTGAGCTAGTCTGCACAGCGCTGAAACATCTTGGCAAATCAGCCACACATGTCTTGAATGAGGATAGTGTATGATGCAATGGTCTCTCTGTCTTCCTCCCTTTTGCTCTTCCACCCCCCTATAGGCGGAGGCTTTGATTGCAGCCAAGCAGATGGATAAGGAGTACCTGGGCATCGGGGGGCTGGGAGATTTCACCAAGTCCTGCGCTGAGCTGGCCCTGGGGGCTAACAGTGAGGTCCTGAAGAGTGGCAGGGTAAGTGTGACTGGGTGGCACATGGCTGGGTGACACGTGAAGGGGTCACAGGGGGTTAGTTCCATAGCAGTATTCTGTCCTCTTAGTTTCATCTCTCTTCTCCAGAACATCACGGTCCAGACCATCTCGGGAACTGGCTCTCTGCGTATCGGTGCAAACTTTCTGGTAAGGACCCATCAAAGGAGACAGGAAGTCGTTAGTTGGAGTCACACAGGCGTGCTTTGATCCGATGGTCTCCTGTCTCTTCTTTCCAGTCCCGCTTCCACACGGAGGCACGTGATGTGTACCTGCCCAAGCCCTCCTGGGGGAACCACACCCCCATCTTCAGGGATGCAGGGATGCAGCTGAAGGCCTACCGCTACTACGACCCTGCGACCTGCGGCTTCGACTTCAAAGGAGCTCTGGACGACATCTCTGTAAGGGGAGGGGGGAGGGCGGGCGGGGGGCATTGGGCATGCATGTCCTAAGTGTCTGGATCTGGTGGCTTCCTGGGGTCTGACAGCACTCTCTCTTTCCTGATCAGAAAATCCCACCGAAGAGTGTGATCATGCTGCATGCCTGCGCCCACAACCCCACCGGCGTGGACCCCCGCCCTGAGCAGTGGAAGGAGATCTCTGACTTGGTCAAGGTACAGGCTCTACTTACCGTGGTGACTTGACCGTGCTGACGATGTCCTACTACCAGAATGTTCTCTCTGTTCTAGTACACGTCTGGTGCCACTAACTCCCCTTTCGCTTTCTCCCCCTCTTCTCCCCCTCTTTTCTCTCCATCAACCCTCCTACCTCCTCTCCAACCCCTCAGAAAAGGAACCTGCTGGTGTTCTTTGACATGGCCTACCAGGGCTTCGCCAGCGGAGACATCGACCGTGACGCCTGGGCGGTGCGCTACTTCATTGAGCAGGGCCACAACATCATCCTGTCCCAGTCCTTCGCCAAGAACATGGGCCTCTATGGTCAGCCAGCGCTCTACCACGGTATCTGCAAATTGTAGTAAATGATCAAATCAAAGAAGGTGGTCTCACGTGTGTGTGTGTGTGTCAGGTGAGCGTGTGGGAGGGTTCACAGTGGTGTGTGCTGATGCTGAAGAGGCCAAGAGGGTGGAGTCACAGCTGAAGATTCTGATCCGGCCCATCTACTCCAACCCACCGATGAACGGAGCCAGGATCGCTTCCACCATCCTTAACACACCAGAGCTCTACAAAATCTGGTAAGCGCTTCCACAGGCACAGACACAGACAGACACACAGTCACACAGACACAGCAGGCTGAGGTGCTTCTTTGTTCCCAGGTTGGATGAGGTCCATGGCATGGCCAACCGCATCATCAAGATGAGGGAGCAGCTGGTGGCTAACCTGCAGAAGGAAGGCTCCTCCTGCAACTGGCAGCACGTCATTGACCAGATTGGCATGTTCTGTTTCACAGGACTGAAACCCGACCAGGTACACACACACACACACACACACACACACACACACACACACGTTAGATGTCAGTGAGTTTGAACAAGCCGTCTCCATGGTGATCGTGTTGTTGTTGCAGGTGGAGCGCCTTACCAAGGAGTTCTCTGTGTACATGACCAAGGACGGACGCATCTCCATGGCAGGCGTCACCTCGGGCAACGTGGGCTACCTGGCACAGGGCATCCACGCTGTCACCAAGTAGAGAGAGAGGCATGCTGGGAGAGCAAGGGGGCACAGTGGCATTGGACATGAATACAATCAGAACAACACCAATAGAGGAGTTTTCAGCATTCCCCCTCTCCTCCACACACATCTGCCATCCTTCTTACTGTATGACTGTTGATGTGGTTTCATCATGGCTTTAATTCACCCCCCCCACCTGTTTAGCGCTGCACCCCCCCTGACCAGACCACTGTGTCAGGCAGTCCTTGGGTGTGTGTTTAGGCTTATTTATTTTATGTGAATTGTATTAATGATCGGTTTAATAAATGTCCTAGATAATTGCTTTTCAAACCAGCTGCATGGGATTTGGCTCCACCTGTGTGTGTGTGTGTGTGTGTGTGTGTGTTTGGGGTGGGATGGGTGTGTGTGTTTTGGTAGATGGAGGGGGGGGCTGAGGGAGTTGTTCTATATCTTAAAGATGGGTTGCATTTCAGATTAATTTCAACCCATTTAGGACGTAAAGTAGCAGTAGAGATTCTACAAGCACAAAGAGTGATGCTGCTTCAGCGACAGGTCAGGTGCAGGGTCAAACCTATCTAGTCTAAATGAATATTCAGCTGAAATGGCCAGTCTGTTTAGTTGGGTTCTGCCTGTGTAGACATTGTTACTCCCTACATCCTACCCTGCTTTCAAGCTTCTACATGCTGTGCTAGTATCAAATGTAGGTGGGGTCTCCAAGCTCCTCATCTGTTTGTGTCTTTCTGATTGTAAGTGAGAGAATGTGCAGATGTGTCCAGGATCTCTCTGAGGTTCATTCAAATGGGCTTTCAGTCAACATGTTCTGGTTTTGCGTTCATTGCATCAGTAAACATCCTGGTTTACGGTTATAACTTTTCCTCTGAACAAACAATAAACCCTACAACTGTAAACTGGGCTGTTTTCCTTTCAGATGCATTTCATTGAAAAATTAACACCTTATATGAAATTGGTCAGGAGAGTTAACCAGACAATGAGAAATCTGCACTGAAGTGTAGTAAAGAGACATGTCCACTAGATGGTGCTGTCTCCCCACTAGGAAGAAGTGACGAAGTGTTGGAACCGAACCAGGACGAGCCACGGTGACGCTGCTGTGTGACCTCCACATCCCATAGAGCAGGAGCCTGCGTTTACCTCAAATGTTAACGCTTCAATGGTTTCATTTCAGAGGCTGTTCTGGCCAATTGTGTTTATTCCCTGTTACTCTGCACCGAGGTATGTAAACAGGATTGCTTGTGGCTGTTTTTCTCAATTCATAAGACATTCCCCTGTGGCTCACACCTACTGATTCCTCTACTGTGTACCCAGCCCCCCAATGTCCTCTCTCTGGGCAGACTGCCAGCTCTCTTTGCTTTCTCTACCCCTCGCTCCATTTTCTCCCCACCTCTCTTTCTGTGTCTATCCCCTGCTCTCCCTTTCTCTGCCTCTGTCCTTGTTTTGTCTCCATCTGTCACTTTTTCCTTCAGGATCCATCGCTGTGCCTTCCTTTCTCTATTTCCCCTCTCCATTTCTGTCTGCCTTTCTTTCTGCCTGTTTCCCTCTCTTTCTCCCGACATCTCTCTCTAGATCTCGCTGTAGTCTGTAGTCACAATGCAGTGCTCTGAGAACCAAGTGGCTCTGCAATTTGTGGTGTGATCAGCCTCTGTTCCTCTCCCTCCCTCCTCTCACCCCCGCTCTCCTGCCCTCCCTCCCACTCCCTCCCTCCCTCCTCCGCCTCTCTCCCTCCCCCTCCTCTCACCACCTCCACCCCCTGCCTCCCTCCTCCCTGTGCAAGCGGCAGCAGAATGCCTCAGTTGCCTCGTCTGCATGCGTGTGGCGGGGTGATGTGTCTGAGCGCTGAGCAGGAGGAGGACAGTACCTGGCAGGGAGGAAGAGAGGAACACTGGAGGATGATAAACATGTGGATGAGCAGGGTCAGCGTGCTGAGATAGAGAACACTCCCTCTCACTCTCTCCCCTTCCTTCTGGGTTTCTCCCATGCGGTGGTGGTAGACAACACAGGACTATCAGCTCGACTGCATGGAAGCTCAGGGAGGGGCCGGGAGCCCAGGTAGGTAACCATAGTAACACCTCTGATACTATAGTGTAGAGGTATTGTCGCTGTTCTACCGGTCCCGTAGTTAAACAGAGCTGCCTTTGTTCAATTGGTACCATGGATTGTGGAAGTACTATCTCTGCTCTACTGATGCCATTGTCTATAGCAGTACAGTCTGTAAAGTGTAGCAATGGAGAAATTGTTTGTTGGAAAGGCCTCGCATACAGGGTGAACCAGTTGCAGGTTTAGACATGTAGACAATTGTAATTGTGATAGTCTTTCCACATGCAAGCTCACACACAGTCACTTCTGCTCCATCAGCATACTGAGGAGAAGCCTGAAACAGTGACCAGCTTGTCTGTCACACAGAGCCAGAGCACTGATCTGGAATGAATCAATGAGTAGTTAGGACACTGATCTGGACTGAATCAAGGTGTGGTTCGATCACTGTCCTGGGTCACGTCCCTGTTCTGGCTGTCGTGCAGCTCTACAGTAGTTGTGTGGGATGCGCAAGAGGATTTGTTGTTTTGGCACATGAGTGTTGTTAGAATAGTAGCATGGAGCTGCGGCCAGTGGAAGTGAGGGAGGATGGAAAGGTGAGCAGGTCCCCATTAGAGCAGAAACAGGAGCCATGTTTACTCTGCAGCACCAAATCAATAACCAACGGCCAGGCGGGCATCCACCACGCCATCATTATCCATCATGTTTAGTCTGCTTCTTTCTTTGTTACACCACACCCTCCGACACGAAAGCACACACACACACACACACACACCATCCATTCCTGTGACTTATTTGAAATCTAGAGAGAAAACTGTCTGTATCTGTGTGCATGTGTGTTTATATGTTTGTGTTCGAATATGTGGATGTGAGTTGATGTATACATGTGTATATGTGCGTGTGTGTGTGAGTGTGCCAGAGAACATGTCCTGTTATGTCAGATGACTTGCAGATGACAAAAACACATCTCCCAGAGTGAAATTTCTTTCAGAAATGTTTTGTCCAGGACAGATGTTTCTAAGATAACTAAATTGGATTTTCGTTTCGCCAAGCACACAAACACAGTCCCTGTTTCTCTGCCAGTCTCTGCTTGTATCTCGGCCCTCCTGTCTCTCTGCCTGCCTGCCTGCCTGTCTCTCTGCCTGCCTGCCTGTCTCTCTGTCTGCCTGTTTCTGCTGAAAGATTTTGTCTGAAGTCATTGCTGTGCAGCAGTCTTGTGAGTCGCTGTGAAACAGTGGTGCTTCTGTTACTAGAACACAAGCTATCTTTACTGGGAACAAAGAACAGCACTGGACAGCTTGGTGGAGAAAAAAGCATATATCTTAAAATAGCACCTGAAACCGTTACAGTCACTAATTTCAAAACAAGGCAAATGTGCCTGACAGTAAAATAAACTCGTGTGGAGGAGGAGCACGACTGAAGCGATCATCAGAGTTGTCATTTCAGTTTCTCAAGGTTTTTCTTACGTTTGTCTGTCCACAGAGCCCAATAAAGACATTAAGAAACTGCTAAAGCCCTCCACCTCAGGACAGCTGCTGTCCAAAGAGCTGTTTTCTCTGACAGCTGGTGAGGAAGATGCCAGCCTGTCGGCTCATGGCGCTAGCCTGCTGCATGTCACAGAGAGACGACGTGAGTATGGAGCCTGGATCTCACTGCCACATAAATGAGGTTATCCATTTATCCAGACTTGGGGTGGGTGGGATGAATGTTGTGTCTGTGGAGTGGAGATCCAACATGGCCGCTGTTGTGGAGGGCGTGTACCTCGAGGTTCTGCTGCTCTCTGGTATGACCAGAGAGAAGAAAGACAACCACACAACAAATTAGCCAGGTTCCACTATTATAATTTATTTTCAAATGTGCACACAGCAAGTCAGACAGCAGCCGATTGTAACCCGGCAAGTCTTCCCTTCCCCTAGAATCTTTGCTATGGTCCACAGCTTGTCTGTCTGCTCTGTTTCTCTCTCTCTCTCTCTCTCTCTCTCTCTCTCTCTCTCTCTCTCTCACCCATGAACCCTGCTAGGAGGCAAACTGTGTTTCTGATCAATTATTCAAGGAGAAAGATGGGGATGGGAGTGCCACACGTGAGAGGGGAGGATTGAAAATAAAGAAAAAAAAGGCTCTGAGATAAATACAAAGGGGAATGGACTGGGGGTTACCATGTTAGTGACACAGTTTCTCTTAACTCCCTTTTCTTGCAGTTAGACACAATGATGAAGGAAAACAGCCTCCAGCTTTGGGGGAAAAGCTCAAGCGGAACTGTTCACCCCTGTTCTCTCCCTTCTTAGTCTCCTCCTTTTCTCCTCTTGTCGTCTTCCTCTCCTTCTGTTTTGGTCCCCTGCTCATTCTCTCCTCTTCTCCCCCTCTATACCTTCTCTTCTCCTCCACTCCTCTCCTTCCTCATTTGTAAACAACACATGCTGCTTCCATGTCACCGATGCCAACGTATATCACATCTAAACACTGTTGTTTGTCTGCAGAATTCTTAGCGTGAACAGCAATACACTAGACTAATTAGCAAACCAAGCACGGAGACACCATGGAGACAAAGCTCTTAACGTGTCATAACTCTGACCTTGCAGAGCCGCTGAGCAGCGTGTCGTCCCTGGAGGTGCACTTTGACCTGCTGGACCTGACGGAGCTTACAGACATGTCTGACCAGGAGCTGGCTGAGGTGTTTGCTGACTCTGACGAGGAGAACCACAACGAGTCACCAGCAGGTGACTTGAGGGTGTGATGTAGTCTGTGTGGTGGAATGTCTAGAACTGATTGTGATTCATCCAGACGGGCTCATTGGTCAGCCTGGAAATGCTAGGACAGCAGGGCACACTGAGGCAGGGCTTGTTTTCCTCCCGACCTGAATAGACTGCAGTCAGCCTTGCTGTGCTGCCTAATTGGGCAGACTGTAGCCAGCCTTGTTATCGTCCTTAACTGGGGAGACCCAAGTGTCTGCTGCTAAATTGCTTTACATCCATTTGTACCATTTAAACATTTTATGTCAAAAGCTGAATGCTTTAGTTGACGTGTCTATGTTTTCATGTGCTTGTGTACTATTTTACTGTCATGATATCAGTGAAAACGTGAGATAATTAAGAAATATTCATGTTCATATTCATGTTCATATTCATGTTCATATTCATGTTCATATTCACATTCATATTAATGTATCATCACATTCAAATTGATGATATAATCTGTGTAGCTGGGGGGTAATAAACATTTTATTTAACTTCTGTTGGTTTCATAGAGAGACAGCAGAACACACTTCTTGAAGACACAAAGGAGATTAATTAGATGCACTGGGAGTGTCCTAGATGCAGACGGGCTGGCAGGCAGGCAGGCGAGTGGGCAGGCGGGCAGGCTGGCGGGCGGGCGGGCAGGCGGGCGGGCAGGCAGGCCGACATGAAGATGTTTCAGATGTATAATTTAAGGTTTCTCTTCTGATAATTGCCTTGATCCTTATCCAACATTTTATCATTATCATTACGCTGCTATTTGTATTCTGAAGCATTTGCCGTGCCTGCATCTTCAGGCCCACAGACACACCCTCCTGTAGCCTTAGGAGGCAGGAAGATGTTTTATTCATAACAGCCTGGTGAAGCAGGATGACAGCAGGCAACACCCTCTGTCCAATCACGCTTCTGACTCCACCCAACACCTTCTTCTTCCTCACTCCTCAGGGGTGAGGATATGTCAGGGAGTTCAGTCTAAATGCAGGTCATTTTTTATATAATCCCTAGAATCAAGGTTGTTAAACTCTCTTAAAATGACTCAACCAAACTAATGTAACTACTGAGCAGTCCTAGATCCCTCCCCTTCCCTCCGTGAAAAGTACGGCACCATCAAGTGGAGGAAAGTGGTAATGCGTTGTGAGGTGTTCAGTAGAGTTCTTTAGAAGGTAGGACAGCTGTGGGTGTGATCTTTGATACGATGATGGGAACGTGGGAGGGTGAGAGACAGAAACGGGAATAAACCGGTAGATGGAAGAGGAGAGATGGAAGGAATACCAACACCTTGTCACCATTTTATTTTTATTCTCTTTCACATGGCATATTACTCTGATGACATCATCTTCTGACCTTACAGTAAATAGAGATAAAGGAGTCTTTTACACTGAACTGTTACCCAGAATGAACTGAAAGTGTCCTTACTCTTGCATGCAAGTATTGTTTTATGGGTGAAGTATTTCATATACATTCAAGTATTGTGTGCACTATGTACCTGTAACCCTGCCCTCCTGCCCTCAGGCCCCAACCAGCCCTCCTTGCCCAGAGCAGGCTACACGCGTTCCCCCTCATGGACACGCTGCAGCAAGGTAGAGCCACACCGTGAGAGGAAACACCACAGTGACTCCGACACCACAGAGCCCTTCATGAAGCTGGAGAGGCCCAAACAGTCCTGAGGCCCAGGCCAAAGGGAGAAGTCCAGCCACCCACACAGAGCTGGCAAAGAGAGCAGAACCATTAACACCAGGCTGCCATGGCCTGAACCATCCCCACCCAACAGGCAGAGACCGCAGCTGCCCCTCCCTGCTGGGGAACCATGGTGCTGAACAATGAGTTGGAGATGTAGTGGACGTTATAACTGATCATGACGGAGTTGCTATTGCACACATGCAAACATATGTTTGGCTTGTATTCTTTGCAAGGGGTCACTTCACACTGTTAGAATTATTAGGCTTTTATTTGGAGAAAATATCCAGGTATTTTTTTCTTTTCATGTGCAGGGTGAGCTGAATATGTGCATCAGTATCTCCCAGAAAAGACCACGGTGTTTGAGGAGAGAACCCTCTCCATCTGCAATGCAGTGACTGAGATGGGGGTCAGGGGTCACTGCTGATTTACAGAAAGTCAGCTGTAAATCTCAGAGTTGACAGTTCGACTGACACTGAATGGTTCTGCCACCTGATGCCAGGAATGACATCCTGTAATACCTGTAATATCATTCTCCACCACTGTCCATCGCTTTACTTTTCCCCAAATACTACTGTCATTCATCCTGAGTGTGGGGAACGTATATCCTCCAATCATTTCATCTCACCCTGTGGATCATATTTTGACCTGGAACTAAGATGCTGGATGAAAATAAAGAGTCAAAACAGGATCTTGTGCTCCTCATGTAGTGAACGACTGGTGTGGAGGTCAAAGTACACATGGCACAAATACACCAACAACTAACCAAAAGTTCGCACATTCCTCAGAGAACTTATGTTGGCATTGGTGTGGCAAATAAACAAAAGTACTTGCTATTTCCAGTTGGGGATACAACCCCGCTGAACACATTGATGTGGAGAGTTGCTGAGGCTGGCATTCCACACACCAGCCTGGGGGCACAGCGCTAGAACACACAGACACAGGCCCCAGTTAAAGGTCTCCAGCCTACTAACTATAGTTATGAATCAATACATTGTTAGAAGCAGGTGTGCTACATTAGCGTCAGATAAAAGCCAACCTCAAAATCAGGATTGAAGACGACAGCTGTAGAACTAGAGGATTTGCTATCTAGCTCTGGGAATGTGGTGCTGAGTGCTGACAGTGAATAAACAGGAAAAGAAAATTGGGACAAAAGGTCATGTTTTATTGATAAATGTGTTTTCTATGAAAACATCCCTACCATATCTGAGTCATCTCCTTTTCAGCAAACACAGAGAGAACAGTCATGCTAGCTCTGAGCACCAATCAGCAGGGAAAAGGGTGGGGGTTACACTGGAACGTACCACTTTCACAGAGAAAATACCTGCTATTTTCTGTCACTCCACGTACGTTAATGTAACTGTGTATAATGAACCTAAACACAACAATCCAAGATGAACACAGCTAGAGTGATTATGGTGTTTGAAACATGGCAGGTTTTAGAACCTCCAACTACAACTGTGTTTTCACAACCTGCTGATCTCCTGCCTTCATAACAGTCTGAAAACTGCAGAGCTGTCCTTCTACAGGGTCTCCCCCCCACCCTCAAGTGTGCAGGGGCACATCAAGCTTAGTCCACACCACCATGGTGACTTGTTTAGCTCCCTGTCCCTTAAAGTGACAGGATGATATCATTGTGGGTGTGTGAGAGATCAGCAATTTGGGTATAGTTGCGCGCGCGCGCGCACACACGCACACACGCACACACGCACACACACACACCTGATGTGGGATCTTAGATCACAGCCTCTGTAAAAAGAGGTCAACCTGGCAGGTTTGAATCTTTAGCCCTGCCTAAATCCCAGTTAGAGTAGCTTCTGTAAGTAACAGTACAGAGGTAAAGAACAGGATAAGAGGACTGATGTGGAATGGTAGAGGAACAGACCTTCATACTGCGCTGTGGTTAAGATGAAAATATTCAGAAAAAGTCAAATTGAATGGTAATTTCTATAAAATGATAGTACCCCTATAAAATATCTCAATAGTGCAAACTTTTATGAGTACATTACAACACTTGTGCAAACGACAAGCAAAAGGTTACAGGGTTTCTCCCCCTATAAATCTTCATGAAGGGCGAATCTGATTCGTATTCACAGCCTGTCAGATAGATCAGCTCTTCCTATGCAAGAGCTGGTCCAGGAGGGGTCAGGTGACGTCACGCTGGTGAAACAATCCTCAAAGACATGGAGACTTCCTGACTCTGTTGTTTCAAAAGCACAATCGGTGAGCTTCTGTTTCAGCAAGCCCACTCAAGATATTTATAAAAAAAACCTTTACATATAAAACCCCTCAAATCTCAATAGAGGTCATGCCAGACCTACTGTTCATGGACCCTACTGCGATCAGGATTTAGTCTACAGGTAGAGAGCCTGTTTCTGCTGCTCCTTGGATGTGTCCCTGCTCCCATGACCCTTGTCCCAGTCTTTCAGGCCCAGAGGCAGGGAGATGTCCTCGTCCAGGGCTCCTGTTCCCTCCACAAACTCCTCATACGTGGATTTCTCCTCAAAAGGCCGCGGGCCCAGCAGCTCCAACATGTCTGCCTTCGACAGGACCTCCTTCTCCAACAGGCGCCTCCCCACCTGAAATACACAGCCAGGTTAGAGACTGGGACGTCAGGATGACTTGGAACCAAGTTTGAACTGGTAACTCTTCCCGGCTCCTCTTCACCCACCTTGTCAACCATCTCTCTTCTGGTTGTGATGAGGTCATGTGTGCGCTGGAAGGCGGCGTTGATGAGCGAGCGCACCTCCTGGTCAATCAGCTGTGCGGTGGGCTCGCTGTATGGCTTCTCTGTTACCATGGCGCCTTGCTGACCGGTGTCAAACGATACCTGACCTATCGCTTCACACATCCCAAACTGCATCACCTGACAGACGGAGACAGGGAAGGGGTGTGAGAAGGATATCGAGTACTAGAAGAAGGAAGGTAATGTGAAGTGAGAGAGGCAGGGTTCAGGTAGGGTACCTGCGCATATGCAGACTGGGTGACTTTTCTGAGGTCATCCTGGGCACCGGTGGTGATGCGGCCGAAGAAGACCTGCTCTGCCACGCGGCCTCCCAGCATCATGCACATCCTGTCAAACAGCTGCTCCTTGGTGAACAGGTACTGCTCCCTGGGGAGGTACTGAGCATAGCCCAAGCCCTTTCCTCTGGGGATGATCGACACCTGACACACACACACAAACACACACACACACACACACGTGTCAGACTGAAACGCTTGCTCAGTATAACGATGCAAAAATGGGGTAAAAAAAATGAAGCCGCAAGTAGCCTTCACCTTGAGCAGAGGGTCTGCGTGCTCCAGGAGCCAGCCCACCACAGCATGGCCGGCCTCGTGGTACGCCACTGTGGTCTTTTCAGCAGGCTGTAGCACCTGGGTCCTCTTCTCTAGGCCTGGAAGGGAGGGGGGAAAGAGAGCAGCAACCTGACTCTCATATACATTTGATTTATTGCGAGGACTGCTTGGCTACATGACAGTTATATAGGGTGCAGCCTGTCCTGCAGTGGTTACCTCCAATGACCCTCTCGATGGCCTGCTCAAAGTGTATAGCGCTGACAGACTTGTGGAGGTAGCGGGCTGCTATTAACGCTGCTTCGTTACACACATTGGCAATGTCTGCCCCTAAGACACAAAACCATACACAGAAACGTATGTCATTCTGCCCAGAACACGGAGGTCCCAGTTTGACTATTGTAGAAGCTGCAAACACAAGGTCCTTGTTTACCTGTGAACCCAGGTGTCAGAGCAGCTAGTTTTCTGGCCAGAGCCTCCAGGTCTATCAAGGAGTCCAGCTTAAGAGGCCGAAGGTGCACCTTGAATATGGATGCCCGGCCCTTAATATCTGGAGGACCTGAGGGTGGGAGGGAGAAGGATTGGGAAAGAGCAGGGGGGAGAAAAGAGGAAGGAGCAAGAAAGAAAGGAGGGAGAGAGAGAGAGAGAATAATATTTGTTAACATAAGAGAGAAAGAGAGTGGCATGTTTCTCAACTCTGATTATACCCCTGGTTACATAATCATACACACAGCTTTACACAAGGCCGTTTTAGTGACATGACATATTACAACACCAGCTGAACAAAACTGTCCTCTGGCCAAATAAATATCCTACCTTTTAATCGTCATAATGCCAAACAGCAAGAGATTCTGTGCAAATAGGACTCTATGTGCATGTGTACCTATGTAAATCTGTCTGTCGAACCGCCCGGGCCTCATAAGCGCTGGGTCCAGAATGTCAGCCCTGTTGGTTCCAGCTAGGACCACCACGTTGGTGCTGGTGTTGAATCCTGCAGACACAAACACAATCAACTTGGAGGCCTGCAACCCAATACTGTGAGGGAGGGGGGCCCGGGGGCTGATCCAGGGGAACGAAGTGAGCGGCCCTACCATCCAACTCCACCAGCAGCTGGTTGAGGGTGTTCTCCTGCTCACTCTGGCCTCCAAAGTTGTCTCTTCCTCTCTTCCTGCCCACTGCATCAATCTCATCGATGAACAGTATGCAGGGGGCGTTCTTACGTGCCAGGGCAAACATGTCCCTAACCTGGAAAGAGACAAAGATGCACACCTGGATTAACACACTTGGTGCTGCAAGTCTGGTCAAATTTGACAGACTAACCCAGACAGTTACTTAGTTCCCATAGAGATCATGTTGTGGATCATGGTGATCCATGAGGTCCAAATAAATATTTAGTTGAGCTGGAGAAAAAACAAACTCAGGATGTTCCCTTCCCCTCCCAGTACTAACCCTGGCTGGGCCAACGCCAACAAACATCTCTTGGAACTCTGAACCGTTGACAGTAATGAAGGGGACTTTGGCCTCTCCAGCTGTTGCCTTGGCCAGCAAGGTCTTCCCTGTGCCTGGAGGTCCTGAGAGAACGGCCCCCTGGAGAACACAACACCAACAGACACCGAGTTAACACTACACACACCAAAAGCCTCACACTGGCTGGGTATCATATATGGTGTCTGTGGCAACGGTTACCTTAGGAATCTTGGCGCCTAGTTCTTGATACTGACGAGGATTCTTCAGAAAGTTAACAAACTCCAGGATCTCCAGTTTTGCCTCCTCACAGCCCGCCACATCCTTAAACCTCACGTTGATGTTATCCTTTATGACCTTGGCTTTGGATTCGCTCATACTGAAAGGGTTGCTCCTCCCACCTCCCCCACTACCTCCTGTCGATGGTCCTCGACGCAAAGTGAAAAGCAGGAAGCCCACCAGCAGCAGGGTGGGGAGGATGCTTATCATTGATGTTCTATCAGGATAAAGAGGAAGGAAGTCTCATTAGCATCATAAGGCTAATCACCAGTCAGGGTGGTCTTCCCCAGCCCGAGTCTCACCCGTCACTCTCGGACCCGTACACCACAGGAACTCTGTGGGTGGAAGCCACCCCCATCTCTTGCTGCGCGTGCTCCAGGTTACGTTCAAATGTCTCCACACTGCCGATGTTGAACCATAGGTAGCTCTACCGAGATACAGGGAGTTGGATGTTGGGATGGGGCCATCTTGACATGCTTTACTAATAAGGTTTTGGGTAACTCTGCTTCCTGTTGCTGGTACGTACCACATCTGAAGTGTAAACTCCATGAGCTGGGATCACCTTCACATACTGTTTGTTGACGACCTCCAGACGATCCACCTGGACACACAGACAAGACGCAACACATCATCAACTACAGCTGTTGTACACATCAACATGACTGGACAGCTGTAGAGCTTTTCTAACAGAGAACAAAAGATGGAGATTCAACATAATCTTCATTAGAATCTAACATATGGATATGAGGGTGTACACTTCCTGGTTACTGCAGGGATACTCACCAGTCCTCTGGCCAGGTACACATTCACAAACTCCTTCCATGAGATTTCCTTCCCTGTCTCCCGAAAGTAGAAATACAGGAATGCTGATGTCATGCCTGCTGCACCAATAGCAATGTTCCGCTGAGTCTTTTCATCCCATGGGATATGGGCCTATCAGGTTCAGAGACAAAAGCATAAGGGTATGGACAGACTGCTGTTGTGGATTGCAGACAGACAGACAGCCTGCCAGCCAGACAGACAGACAGACACTCAGCCAGGACTGACCTCCATCTGGCCACCTTTCCTATTGGCAATCAGTTCCCATTAGCAGCTTAAACTACTATAGTTTGACCTTCTGTCCCTATAAACTGGAGCACTTATTAATAGGCTTGAAACAATGTTACTTTCCTGTCCCGGTTACATAGCAACACCTACATGCCCATACGCCATGACCCTCTGATAAACGATGTCCGGCATAACATGAAACCTTACTGAAGACTGTCTAATATGATTCCTTAAAAAGAAGTATTCAGATACTTCAGCCTAGAAATGGCTATGAGTCTCACATGATACCAACCTGGAAGCGTCTCCACCAGTCAGACTCCTCTTTCTCGCCTCCTCTCTTCCCGTCATCACCTCCTCCATTTGTTCCTCCTCCATCTCGGCCCTGAGACTCCAACTCTTTGTTCTTTTCATCTGAACATAGTGACAAGTGACAGTGGAAATGTAAAGAAGAACCATCTTCAGAAAAGTGATGGAGTACTTTGACCTGTATTCCAAACTGGACACCGGGAAAGACAAGATACAGCAGATCATTCTCTCCCATCTTCCCTCCACCTCCTTCCCTCCCCTCCTCCTTCCTCACCTTTACTCTCCTTAGCTGATGTTTTCTCATCCAGTGTCTCTTCATTCTTCGGGAAAAACTTCTCAAAACCTCAAATGACAAAACTTTACATTAATGCTACAGACATTAATCCATTAGCCAACTACACAACAAACCAGTGTATGAAATGTATTTAATAATGTAGCAATCCATTCAGGTAATTACCTCTAGGTGGTTTATTGGAGCTTAGCAATCGAGTGAAAGTGGCTTGATTTAATCCCATCGATGTCATACGCAGAAGATGAGAGTTCTGAGGGAGTTATGAAAGGATGAACACAAAAGATTGCCGAGGCGTGAACAGCTGGAAACATAACATTCAGACATGCGCCTGTGAAAAATACTGCAAATAACAATCACCGCCACGCCCCCTGCACGGCCTATTATGCGATGAATGAATGATAATAACCTTCTCAAACTCAAATTGCTGTTGTAGTTCGAGCATAAAATAACAGTTCGAACCATTACTCTATGTTAATTTGAAGTTGCTTGCTGACAGATCTACTCCCATTACGAGTTCAGTGTCTCTGCTGTTAGTGCCTTTAGGACATGGTGTACTCTCGGCAAGTTGAGGACATAACAGAGCTGTCTCGTTGTGGCTTTGGCACAATGCTTCAAAACTAAATAATGACATTGTTGCACAGATAATTGCATGTTTTTGTCGATACACATTTATGTAATAATAAAAACTGTAGTTGACGTCACATTTTTTTTCTTCCAAATCTACCCGCAAGTTAAAAAAGCAACAAACCTCCGAACAAAAGGAGGCTTACCCGTGCTGAAGAGCTGTTGTAACGTAAAGCTGCAGAAATGTTGCAGCAGCTTCTACCCCAAGCCTGTGCTCCACTCCTCAAGGGCCCGACGGAAACTGAAAGCAGACCCATCCTGCAAACTGTTTCTGGGGACCCACAGGTGCAGCTCCTCGCTGCTGTTGAGGGTAGTTAGCTAAGCCTCAACACCCACAGCTGCAAGTCTCAACACTTCCGACTCCAAATCGACGGAACCAATCCGGGAGAAGCTTGACGTAAAACGCGTCAGTAAGTGTCAGCCCATTTTAATGTTATCGAACTTCAACACGTTACTCTGAAACTGACACCAAAGACCGAAAAACAGCTTAGAGCTTGTGCTTATTCATATTACATAATGTTATTCTTTATTTCCGCTTTTTTAAAGCCATTGACGTATTTGTGTTAGACAATCTTTCCGTTTTGCGATTGGTCAATATTTGCAATAACAAGTAACGCTTGCTACATTTTCTTTGGCTTCTGTGCTTCAAACACCGGCCTAGTCTTACCTTGCATCATGTTACAACACAATACTTGATATGGAATTGCAGAAACACATTGTCATCGTAATAAACCCTAAAGCGGGTTAGCAACACAAGACCGACTCGCTCTCTTTATAAATACTTTATTCATGCTATGCCTAATATAAGTCTGACATTATTGACAGATAAAATATGAATTTTAACCGACAAGAAACAGGGGGTTACTTGCGTCTTATGTGTATCGAGGGATTGTCACGGTTAAATAAAATGGATTTAATGCAGACGTACCAGTGTACGCTGCTGATCTTCATTTTTGCTCAATGGTAATAATACTGAATTACAATAACAATGGCAACAATTACTTTAAATTCATGCTGAAAGATAACACAGCCAATATTTATTATTTTAAAACAAATAATTCTAGTCTTACATGATCATTTGTTCATCAGTTCTTCATCTTTTCAAAGAATATGATCCATTTTAAGACAAGCTACTAAGAACATACACTACCGGTTATATTTGATAATAACATTGTAATATTTCTGACCATATAAGGTACATCCATACAACAAAATATTTAAACTTAAAAAAACAAATAATAATAAAGATATAGCAGTGCATCATGAGCACCTTATCTCTCACTATAAACTAATCAGTTGTCACACCTGGTCCAGTTGACACACCTGGTCCAGTTGACACACCTGGTCCAGTTGTCACACCTGGTCCAGTTGTCACACCTGGTCCAGTTGTCACACCTGGCCCAGTGCAGTGCTGCTGCAGTGCAGCCCCTGAGACAGACCAAGCAGCTCAGTCGCAGTTGATCAGCCTCCAGAACCTCAGCTAGGGACAGCTGAGGTTCATAGTCTGTGGTCTGTAGAGCAGTTAGGGGGTCATATCTGCCAATAAATACAGGCTCACACCTCAATCATATCAGTTAAGGCCTTGAGGTGAATGGCAGTTTTGTTGAACCAATTTCAAATGAATTACGGTTTATAAGATGGATACAACTTCACAATGGTTAGAGTTTTGAGGCTAATTTTGTATTTCCAAGTATCACCAGGTTACATAATAAGCCTTCATGTTAGACTGGACTACAACAAACACAAACATTCTTACACCATGGAGACCAGAAGATAATGCTAATCAAGATCAGCACAGGAAGTGAAGGCTTACCAGGACTATGTATTACAGATGATGTCAAATCAATACAGTTTGAAATGTCTTAATTGTGTGGTATGCAATGTCTGGCAAAGAGCTACGTCTTGTGCCAGTCACAGTGACAGGTGTTTACGGTGCCTTCTCATCCGAGGACTCATCCTGCTGGCGCTCTGTCACCCGGGCACATTTCGGACAGGTGGTGGAATTGTCATAGTAACAGTCCCTACAACAGAAGACAATAGGTGTGATCCTGGGTTAACTTTTTTTAGACAGTTAGGGGCTAGTTTAACCGTGTAAAAAAAGCCAGTTTTTCATGTCAAATGCAGGTAGAAGAGTAGCAGCCTGACCTGTGGAATACAGCAGAACAGTCATGGCACACAGATGTGTGGCTGTCGAAGGGGAATAAGATGTCTCCTTCCTTACACAGCTCACACACAAAGCCTTTAGCCTGACACCTCTGGACACCCATGAACACACGAACACACACACACGCACACGCAATAGTGTTAGGTGGCAGACAACCTAACTGTTCCCCTGTATAAACTGCTTGGATGGAAAGTGTTACTGCAGTATTTTAAATGTAGATGCACCTCACAGTCTAACTTAATGTGCTTAGCGAAGGTGGTGTGGATCTCTGTGAGGGAGATGCTGAGTCTGCCACTGTAGATGTCAATAAGGTCCTGAAGAGAGTACATGTCATCGTTCTCCACAAAGTGCTGTCGCTCTTGCAGCTGGGGCACAGAGGGTAAGAATGGACAGAGTCAGACTGTGTTCATTCTAAGGCAAGGTACTACACACGCTCACAATTGTGCATTTAGTACATTCTGACCCAGCTGAGAGATCTTTATTTAGCATGACGAAGCACTCCAGCTGATTCCGAGAGTAGTGTAGCTCGCTCTGAGGTAACACCACCTCAGCATCACATACCACACTCCCTGAACCATATTTATAGTTCAGCTGCTGTGTGAAGTTTCCATTGCACATACATGTAGGTCAACAAGTCCTGTCTCTCTTAGGAGAATTAAGGCCACTTGCAGCTGTGCTGCTGTGCCTTGCCTTGTTTATCTGCTACAGAACACAAGGGGGCGCTGTGGTCCGTGAGAACATGGTGAACATGGCTGATGGTTCTGACCTGCAGCAGCAGACGGGCCTCCATCGCCTCCTTACAGGTCAGGAAGTAGGGCTTCATTAGCAGGATATCCTGACGCAGCTTCTGCAGTGGAACAGAACAGACAGGAGACAACAAGGACACTGAGACGGTTACAGGGACTAGTAATGTTCTGCTTTCTCCCAGATGAGAGGGCAAGAAAACATGAGACACGGTATTCTTGCTAAGGAAAACAGTCTGACTGTAGCTGCTCTGGCTGGGAGCGAAGGGTCACCACCCACCCTTATCTCCACCAGCTCCTCCACAAAGTTAAAGAGTAGGGGATTGATCTCCTTCAGCCGGAGAACCGGGCGTGGCAGCATCAAGGCCAGGTAACGCAGGGAGGCACGGCACACCTGCTCAGAGTACACACACACGCACAGGTAACACCACTGCAAGCGGTGGACTTAGTCACCCCCCCCCAGGACCAATAAACACACACAATATAGCTGTATAACAGTTGCTGTTTCTATGTACCTTGTGGGGTTCAAACTCCCAGTTGTGGATGACGCGGGCCGGGATGATGGCAGTGTCACTCCAGTGGCAGGTGCTGCAGTAGTACTGTCCTGTATAGTCACACTGTCTGGCCTCGCTGGGCACACCCCCTTCAGGGACACATACACAGAGGAGTCTGCTGTTAAAGCTCCTCTCCCAGTCTGTCACCCTGCACAACTACTTCAAGTAGAAGCGATGCATTGTTTCATTTACTAGGGTTTTGAACACTCTGGGAATTAAAAGTATGAAAGGAGGAAGTCATACGACTGCTGTTTTGCAGTGTAGTGCGTCCATACTCACTCAGAGACACAGGCGTGCGGCATTCAGCACAGCGGTAGTCTTGCTGGTCTAGCCCAACCTCAGGACAGATGCTCAGCTCATACTCTGACTGGTGGCTGACCTTCGACCTCACACATGGCTTAGTGATTAGGTTCATACACTTGCTATGGCAACGGTAGTAACAGCCTGAAAGTGGGAGAGATGGGAGAGAGGGATGTTAGTAATGTAGTCAACTCCCCAGCTCCAGACCTTCTCATACAGACATTATGTGGCTGCTCCAGCCAGAGACAAAGAGTCAGACTAAGCATGTGACTCAACCTGAGTGGAGGTGTGTATGCATGCGAGTGTGTGCGTCTCACCTGTGCAGGTGTACCATGTTTGGATCAAGCCCCAGATGATGGCGCTGCACTTGTCACAGGTCTGTTTCACACTCTTGCTCTTTTCCTTGGAGAAGCGGTGCTCCAATAGGACCCTCAGATTGGGCTCATCCTCGTCAGGGTCCTGGAGCAGAACCAATCAGAATACAGTTAACATTTTTTTATTTTAAGCTTCAACATTCCCTGAACGATAGCTCAGAGAGTGTGGCACTGAGACAGAACAGCTCATTATTAACCACGTCAGACAACCACAGCAGTAGTTTCACATGTTGTTTTACGGCTAAAAGTGCCAGCCTCAGCAACTATGAGGTAGTAAATGATTTAAGGTGCCTCTTCATTAAAGCACAGGCCACCCAGTGCTTAGTAAGAAAGCTTTTATGTGTTTCATGTTTCAATGTTTAGCTACCAGCATCTCTTTGTGTGCAGCTGGTCTGTTTTAAGGGCAGCTCCTCCCCCCCACTCACACAAACACTAATTTCCAACCTTGAGCTCCTGCAGTTTGAGTCGCAGGTGTATCAGTTTGACCACAGTATCCTTCTGTCTCTCTGAGTTCTCTGGCAGCTCCAGGATCAGCCTCTTACACTCCTCGATTGCCATTTGCAGTTGCTCAATGTCTGAAGCCACAAAAGAGTCCTGAATGGACACACACACACACACAAACACACACACACACACACACACCAACGATGACGACGACGAGAACAACAGCATGAACAACCACACACAAAATAACATTGAATAGGGGTTGAAACAGAGGAACAAAGGTGAGGACTGTGTATGAGTGTATGTATCTGTCCATACTGACCACAGGTCTGGAGAAGTGGTCCTCAGTCAGACCCAGGTCCATGGCCCGGTCCACAGTCTGGGTCCTGTTTTCAGAGAACAGCTCGGGTCTCAGTTCTGAGGACAAATGACATATTTACAACTTAACCTTCGCTCTCTCATCGCCCCTCTCTCTCACACACACAACCTCAGACAAGCACACAGGAAAACCACCGTTGCAACAAGAAACGTCCTGTGAAGTTATTAGCCAACAAAAGAATCACAGAGTGGCTAGGGATGGCCTTCAGACCACAACTTATAACAGTCACATGATCCCGATCTGTACATTGAACGACAGCTGACAGGCCAACATTACGATCAGAATGACAAAATAACTTTCCAAATAAACCCTGACTATCTAAGCCCTATAAAAGAACTCTCACTCATTCATTTACAAAAAGCAACCTAACAGACAGGGAGCAGTCTGGGTCTGTGTTAATGAATAATAAGATGTTGGACAGTTGAAAAGTTACCTGAATACATCTCAGAGTAAATCATGATGAAGACATGGAGAAATAACCGAGGCCCGATCAAGCACAGTATAAAACTCCAGCACAATGTTCCAAGGAGTTGCTCCAATAACAGGTTTAACTGTCATCTGTCTTGGATCACTTTGACAACCATTTCCTGAAACCGGGTGGCCTTTACATTAGAGGAAGTAAGACATTCTAGGTCAGCACATTGAATGTACCTTTTCAGAACAGTGCTACACCAGCACAGGACTCGCTGCTCCTGTCTCCCCTCCATCTCCGCACCCAAACAAAGACAATGTACTTTGTAAAAGTACAGACACCATAAACACTCACCATGCCGTGGAAGGGTCTTTCCCTCTGGATGGCCTTCCTCGTCGCCCCTGTCAAAAGGGTTAAGGCGACCCTGGCGAAAGTGGGCAAGTCTCTCGTCATATTCCATCTCAGCAGCAGCGTCTGGGGTGTAATGACAGAGTATGCAGTTGCAATTACGAGGACTACCGTGCACAAGTCTTACAGAATGCGTGAATTCCATACTGTATAAATTACATATTTACTTAAAACTTAGCAACGGACATTTGTAGCGATAGCACCCAAATACATCAGGAACAGTAGAGCTATGTCAGTGAAGCTAGCCTAACCGAGACGATGCTGCATTCAGCTGCTGTGGCACTGCTATCTCACTGAAACTGTCCGAATGAGCCAGTTGAGAATAGCATTTGTACTATTCGGGCAGGCGAGTATTGATGGCACCAATACTGTCAACGCAAGGAAAGCAAGACAACTCAGAACTTGTAAGACGGGACTAGTTCTCACCTTCTTGCTACTGTGCTTTAGCAACGCTAGCTATGTAGCTTGCTAGGTAGCAACAGTCAGTAAACAAGACACGCTCACCCCATTTGTCATGCTCACACCAAGATTATTTGGATATCATACGCACAGGTTAGCAGCACTCTCTGAACACGCGGGTTTCCCCCAAGATAGCAAGTTGTCTAGCCCGCTTGTTTATGTAGTATAACAGATATCAGGATCACAAGAAGGATTCCATCGTTTTTCCCTTTGCCTGGTCTGTTACTGTCACCGATGTGGTATTCGGCTATTGTGGCACCATCTATCGTACCACTCACGTAACAACACTTATTACTTCTCTTAAAGAATCCTTTCCTGACTGTGTTTTATTTATACAGCACCAGGGCCTCGTGTGCATTGACATAAATGCATTTGTCATTTTTTCGATCAATCAACTAGTCCTGCAAGACCGGGCCAAGACCCAGAGCTGCGCCTCATCTTGGCCTTTCCTATAAAACTACGGGATTTAAAAAAAATCCATGAACAAACATGCTTTGCATTATGATCACAATAATAGGAGAAAAAGACAGAAACATATGCCAAACAATTTCAAAATGATACACTATGGTCTAAAGCGTAAGTTATCCTGCAGAAAAATATATATGGTGGATTTTCTACCAGAAGTGTTGCCAGTATTGCCTTCTTATCCTGTGGTAGACCTTCCTGTATCTGCGTCCTCCGGGTGCTGAATACTTGAAACCATGAGTGGATTAATATTGTGTGGTTTATCCGTGTTTGTCAATGTATGCCTGTGTCTTTGCAGTCAGGGCAAACCAACAGAACGGGACATAGATGTTTACTGTTTACAGTGACTGCAGAGATAAAGACTTCTCTGTTTTTTTGATAGGTGTGTGTATATGTGTGTGTGTGTGTGTGTGTGTGTGTGTGTGTGTGTGTGTGTGTGTGTGTGTGTGTGTGTGTAAAGGGTCAGCAGTAAGTTCAACAGAGGCAATGAGCAAAAGAGCATCTGTGTTTAGTGCTGTGCTTCCAGGGCCACCCAGACTCGGCAGCATGTGATGTGCACAGCCTCTAACCTCCACCTCCAGAGCCTCTAACCCCCACCTCCACAGTCTCCAGAGCCTCTAATCCCCACCTCCACAGTCTCCAGAGCCTCTAACCCCCACCTCCACAGTATCCAGAGCCTCTAATCCCCACCTCCACAGTCTCCAGAGCCTCTAACCCCCAGCTCCACAGTCTCCAGAGCCTTTAATCCCCACCTCCACAGTCTCCAGAGCCTCTAACCCCCACCTCCACAGTCTCCAGTTTTATAAATGGTTAAAAGGCAACAGATGTCTGAAGGCCTCATATGGGTTAATGCACTATCTTCGATATTAGCAGCATCATCGTATCATCTCACTCTTTACATCCCGTTGTGTACATCATGTCTGTAATAGCATATGTGACAGTGTGGGGGTTACCAACCTGGTGCAGCAGTTTAGTGATAGACATGCTCCTCCGCTCACCCTGAGGGGACGGAACTGGACTGTTTAAAACAGTTCTGGCAAACAAGGAATCATGTTAAGAGCTTTGATTTGACAAAGAGAATCATAAAATCATGTAACTTAATTAACATGCCTTGGAGACATGCTATTTACCCCATCTGTTCAGAACCCAGATCCTGTCTATTAAAAGCTGAGTTCAGATAGTTGAATAGATCTTGTGTTTAAAGACGACAGCCTCATGAAGGACCATGTGGCCTTCTGGCTCCAGCCCAGGTGTTTCACGGCAACGATGCAAAGTTTTGCTCTGCTGAGACCTCCTGATCCTGAAGTCTCCTTTCATAACTGTGCCTGTATCACCTAGGAGACTAGATCTAACCCTGTCACCATGAAGACCAGAACTAATCCATATTGGAGACAAAAACGGACCTTGTCATCGTGGAAGTCTGAACTAACCTTGTCATATTGACCCCCAGAACTAACGCTGTACACATGGAATTTAGATATCAAGATGTATATTGTATGAATTTTGTCATGTTTTTTTATCATACAAATGATGATCAACATTTTGATAAGAACATTCCAAAATCCTTTGCGATGAAAAAACTACCTTTTAGGCTTATACACACATTAAAGGATTCAAATAATGCTTATTTCTTACATTATGTTTCTTTCTTTTTTATTCATGTTTACTTTATTCGCAAAATCAAATTGACATGAGATGGCAACTCTATAATATACAGTATATTCAAGAGTCTAAAATTACATACATGTCTGGTAAGATTTTGAATAACTTATCCTACACGAACACAGGGCTGCGTTTCCCGAAAGCGTAGTAAACATAAATTGATCGTTGTATCCATCGTAAATTGAATCTTAGTTTTAAGGGTCGTTTTCCGAAGCCATCATAGCTAAAGAGCCACTTCAAAATGCGCGTAGATTATGGAGAGCTCCAGAACAGTCGTAGATCACTAAAAGCATCTTAAACAATGAGACTCAGTGGAGACACCAGTTGGCCGATACTAAAATCAAGGTTAGATGGATGCTATATATATTTTAAGATAACTCTTTATATACTGTACATATATATCATGTTTACAGCAGTTAAAATGAAACTGGCATATTTTTCAATGAACTTCACTACACATGCCTTCAATGAAATAGTGTGTGAATTACGCAAGAATTTCATAAATGCACCACGTTGATAGTAAATTCATGACACCTGTTAGGCTGTGTGCACCATGAGAACTATTTTAACCACATAAACGAAAAAGGATCATCATAATTACGATTTAGTAAGTACAAACCTTTCTGTATCGACAGTAAAAAAAAATGTTGTTTCGTACCGTGATTATTCAATAATTTTGATTCACGTGTATTGAACTAAAGTCCTAAAATTGTGACAGTGCTACCACATTTCTGCAGTTCTTAAGAGACACGTTCTAGGTATAACAATGATTCCTTATATTGCTCGTAGAGAACCCTCTTATCAACTAAGATCCATCCTAGTCGTGAAACGCAGCCCTGTTCAGTTACAGTAGCTTCACACATTGATATCAATTTGAGGATTTACTGATCTTCACATCAGAACAAAGTAATTTATTAATTGATTATGTATTACTGTCGGCTAAATGTTTTAATAATACAGACAGTAAAAATAGAAGCAAATGGTTGATGGTCAAATACAATTTAATTTGAAACGATACACGTTTGGTTTTTCATCTATGATACATTTGTTGCGTTTAAATTGTATTTTTCATATGCTTATATTAATTACTCTATATAAAATCATCCGTCCATATGATTTGACTATAGACCTGTAGGCTTACATGGAAATGAGACACATGAACACACAAATAAACAAAAAACTATACAGAAAAAGGGTTCTACGAAAATGTTCTTCAGAATTTCAAACAGCACTCCTGTAGGACGGACGACTGACCAAATTACTTAAACTTCCTGAGCCGTATGCAGCACAGTATGCCACGAAGACCTTTGCCACATTTACAATATTGAACAACATACTCTTTCCAACAACATCTTAGCCAATAACCTTTGAGTCTATCTCCATATTATTTACATACATAATTGATCACCAACCAAGCTTTCTAACTCACCATATAGAACTTTTCAGTTTAAGTCAGTCTTTTCGCTCCCTGAGAAAACTGGACCCGTGGCAGTCAAGCGTTCATTAGGATAGCCTTTTTAAGGAGAGCTCCACTTGGCAATTGAACGGAAATTATCTTTATAATTCGATAGTTTTCATTGGTACCGTGTCTTAAAGTCAGAGGCCCAGGACTGCAGCCATTGAAAAAGCTACGATCCGAAGCGTAACATGTACGTACTGCCATGCCCCGCAATACTGAAGTCCTTCCAAGTAGTTCAACACAGAAACGACCGTTTGAGGCCAAACATGTCTTCACCCTGACATGTCTTCACCCAGACATGTCTTCATCATTGTCTTTTACGAAAACAATGTCCCTGTCACTACAAAGTTTTGAAGAGGACACACCTCAGCTCCTCTCATTATTAACCATCTCCATCTCCTGTATGCCAGGGTTAGAGGTTGAATTCAGGTGGTATGAACATGGGGCCCGCTGTCACATACTGAAGCGCCAGCACCACGAGCAGATGAGCAGTTCCTTGAGCGTTTTTCGCAGCTCCTGGCTCCGATAAGCATAGATAAGAGGATCGATGAGCGAATTACAGATGATGAGGATTAGGAAGAGGTTGAAGTGGCTGAAAAAACAAGTGCAGAATGGCGTTTTGGGACAGGTGAGGATCAGAACGAGGTGGAGGAAGAAAGGGCCCCAGCAGAGGATGAAGACTCCGAGTAGGATAGTGAGCGTGATGGCTCCCTTCATGCTCGTGGCCTGACGACGGCTTTTGTGAAAAGCCATGATGCGCCGCGAGTGCACGTGTGCCAGGATGAACATGTGCAAGTACAGCACGGCAGTAAACACTAGTGTGATGAAAAAGAACGTCACCAGGCAAACAATTACGGCGTTATCGGTGTGGTAGACGATGAATAGCGTGCTGGAGGTGATGCTGGCCATCCACACCAGGACGATAATTACCACGGCGCGCTGCGTGGTCATAATGCTGTGGTACCGTAGAGCGTAGAAGATGGTGATGTATCTGTCCGCTGCGATGGTGCACAGGAAAGACAGTGAGGACACCACGGAGCTACAGATCATGATGTCTATGACGTTGTCCAGGTGCCTCAGCATGTCCTGGGTCACCTGCAACAATCCCTGCTCGTTCAGAAGCATGAACAGTGTCTCCACCACGTTACTGACGCTCACCAGCATGTCGGAGACTGCCAGACAGCAGATAAAGTAGTACATGGGTGAGTGTAGGTTGCGATTTTTTATGATGGCCAGCACCACCAAAATATTTTCAACTAGACTAATAAGGCCCAGAGTTAGGAACAGCTCCTGCGGGATTCGAATCTGCACGCAGCCAGTGGCGTTATGGTCCCCATTGCTGGCATTGTGGGTCAAGTTGTCGTTCATGTACATGGTGAGGGGACTCAGCTCCATATGATGCATGACGAAACTGTGCTGCTGGGAAGTACGGTTCATGTCCGCCTCTTGCACACAGCTGCAGTCGGTCCTACAACAAACAACACGAGGAACTTGAGTCTTTCTTATTTCAAACAATGGGTTGACTTGACCTTTAACGCGCGTACGCTGGTGGGTATGAAAATGTGGCTATTATGAAATGTGCTTTGTGGTCAGGTGAATAGGCACCCATTTTAATTCTATCCGTTAATCTTACGGTGAAGCGTTAAAGGGTTATCTAAAACACAACCTTTCAGCACACAACCCTGTCATTCCGTTTGCCTGATGTAGTGTATTAGGGTTCTGCGGTAGCATGGTCTATAGTTTGAGCATTTTCTTGTCTCCAAATAAACTTTAAGATTGACACGAAATAAGACATACAAAGGAATCAACGAGTAGGCCTATGTGAAGTAGACGTTTAAGAAAAACAATAAAGTAAAAGTTGCCAAGCTTTAATTCAATAAAATACATGTCTCACATTGCCCACTGAACAAAACACCTATAGCCTGTCCAGATTAAGAGGTCGGTGAAAGATGAGAAACAACACGACATTTATTAATTCACATTGACGCACCTTTACGCTGTCCTGAAAAAGTGTTTGTTGTATTTGCACGAAATGTATAAAAGTTGTTTTGACCACTGATGCACATTTCTTTTTAATCCCACTTCAGTGTTGAGCCAAAATGACGGATGCTGCCAAATAATCATCCAAGCGAGTTCTCTTCATCCTAAAATCGACATAGTTCTGTCAAACTGTGCTTGACAAAGCCGCGCATGCTGCACCGCAACTCTACTGATGGGAAGATGGTATTTCTTGGGGAGTGCCGCCCATTGATACCCAATTGCGAGCGGGGGAAATGAAACATATGGAGATCCGATTGGTCTGCAGTCAGTAAATGTTTGACCCGCGCGCCGACAGTGTGTTCCTTAAAGGCTGTTACGCTTTTCGAACTCCTCCTTTTTCGTGCGGAAGGCAACCGCATGATACTGACAGACACAAACGGAATAACGCGTGATCCTGCGTCGGTAATATATATCCCCATTAGATTTGTGGTTAAAGCTCTAAACGGTTCTCTAATCTTAATCATTCATTGTTTTTAAATGAACCAGGTAAGAGGTAACCCAACTATTTTAGCAACTCTTTCAGGACAATGGTAACTTTGCTATAAACTCTCCTGTCCTTATCCCTCATGACCAGTCCAGTAATTCTCACTTTACGCACGTTGCGCAAATGGACTCAAAAAATCACCGAACACCCACAATTTGGTATCATTGTGGACCAGTGGTGTAGTCTACTTTTTTGTAGTGAGTATACTGTGATTTTCTCCACCCAGCCGCATACTCACCCATCCCAGAACAAAACCCCATAAGCACCACCACATTCACTAATGCATAAAGTATGCCTCTATATGTAACAAAACATTCTGAAAGACTTCTTATGTTATCAACATGTCAATCAATGAAGGTGACGTCAGACCCAGGTGACATGCCACGCCACGGCAGCCCCAATAGCCCAACCAACAAAACAGAGACGGGGTGAATTTATGAATGAATGTGTTAGTGCTCTGTCACAAAACGATGTCGTTACGTATCCTCGCGCTTTTATAAGTGGGTATATGGAAATCCTTGAGATTTCCTAGTGGGTATAAGGCGTATACCTGCGTATCACGTAGACTACGCCACTGTTATGGACGTATTGGACGCAATATTATGGCCTATAATTGGCCCAAACCAGTCGCATTTAACTATTTAACTGTAAACGATCGATGTTATTTGAATACGTCTGATTCTGTGACAAGATGAGAGGGGTTTGAGACAATGTTGAGACAGAGGTTGGCCAACTGTAAATCCACGGCACTCAAACGCCAGGTTGTTAGGTGGCGTGATCTCTCATCCCTCTGGCGCCAGACGATCTCTTACCACACGGTTCCAGAAATGCGTTAGAGTATCCTGAGCTTGACCTGGATACTAAAGGACACATCTTATACTGAGCAACAGACTCAGATGTGGATAAGTTTACCCGAAATCTAGGATGGCCTTGCCAAAAGTTGTCTATTGGAGGAACATTTTGGGTCAATTGAATGCGCGTGTTAAGCCCCTCGGTCTCTTAGATCTACTGGTCAACGATTCACTTTAGACGACGGTTAGGCAATAGGCTAACGCACTAAAGATTTCTGGCTGTCGGGCAAGTGCTAACCCAATCATTGCTGAAACTGCTGTATAACTCTAGTCAGCCATCCAGCTGTTAATGCCCATCTCATAACCGTAGATATCGAACTAAATAGAGCTATTTTAACTGCTAATAGTTAGCCATTTACTAATCATAGAACAAAACACGATTTTAAATAATGCTATAAAATAAATTACATAATGATGAAGATAATTGGTGATCTAATGCATGTAACCCCCTAGCCTTATCTGACCCCACATACCCACAGGTCCAGCCCCAGCCCTGGCACTGTCGACCCTTGTATGCCTCAATCACTCACACACGGCCAGCAAATTAGACATCTTACAATCACACCAATTGCCTATGTGTGAATTAGAGGACAGACAAATCAGCCTGACAAACAAGAACACATGTTCATCCACTTCAACAATTTTTAAATCTCATACCTCTTACCAGCAGACAGCCAAATTAGCATCTCCTTTCTCAAATGACAGTGCACTTTGTCTTTCCTTATGGTAATTGACCAGGACCTCAGCCTTTAACATAACGAAGTTCAAGCCACTGACTGAAAGGGCTCATAACCGAGTAATGTCGATGGCAATCTGCTCATGCCCGTCATGAGAGTGCAGGGTATGCAGCATGCAGCACATCAAGCTCATTAACTCATGGAAATGAAATCTAGATGAATGTATCCTGGACAGCAACTTCCTGGACCTGGGAGTCAAGAAAGGTCAGTTTGTGTGTGGTTTTTAATGCTGCATTACTCTAGTTATTGAGTCTATGTGCAAGGGGCCCCATGAGCGAGATAAGCATCTGATCAGTTTGTGTATTGTAATGTTTACTCTCTCTGTCTCTTACTCACAAACACACTTTCACACACACATCCAACAACATTAATAAAGGTTGTCCTTCCAGTGGTCAGTAGCTCTTAAATGACAGCAGTGAGCCCATCTCAACAGCAATCCTCAAAGCCACATCTTTCAAATGAGGCTGTACACTGTAATTATGAGTCAATTACATCATTAAAGTCCATGCGGAATGTCCTTCGTGAACTGAAGGACTCAGTAAGCAACACACAGGCCACAGAGCTATCTGCACCAAGCTCACTTCCACACGCATACACAACGTACTGCACATGCTAGCTATGACAAACATGTGTGAACACTCACAATACATTTTTCACTTCAAACTGCACAGTGTCTGTCTTTCCCCTGGTGTCTCTAGTGGGCGCAATCAGTGTTTCTGGCAGAGGGGCGTGGCCTGTGCTGCCTCTGGGGGGGAGTGTCAGAGCAGCGAAGGGGACACCTCACATGATAGCTCCTCATGACTAGCTTGCAGCCACAGGTAGACAGGAACAAGGAACTGGTTGAACAGCAGGATGACCCTTTGGCTGCACCGTCATGTGGCCTCTGCAATGCAACCAACAGGCTGCCGGAGAGCTTAGCACCAATCCCATATGGTCACTTAACATGTGTAGCTCTGATGTGTATATAACACAGCAAAGACACCGACATTTCATAGCCTTGGATACATGTATGCCTTCCACTGCAGATCCACAGACTTATAAAAAATGTTTTTTTTTATGTGAATGAGAACTATTCAGCTATGCAAATGGATGTCATGGGACATGTTCCTCTGCCAGAACATCCAAGGACAAGGCAATCTTCTTGCTTCGGCCACTGGGAACATTCATCTCTCCTTCTAGTACGTGTCCAGTTATCAGTAATAAAACTTTAAACATTATGGTATAATTCTGAAGGACTCTATCATCTCTACATGAGCATGAATATTACTGAAGACTTAGATTACAGATGTTCCATGAAACTAACAATGTTTCACAGAAGATAAGTAGACTTTGCACAGAATTGATTTAACGCTTCCAATAAATTCATTGAAACATTTATTTTCTGTTGGAATTCTGATCAGTAAGGATGACAACTTCTAAAATAATAAGGTTATTCCAATAAATCAAATCATAATAAAATCTGTGAAAAAAAATATGGACATCTATGACTTCCTGTTTTAAAACAAGCATTCTGATCATGTAATAATTTTTTGAGCAGTTCCAACTTTGATTGGAATTCCTCCTGAGTGGAAGCATCGCAGTTGACCGTCTCTTGGCTGTTAGGAGCTGATACTGGAGCTGGTCCATGTTTGAAACAGCTAATTGATTTCTCGGATGATCAAACCTAGGTTTAAATATTAAAACGTTAACCAAATCCCAAATAATAATATCGCTTATAAACAAACAGATGTTTTCATCAAGTAGTGTTCTGTCAAACTGAGAAGGGAGGAAAGAGAGAGTAGAGAGGGAGGAGAGAGTAGGACCAGGGTGCATTTTAAAATGTTAGAATCAGAGAAATGAACCAGACTCTCATTAGCATCTCGTCCACCATAACATTATCTTGATCCATTCTTGTGGTTAGGGTGAACCCCACCTGTCTCAGGTGTTTCATTCTACACTTTCATTTAGCTCTGCACCTTCCATGTTCCTGATCCTCCTCCTCTAGTTCCTGCACCTTCTTGTCCTTCTCTCTCAGTCCCATTCCTCCTCGTCCCTGTCAGGGTTGTCCTCCCTAGGTGGCTCCTGGAACTGGATGTTGGCCAGCATGTCCCTCATGGCGACCATCAGACGGTTCACTTCCTGGTTGAGCTCCCGCCCTGCACGAGCCACTTCCAGGTCATCCTCCGGTCTCTGGCCGCCCTGTGGAAACAGACAGCTGCATGTCATCTCTATGACACAACACCTAGTTGAAAGGTTGGAGTGTGTGGTGATCCGCTGTAGAAACACAGTCAGCCATGCCTGTCTCGCCCCAAACCTAAACATACCCTTTTATTGTCACATTTCCATTTCCCATCATTCATTCACTTGTGTCTGCGCACAAGCACAGCCTGTTTGATAGCTAGGTGTTGAAATGTACTTAGATTTATGTAATCCAATTAGAATCATCTGACAAAACGTTTTCAGTGTTTTAAGAATAACACGCAGACACTGATGAGATTCACTAAGAGCTGTCTCCATAGATCCAAGAGCTAACTGTGTTAACCGAACACAAAGAAGAACACATGGACCCTAACAGGGAAAGAAAATCCCACCCAAAAAAATGCTAGGTAGTCAGCATCCTGTCCACATATCTGCCATCCCAACCGTGTTTTCTCTATCTCTTTCATTACACGATCATTTCAAGACCATGAAGGTTGGCATTAAGAGCCATGCCTTTGGTGATTTTCACATACAGTTTTGAGCTTCACAGCCAAATCAATAGGATTTGCTACCAGGCTTTGGTTTAGCAGAGGTCAGGGTCAGGGTTTCTTTCTGATCTAACCCATGAATTACATCTTAGACAGGACATTTCAAAACTCTTCTTTCACTTCAGGTAATAGATATAGCTGTCTGTCATAAGTTAGAAATGAATTCAGGCTTTTTACATGTTAGACATTTAATGGTTATGGAGAATCTGGTCAATGTCTCAAGTGGATCACAGGATATTAGTTTGAACTTCGTGTCAAAACACTGTGCTTTTTTGGCAGACCTCTCTGCTCACCAATTTGGCAAAGAAATTGTTTTAAACGCCTAATTTCTTTGCTCCAGCAACCATGCGCTCTTGCTAAGTGGGGCAGTTGGTCTCATTTATCACTATGTTAGCAAAGGAGCCGTAGAGCTGGCAGCCTCTCTGCTCAATGAATGTTGCCATTGTTTAGCCTTCTGAGAAAGGGTTGACATCTTCTGTCTATTTTTATAGAGTGCGGGGAGGTCATATGCCTTCACAGCTTTAATGTTCCACATTTGTCACCCTTTTGAAAGGAACCAGGATTAGGGACACTTGGAGGGACGTCTGCATCCTGGCTCACTCGGCTCATCAATGACACCATGTTTTTTCCCCAGAAGATTGTTGCTACTCACCTGTAGGTTGAAGTTGGGCAGCAGAGAGCGGAAGAACAGTGACAAGGTGCTCTCGTTAGAAGCACCCACACTCGGTCTACGAGAGACAAATGAAGAGAGAGTGAGAAAGAGAGCCAGACATACAGTGAGAGAGAGAGAGACAGTCATGATATGTGAATGAGAGACACACACATTGAAATGACCAAAGATCACAGAGCCTGCCATCCCCACAGTAACGTAACCTGCAGTTCTGGTGGGAAATGATGTCACTGTCAGTGATGAGGGCCAGGGACACTTTCAAGCCACAGGCTGTTGTCTCTTAAATTCCCTACATTGCCCAGACTATATAGTTGCAGTTTATTTTTAAACTATCCACAAGAGACAAAATTAGATAAAAAAGACCAATTATCATTAATACATCCTCTATCTATAGTAGAACAGCCTTCAGGGGCCAAGCGGAGTCAGAAAGGCGGAGTTCAGACAGAGATAGAGAGTGCCTGTTCAGAGGCATGAGCTTGACAAGCGCCTGAGCAAACAGCGGACCGGAAACACAACTACCCTCAGTACTCATGTAACCACCCTCAGTACTCATGTAACCACCTTCAGTACTCATGTAACCACCTTCAGTACACATGTAACCACCCTCAGTACTCTTCTTGAAAACACAGTTACGAAAACATATTTTACTTTTCAACCCCTGGGTTCCAGCTCCAGAACATTCTTCAGCGGATGGCCCTCAGTTTGCATTTGTCAACAGAAGTGTATTCATCATATCCCCCACCCACCCACCCACCCACCCCCACACTCAAACAGCATCACATGATGGAGGGCAGATGCCTAGCAGCATGCATGTCATGCACATGTTCCTGCAGAGAGATCTTCATAAGGACAGGAACTCATTAACGTCTACCGAGCATGTCACAGAGTTGTTTGTGGCTAGGTGAGGGGAGGGGGAAGGGGCAGCTTGCTGGAGAGAGGCTGCTGGAGCGTTTCTTAGGGACTGGGTGGGTTCCCACAGCTTAAGCACAAGTAAAGAGGGTGGAGAGAAAAAATGTTTACCTCTCTGGTCGGGAGTACGACACCAAGGAGTCCAAAGGGGGGAGTGGGTCGAACCCCATTATCGGTTGAGTGGTCACATCCTGTGAACACATGCCACTACGATCTCAACAACCACAGATGAATGACGCTTTATGAGTACATATCACAACATTCTGAACGGCTATATTATCTAAAACATGTTATAGTGGAAAAAGCTGCTTCTTCATAATGAGGGGGCAGGGTTCTGCGTGCACTCCAGCATGGCAGGGTGGAGGTTTGTGTGTTAGCAGAGGGCAGCTCACTAGGGGAAGGGCGGAGGTGGCCTCCTTGATCTCAGACAGGACGACATGGCGATGGATGTTGCGGGAAGGACTCTGGTACCTCTCCTTCCTCCTGAGGAAGGAACAATGAGCAATACTCAACAATATGAGCAACTGCACTGCCACTTGCTTCATTGCTTCATTCAAGGAAGAAACGTAAACACACACTTTCAATTTCAGAGTGAACATATCAACTAAGGTCTGCCCTTTGACCCAATTCTAATGGGTCAGTTGATTCTAATTTGACAGGGTTCTCACACACACACACACACACACACACACACACACACAGCTGTTTGCTAATAGTTAGGAGGTCCATACTTGTTGAGGCAGTCCTCTACTAGGGGTTCCTTGCTGTCCACTCTGAGCAGCACCTGCGCCACATTCCGCTCCAGCCAAAACAGCACCCCGCCCTCACGCCACAGCATGTGGCTCCGCCCCACGTACAGCCCCACCAGTTCCGCCAGGGCTGGGAGCTGACTGGAGGGAGACGACAACCAGACGACAGGAAGAACAACAAGTGATGCTTCTTAGTGCCTGCTATGCTGTGAGGTGTGGGGTTAGAGGTAATGCATACACTGCTGGGATAACTGGGTGCTCCATGTCTAGAGTGTCCATGTATGCTTGAGTTCGAGAGATCTGTCTGAGAAAGTACTATAAAAAGAGGTACAGAGAGAGACTGTAGAGAGAAAGAAACAGAGGGAACATGACTTCAAAAGGAATTGAGACAAAGACACCGCAAGGGAGCTGGTAAGAGAGATACTACAGACTGAGAGCAAAGAGACAAAGACAGTGGAAAGAACCTATAAAGAGAGGAGCACTTCACACAGAGAGAGAGAGAGAGAGACAGAAAGCAGTGTGAGTCAGAATGTTATACCCCAGCTGACTCCGAGGGCCGAAGAAGGCATGAGACGATACAGCTGCATCTGGCTGCACTGTGCACAGGTCCAGCAGAGGCATCAGCGCTGAGGAACGCACACAGATACACACACGCGCGCACAGACACAGTCACTATGTGAGTCCCCATATGTGGGGATATACCATGATCAGAGAAAAGTGATGCCACAATCATTTACTGCAGCCACTGGTTCTGTGGGCATCATCACTGTGTGAGGTGGATGCATTCCGGAGAGTCGGTTTATGTGTACTTCTCTGACTGCGAGCACATAGTGTGTGAATGAGTGTGTCTAACCTCCTGGGAACATGATGAGTGCATACTGCAGCAGCTGGTCAGCCTTGTGTGTGTGTGAGTCTCTCTCCTGAGGCTCCGCCCCCTCCTGCTGACTCAGCTGAAAGTGGCAGAGTGCCACAGAAAACGCAAAGTTGGGGAGCTGGGACAAATTCCTATGGACCTGAAACACGCACACACAGACGAAGCAGGTCACCTTTAAACTCAAAAGCAAACAGATCGGTACAGATAGACGTACGTGTGTAAAACTGTCTCACCTCCCATTCCTGATAAAGGCGCAGCAGGAAGTGGTATTCTCTTGAGCGCAGTGACAGGAAGTCTATGAGCAGCAGCATACAGAGAGGGTCACCGTCCGGGTCCAGACTGGCACAGAGGGAAAAGCAGACAAAGCCATCGAACACTTCTCTGAGCACCCCAACATGACCATGTATCACACACACACCCGCTTCCTGGGCCCCCTAATCTGACCCATGACTCCAAGGGCCCTCCTGAGGTTCCCTTCTCGTACCTGAGGATGAGGCGACAGTACTCCAGGGCAGTCCGAGGGCAACCCCTCCTCTCCAGAAACATCATGTGCTTGTACAGAGCCAAATAAAATGCTCTAAAAAGACACATATAAAAAATGTTAAGTGCCACCTGTTGGTGAAATACTTGCACTTCATGCTAACCTCATCCTTACACCTGAAGTACCTCATTACTGTTTATATGAATGGACAACTCAATAACAAAGTCTGAAGTGTATATTTATGAACATGATGTCAGGGCTTTATCCCTTAACTTCTGGTGTGTGCGTGTGTATGTGTGTGTGTGTGTGTGTGTGTAACCTGTTCTCTGATCTTTGGTAGCTCAGTCTGCACGTCCCCGAGGTCAAGCTGAACAAAGGGTGGAATGCACACTCAAAGCTGTACAGAGCCCTCTCTGAAACACACAAACATAGGAAGTTACACAACGCTATCAGTCTACGAAGAAAGTGTATGTATGGTTGCACAATTGATTCCTGCTGTCTTCACAAAGCAGTCAGGATTTCAGTGGCTTTGTCAAACCATCTCCTGACTGTCTCACAGGTTGAATATGCGCTACTCTGGAGAATCGTGAGCTGTGCATGAGAAGAGACCTCTAACATGCCCTGTGATCCTGGCCTCCAAAACCATTCCAATTTCCTGATCTTGTACTAGGTGCTCTGCTCCTCACCTATGAAGGTGAGGGTACATGATGGTGCTGCTCACCTATGAAGGTGAGGGTACCTGATGGTGCTGTTCACCTATGAAGGTAAGGGTACCTGGTGGTGCTCCTCACCTATGAAGGTGAGGGTACCTGATGGTGCTGTTTCTCCTATGAAGGTGAGGGTACCTGGTGGTGCTCCTCACCTATGAAGGTGAGGGTACCTGATGGTGCTGCTCACCTATGAAGGTGAGGGTACATGATGGTGCTGCTCACCTATGAAGGTGAGGGTACCTGGTGGTGCTCCTCACCTATGAAGGTGAGGGTACCTGATGGTGCTGCTCACCTATGAGGTCCCTGGCCATCTCCTGGTCCTCCTGGATGCGACTGACATCAGACAGCTGCAGCAGAGAGTCAATGTGGTAGGGGTTCATCTGCAGCAGAGCCTGGAGAAGAACACACCTTCAGTCTCCAGCGTGCTCTTAGCACAAGCAAATCTCACACATGTCAGGCATAAAGATCTGAGGGTGGTAGAGGACTCCCAAGGTCTGTTCAAAGATCTACAAGGCAGGTTATCGTTCAGTGGCTAAAGTACTTTACAGCTTGCTTTGTTTTGGATTCTAGCGTCGGCTAAACGAATACATTATCATGGTTGACTGCTGGATCTGCCGGTGGCTTCCTCACCACTATGTTGTTGGGATCCATGGACTCCACAGCATCCATGAACTTGAACTGAACCTGCTGGTAATCCCGGCTGTGTTCCAGGGTGAAGAACTGAAGTCCAGCCCTGCTCTCCAGCAGAGTCATGGAGATACCTGCAGCAAGAGAGGCCAGGCCAGACAGGAAGGAGGCCACACAAGGAATCAGACAAGGGGATTTCTGGGGGAAGCAAGCTTTCAAACCAGTCAGCACCTAGCCTCCACCAAGCTAGTCGGCTACCTCTACCAAGCCAGTTGGCTACCTCCACCAAGCCAGTCCAACTCCATGGCACCCAGTCCTGGCACTATGGCAAGCAGGGGGTTAAAGGCTTACATCAATGGTGCCAGTGAGTCTGCCCAACCATAGATGAGTCCTACTGCATTTGATTCATGGTATGTGCTGATTGGACTGCTCTCGATATGACGCCATGGCCTGGATAGAGACTGAATGTGGCCTCTGTTGTTATTAGAAATGCCATGTCTGCAAACCTGGTTTCAGGCTAACAACAATGATAGCGTGTGTTCATTTAGGCAGTGATGTCCCAGCATCCCAGAGCCCCCTGTTGGAAATCAGAGTCAGAACTCTGGTTTTAGCAGGAACAGTGTTGCCTTCTAGCAACACAGAGTAACACAGAGGCGGCACTCAGGCCCTATTAATGTAACTGTCGCCCAAAGATAGAAAGCACAAAGTGAATGTGTTTCCACACCATTCATTTCAAATGGATCATAACGGCTGACTTGGTTCCTGCAAGATGATGGTTCTGTACTATGTTGGTCAGTCAGGGTTAGCATGACATTTCTCATCACACAAGGGTAGATATCAATCTATCTACAGGAAAATTAGGACACTGAACACTGCTGGTTTGAACATCAGTAAATGACACTTTCTAGACATATTACTTAACGAGTAATAACTAGTAACAAGTCAGACTAGATGATTGTGAAAGTGTGATGGTAAAGCAAAGATTGTTATGAAGTATTTTTAAGCATGCTCTTTATAACAGCACACATTATCAGGGTCTACTTGGGGTAAAACAACTTACCTGGACGGCTGAAGCGCGGCCATGTGTCTTTAGGAATGGTCATCCAGGTGCTGCGGTGGAACTGCCTCTGTCTTTGACGAGGTCTGACACAAGGGAACCATGACAGCACTACTGTTATATAGAATACATGGAATATAATAGAACAGAAATACATTATTGTACAGAAAAACGTACCTCTGATCCCCCAGAACTGCTCGTGCTCCGAAGTACCTTTTCAGTTCAGTCTCTGGATTCAGGTTCCTGAAGAGCACACAGACTCAGCAACTCAAACTTAGAATCAGTTTAAGCTTAACAGACGCAGATTAAACCTAGAGACAACATCTTAACCCAAATCAAACAATTCATTAGTAATTCTTGGTGATTCAGTGTGACCCCTGACCTGTGCTCCACATGTAGGACCGGCCTGCTTCCTGATGCTCCGCAGCCATCACTCTGTAGCGTCAGGCTGCCCAGCTGCTCCATCCCCTCCAGCAGGGCATCGATGTCCTCTACCGCCTCCTCCTGGGTGACTAGACGGCCGGTGACTAGACGGCCGGTGACTAGACGGCCGGTGACTAGACGGCCAGGCAGCTCTGCGCTTTAGCGGAGCTAGATCTGTCACGGCACTCAGGCAGCACGTCGTGTCATCAGCTGATGTCACTAGGTAATCAAGGGATAAACAGGTGTACCAAGCTCCTCCCAGTAATGCTAACTATTTCACTGTTCTACCTGTGTCTCTCCAGAAGGGGATTTTTTCTTCTTCTTTTTCTTCTTCTTTTTCACTTTGTCTACAGCTGCAGACTAAAACAGCAGAAAAAACAACAACAACACACCAGCACCTTAGTAGCTGCACTGTAGGTAAGACAAACCACACATGTTCCTCTAAGTGTAGAAAAGGCCCTGACCACACATGAATCGATCGGTAATAGCCCATGTTCAATCCTGTCATGTCGAACATTATGTGCATAGAGTCGGGATCACGGCAGATGCCCTCATCACCTTGGCTGCCCCCGTCTCAGCTTGTGGAATCCTCTTCTCCGTATCTCCGCTGTCACTCTTCTCCCTGCCCTCCTCACCTTTCTCTTCAGGCGCCACTGCATTAGTGTTCCCATCAACAGAGGCTTTCTCTACCTCGTTTTCAGCGTCACATATCTGTAAAGAACAAGCACAGACACAAGATAAATCTGAGATGATCACTAATTACATACACCATCGGGGTACCTTGAATACACATAGAAGTGTTCTTGTTTGTGTAGCTTGATGGTAGCCTCATAGCTGTAACACTTCATCTACAAATGCAACACCAAACCCATGGCTAGCTAGCGAATGCTAACTTTTCTCTATAACATGCAATACATATGTACAGCGTTAAACAAGCCAGTAAACATTGTCAGCATATGATCAACTAGCTAATGCGCTATCTAGATATTTTACCAGCTCGTAAATATTGCTAAGGTTCTTCTGAGTCTTGTTTTTCTTGGCTTTTTGGTTTCTGCTGTTACTGATCGGTTGCAGCGCAGAGTCGCCTTCCTCCTCCTCAACTTCAGCAGCCTGTTCTTCACCAGGAACAAGACTACCCATGTCTAAGGCCTCTTGGCCTCTCTGTTTGCCTTTCAGCCTCCGCAGAGCCCGGCTCGACATTTTCTCGGGAATATAATTCAGCGATGCAGTGGTTACAGTCGGACAACTTCTGCCATAAACAACATGCTCATACCTCAACAAGCAAAGAGGAATGTTATTGGCCGCGCGAAAGGAAACGGCTACGTTTTTAGGGAAGTGAAGTCACGGATCTATCTACGGATACTCCATTTAAACAAGTGTAGTGCGTATAGCATAAAGGTAGCACAAACTTTATCCTTCTGTCTTTGTATAAATTAACCACAGTGTACACAGTATAGTTGTCTTGTTCAGTTTTCGGAAAACGATGTCCATGAACAGAACATTGATTTTAGGTGAACATCAAAGGTCGGTATCCACTGTGCAGAAGGGGGCAGTGATGTATCACTGACAGGGTCTGTCAAAACCACAACCTTTATGCCTCCAACACTTTGTCTCGAAACTACATAGCTTATAAAATAAGTAAATGAAATATGTCAAACATGTAGACATATAAGATAAATGTATAATTATTGTTAATTGCGGTAGTATCACTGACAGGCTGAATAAAATGGAACAATCTTTATCAACAAACTATTCAATAATACAATGCTTTGCTGTACTCTTTGATTTGTATATATGATACCTCCATATACCCAGCTCAGATACATGTTCCACATCAGTGGACATGTTCAGCTTACACCTGCTGCTTAACAGACCCGTTGTAGCTATTCAACTTTGTATTCATGCTGTGGAAAACACCAGTGATGATTGAGGAATGTGCATTGAACAATAGGATCTTCTTATGACTGTAAGAGATGAGTCAGTCTTATGCCAATAAGGAAACATTAAGAGAGTTAACTATATCATTGGATTATATTCAGGGTAGTATTTCTTCTAACTAGACCACTTCACATTTCTTCTATGTAATGCTCTGGGTTACAGTTCCTGCTAACTACAGCTCTGTTCAATGTACAGGTTTGTCTATGAGTAGAGGTGTGTCTCATTCCCTTTGTTTCTCATGTTTTTAACATGAGAAACAAAGGGAATGAGACATTCTTGTGTGCTGCAATGAATAGTGAACGTGCTGTGAAAGCACTCAAGGCTCATTCCTTGTAAACAGGACGCATCTCTATTCTTCCTGAAACAAGTCAGTCAAGGTGTCCAGAGTACAACCTTTAAATTGAAGGATAAAGAACATATTTAAATATTTCATTTTTTAATTTAAAAGCATTAAAAGATACATAGACACAGTAGTTGGTAGTCACAGGTCAAAACAAATCAACAATAGAAACGTAAAGAAGTCTATCCAGGAGTTTTACATTCAGCCGGGCCGTTGAACATCCCAGTGCTAACTAGTGTGGTACACTGGTTACAGGCATAGACTCTACAAGTATGTTGGTACAAAAGCTTTAAACATGCCAACTGCGGTGCAGGCGTGAAGGTTGACAGCTTCAGTGACAACACTGACCAGATACCGGTCAAATCTGTCCTTTTTACAACAGAGATGACTAAACCAAATCAGTAAAGGTAAAGCAGACCAGAGACATATGGTAGCAGCACTAAGAAGATGAGTGATCAGGTTCTATAGTAAACCATGGTTGTATATAGACAGGCTGTAGCTCAGGGGACATAAACTACTCGGTAACAGTGATGGGGTTGGCATAGGCTGCTCCCTCTAGGTCCTCGGCTCTCTTCCGGCGCATGTCTTGAGGTGGGCGAGGCGGTGGGTTCTTCGGAGGCTGCTTGATGCTCTCTCCAACAGGCTTCTTGCTCGGCTCCCGAGGCATGATGGGCTCCCACTGTTCCCCTCGAATAGCAGCCTGCACAACACACGAGTCACAGCTACAGATAGGGCAAAAACAACTACTCCCTACCTTTACTGGTATACAATAGAAACACTGTCCAAAACACTTCCAGTCATCTCCATGACCAGAGCCAACCCCACCCTGCCATATAAAAATGCCATGCAGCAGTTTAGCCAACAGTATGAATTCATACTTTGTGTTGTTCTGTTGCGAAACACAGGAAAATACCTGAGATATTGCCTGATATAGTGCCGTGTTCATGAGGACAAACCAGCGGACAACATTTTCTCAAAGCTACTTCCTTGTATGTGTACATACATTTCAAGGAAGTCTTACTCAACAAATCTGACCTAAGTCAAGAGTGAAGGTGGTGCAACCTTAGGGCAAAACAGTATACTAATCTAGATCTTTCTCCATGTACATACAAATGGATGTCAGGCAGTACATACCCCCAGGTAGATGAGGCTTGCAATGCCAAGGCACACACAGCCCAGGACAGTGGCTAGCATGAATCCTCCAGGGACACATATGCTGTGGGTGAAAGAAGTAAGACGGAGAAACAGAGAGATCATTACATAATGTGACAGCTAAACAATCATGTTTTGTAAAAGACTGATAAAGAAGTGTATGAAGTAAACCCAGAAATGGTCTGACGGGTCAGGATGAGGCAGTGTTTTACTGGGACATTACTCACGCTGCATGCAGAAATGCTCGAACATAGTAGTTCCTGGTCAAAGGCCCAAAGGATTTCACACAGATAGTGAAGCAATGTTGGCCCCTGAGAGAATACAAGAGAAGGAACTCAACATATTCTTTCAGTTATACAATTTGGTTTAACGGATCAATAACCAGTGAAGACAAAATGAAGGTGTCAGAGATGTGATGGGGTTAGGTCTAGGGTGTAGGGGACACTCACGTCCTCTCCACACTGGTGCCTTTGTTTCTCTTGCCTCTTGGGTACTCCAGCAGACAGACAAACACTCCAGCAGCTCTGAACATAGGTTAAGTCAGGTACAGTTACTATACTTCGTGTCACATGCCCAACAGAAGCCCTACTGAAGCACAAACGTGTTACTCTTGAAACCAGGTGTGCTTTAATGTAGCCATAATTTGCTCTCAAATAAGGAGTATTTAAGATAATGATTAGGTGCGGTTGAATTTAGTTTGTTCGTGTGTTTTTCTTCTCTTGAAACATGGCAAGAAATTGGTTCGAAGCTCATTCAAACTCCCAGCGAGAAACGTAAAGGATACATTCCGTAAGCTGCAAACTGCCAGTCCCTGAACTGACCGGCCGTTCCGACAATGCCACCGGTTAGCAGAACTAAAACAGGGAAGTTGGAATTACCACGCAATTTAAACTTTCTTCACAAACTTAAACAAAGTCTGAAATCGAATGACAAAAAACTTGCTTATGTTTCCAAACAATTGCATTGCATTGTTACGTTTTTATAACTGTGTGACACGTTTCGACCATTTATTTTGTATATCAATCGTTATAGCCAAAAGACAGCCATACGAACTTAGTACACAACGGTGAACAATTTGTTAATTCAAGTTGCTAAATTAATCATGTGAAGCGTTCCTGAAACATTGTAAACAGCAGAAAGTTTCGTACTCACTCAGTCCTGCTGCTAAAGCCTGTTCATTGGCCCACATTGCCCATTCTATTTTCCCCATGTTTGGAATAGGACGAACAGAAAGAACCTCTGACTGCTGCAAAAGCCTCTAGACTATGTTGTCACGTTCGATTACAAGAGAACACGTACAGTATGTTTCAGAGTTACAAAGTTAAGTCACTTCCGAACTGACTGAAGACAAGGAGGAGTCTCAAATTCATTTCCCCATGATGTACCCTTTTCGCATAAGGTATAAAAAATGCCAAGCGACTCGCACAAATTTCTTTCAAAAGTTGTTTCGCTATTCATAAGACACCACACATTTTAAAAGATTTTTTAAGATTTATTTAATTTCATTGAAAAAGTATGTTTGCAGACAATACTCTTTATTCTAAACCGGAAATATAGAACTAGAATAAATTTTTCTATAGAAATATAGAAAAAGACGTGCACAAAAGACCACAATATAATCTCATAAAATGCTGCTAATTTATTTTTTATATAAATTTATATATAAAATATAACACTTTATTAAAGAACAAACATTTTCTACGATCATATAATTTCCTCCTCTTGAGCTTCAACTACGATGCAGTAAAGGAGAAACCCCAGGGCCTCCATCTAAATCCCAGCCAAGATCATAACTGAAACTGATGCGTCTTCTTGGGTCAAAAGGAGGAATTGAAACATCAGATGTTCTTCTTAGGCAGACCATCAGGGCTGAGCAGATGCTGGGTGGGGTCTTCCAGCACACAGGGTCCGGGGCCAGCCTGAGGGGAAGGCCACACATTAGCAGGTGAAACATACATATGTACCACCACTGTCACTGCATGAAAGTGAGGCTGAGGCCCTCGTTTAAATGGTGACGTATGTGATCCAGATGTGTGCGAGTGTGCGTACCTTGGTGCTGATGATGTAGCTTATTCCCTTCGCTAAAGGTTCCATTCCAATGGTCTCCTTTAGCTCTTCAGACAGAGTTACCCCAGCAATGGGAAGACCTTTTAGGAACCTGCAGAGAACCCAGATACTGTCACAGTACAAATACTACCGGCAATACCAACTCCAAACAAAGCTTAAAAATAGTATAATTAACCATCTTGATGTGGAGTGAGCCTGCATAAGGAGACTACCTGTGTCTGCTAAGATGGAGATAATGCTTGCTAACAGTGTGTGCTAAAGTAGAGTGCATGCATGTATGCATGCTGGCTGTGTTTAAAGGACACTCACTGTTCTTTGTTGGTTTCTGGAGGGAAGAACGTACGCACGACATGGAAAAACTCAGCTGTATGTTCCTGAAGGGTGAAGATGACAGCATTTGGACCGGCATCAAACGAATATGCTACCTGGAGGAGGAGAGACGGGTTAGCCATCATGAGTAAACTGGATAAGGTTGGGGGGTGTCAAATGTCACCACATTTCTGTTCTGTCCCCTGTGAATTCTTGTAAATATCTATTTTCTAGTTTCACATCTCTATTTCACACTTTATGATTAGCTGCAACTACTTGAAACTAAAACATGTTCTGTGAACATGACCAGAGGAGGTGAGGGACAAGCAGAGAGCCGGTGATGCTCACCCTGGTTTCCCCGTAGTGCTGGTTATAGCGGTGCACCAAGTTGATTATGCGGCGAGACACATCATTCAGGTAGAAGACAGGAGGGTATGTGTCCAGGCAGGTGGCATGGAACTGGTTGCTATCCTTCATGGTCAACTCAGCAAACATGGCAAAGTCCCTCTTCCTCACAGCTGTGATCATCTGCTCCATCCTGCCTGGTACCACACAGTCTGCCCGGTGCTGACGGACACCAGCAAACAGCGTCACCATATTGCACACGGCCATTCAATGTACATGTTGTGTGTGCGCATGTGTTTGTATGCGTGTGAATATGTGGATGTGTGTATGATTAGCACATCTGTTCATGTAGGTGAATGTGTGTGTCTGTGTGTACCTTCAGCAAACTGCTTGTCTCAACACTGGTCTGCATTCCAGAGGTGCTGCCCACCAGCTTCCTCTCTGCACTGACCTGAGGGTCACATTTGGCTTCATTCAATACATATTTTATTATACAAGATGGGGTGAAAGTAAAAAAACAACAACCCAGCAATGCACTGTATAAAATTGGAAATATGCAAATCGGTGATGCAATGGTTCCTTGCACACCCATAATAATAAAGTAATGCGATAATGGAGGACACAAGTAAAACAATAAATGAAGTGTTGACATGTATGCACATTTGATGATGACACGATGCTACATTTTAGTGAAGTGTAAAACTGTTTTAATTTCAGGTATTCTGCCACTGTATGTTAACTACAAAGTTATTAAACACATACACAAAGACCTACCACTAGCACCAGCACCCTGAGCTCAGGCCAGTCAGTCTCTGGCGCCACCTGCTGGGCAATACTGTCCTTGCCGTCCTCTCTCTGTCCCATGGTCCACTGGACAAAGCCTCCATACATGCTCCTGCAGGCGCTCCCTGAGCCCTGTCGTGCCACCACCGACAGCTCCCCCTCCACCCCCAGCACCCTCGCAAGAGTGTACACTGCAGGGAGAGGACCAGGGAGACAGCAGTGAGAGCCAGGGATGCACGGTGGTGACACAAGGCAGAATCCATCAGAATGAGAACACACACATACCTAGGCAGGCATAACCAGCGGCAGAGGAGGCTAGCCCAGCTGCAGTGGGGAAGTTGTTGATGGAGCAGATGTGGAACTTGTGGGACAGCCCGGAAGGATCTCCATCACTGTGCCTCTTCCTTGCTAAGCGCCGAACTGAGTTGGAAGAACAACCAATCACAAGACAAGGGTATTACTTCATGTGACATCATAGTGCTGTCATTCTGTCTAACCGTTCTCTTCTAGTCATGCCTTCCTTTACCCTCCTGTCTGACCTTCCACAGGACTACCTCTTCCTCTCTGAGGCTTGACTACCTCATCCTTTCTGAGGCTGGACTGACTCACCCTCTCTGAGGCAGGACTGGAGCCTAGGCTGGTTAATGTCCTCCTCCCGGCCATTCAACCAGATGCGATCCTCCTCAAATGACCTGCTGCAGGCCACTGTTGTGGTGGTTTTGAGCTGAATATGATGAAGGAAGGTTTCAGGTTATGGTGACCAACACTCAAACACACAAACACTCACTCATGAAGTACAACTACAAAGTTTAACCAGTACCTGGTCTTGGTGCAGTGTCACACTCAACGATGAATTGATAGGGAGAATTAGTTCCTCATCTCTCTTCCCCCCTAATATACAGTAGGAACAGCAAGTCAGATATGAATACAGTGAAACAGACTGCCTTCATATGACTGATGGTCAAGGAAGACATTGCAATGTTACAACCTCACATAAATATATATACTCTTGGATCCGGTGCTTACTCCATACTTGACAAACGCCATTTAAAATGTATTTTTTTAAATGAGAGTATAGTATCCAGCTTTTTTAACTATTGCCAATTGCTAGCTAGCAATGGGTAACTGGACAATGAAAAAAGATACTTACAGTATTTAATGACAGCAATGTTTACAGGAGCGCAGCATGTTACCATGTTGAAACCCCGTGCCTTGTCCTCAGGCATAGTAATGGCACTTATTCTACGACACTAACACACTTAGAAAAATGAAAAAACGAAGTCCTAAATGACTTCTAAAGCATGGTTATCGTATTTTGAGCTTTGAGAGTAATGTCCCACCCATTGTAGCGCTCCTACCGCGTACTCCTATTGGCGGAAGAAAGCACATGGGTAAATGCACAACCAATAGAAACCATTACTTGTTCGTCACTCAAAAAGGACATACATTGGGTTTTTCGTTTTGGAGGATATTGGCAGCTGCATATTAACCGGGGAGGAGTACAAAACTGAACCTTTTCAAAGTCCCTGCGCTTTTCATCAAATATTTTAAATATTTTAAAGTATTATGTTGCTCTTTTTTATGGCTTATTCTAGAAGGAACGCATGAATTTCGTTTAAAACAATGCATTCCTCTCTATGTGGTTTTGTTTTGAGCTTAACTCCACCCTCCAGGCAGACATCCATATACAAAACGTGTGACTGACTAATCGGACCACAGTCGTATGAAAATAAGGCCAGGTCCGCAGAACCTCATTGGTAATGTTGCAGGCACAGAGCACAGCCGAATCAGTCTTGCTTCCTCCATGGATGTATTGATTTAATTTGGTGTATCAAACTGACATAATTAATTCCAAAGAGACACACAGTTTGAAGGAACATGTATGCTACTACATCTAACAAAGTGTCACTGTAACCGTGACTGTTTCGTATATTTATGCATTCAGCCTTTTCCATGGTGTTGGCCATTCAGCATCGAATCTAAAGTCTTAAATTAATACAATTTTAAAACTTTATTTCGTTTTGTACTCTGTCTATGATTGTCAACAATATCATTTTTGTTCAAACCATCAACGTAGTCCAATAACACTTGCACTGTCTGTATGACTGTTTGTCAGTTTGTATATTATTTGTTGTGCTACTGTAATGACTGCCACATCTGTATCTAAAATCTTACACGTTTTTTAAAGAACCATGTTTTATCGTGATTAGATTGGTTAGCGGTTCTTGACATTCTCATCATTCTGAGTGACATTCAAGCACACTACACTTCCCTCAGAAAGTGCCTCAACAGAAAGGCCATGTATTATATATGCACTCAAACGCAAAGAATTTTATAAACACAATATGTAAATGTACCACTTGAGAAAGTATGAGGTTGTTTTAATACTACAACCTAAATATGAAGTCAATGTCACCACTGCTATGTACACATTAAGCACAAAACATAATCATTGGTCAGATTAGTTGAACCCAGTCCAGCCAGGGGTGTATATAGAATTATCCTCCAGTCCAGTCCATCGAAAGCTATGTAAAAGTATTTGTATAACTCATTACTCAAAGATTCTTAATATTTTGCAATACTTTTGATAGCACAAAATGGGTAATCAGTTTAAGGCTTTATATTTGTTTATTCATGTAAACTGTAGAATAGATGTCAGAAAAAGAAAATGAATACATTGAGGTGTCCAGTTATGTGTCATGCTAACATTGAATAGCACACATACAATATTCACAGAACAGTCTTCAAACCAGGTACATTGGAAACAATATCCTTTCTTGAAAGAAAACCAAACAGTGGTGAAAATGAAGATTTTTTGCAAATTGAAAGATAAAACATGTTTGCTTATTTGTTTTGAACTGTTTTATCTCTATGGGGAAAGTATTAGAGTTCCAGATCCACGCAGGGCTGGATGAGGCATCCCCATGAGCACTTCCCATGTGGGGTCATAGGTCAATAAGATGGTCAGCTACCAACAGAGCCCAATCAATCCTGTCCCAATCTTTAGTCCCGCCCTCCGCATATCAGTCATCATCCTCTTCATCCGAATCCATGACCTTCCGTCTGTTGAACTGAGAGACAAAAGCAGTGAGACATGCTGACTGACGGAAGCAGTGAGACAGGCTGAGACAGAAGCAGTGGGAGGCGGAGACAGAAGCTTTCAGAAAGGCTGGCTAAAGACACAGTGTGGCAGGCTGACTGACTGCAGTAGTGAGACAGGCTGACTGACAGAAGCAGTGAGACAGGGGGACTGACAGAAGCAGTGAGACAGGCAGAATGACAGAAACAATGAGACAGGCTGAGAGACAGAAGCAGTGAGACAGGCTGAGAGACAGAAACAGTGAGACAGGCTGAGACAGAAACAGTGAGACAGGCTGAGAGACAGATACAGTGGCACAGGCCTTACTGAGCAGATGGAGGCATGATTTACATTACCCAGGCAGTTGACACTTACTTTGACTGTTGTTTTTTTCTCTGTTTGCTGGCTGACTTTTTCTAGAATTTCAATTAAACCTGTCTCTGTAATCTAAACAAAGGGAAGGCATGTTCAGTATCAAGAAGCAAAGACAACTAATGAGACATTTGACAGAGCCATGCACTGTATAGACCTATCCATAAGAGACTACAAACTTACACAAGGTAGGCTTACAGCCTTATACAATGTCTGTATACAAAATGTCCCACCTTCCCTCCTAGCTGACCAAAGCGGGCCATCTGTATAAGGTAGTTCTCCACGGCTTTGGCTTTGTCTGGCTTCACCAAGGCCAGATTATTCACTGCAAGAAAATGGATGTGAGAAGGTAAAAGCTCCTGCTAATACCTCTGACAGCGAGGAAGAGACGGCAAAAATACTTACATCTGGCACGGGCAGACTGGTCGAGAACCTGAGCCAGAATGGAGTTCCTCATCTCTGAATCTCTGAGAGGAGGATCAGAACAGTAGGTCACAACATAGCATGAGCACACAGTAAAATAAGCCGTTTGAACTCAAACCAAATTCGTCACACGCCACAATCTTCTGAATGTCATCCTCATCACCTAATTTTGAAGTGGGGTTCGTTAGTTAAGATTCTGCTTCACATGCTGAAAATCCATAAGGCTCTAACAGACTGGCTGTGACCTGTTTTTGGACAGGTTGGTATAGTGAGTCAGTGTGTTACTGTTGTATTGAGTCAAGTGTGTTACTGTTGTGTTGACTCAGAAGGTAAATGACTGACCTCTGTTTGGCCTCCTGCTGTCCTTGTTGGTCATTAGAAGAGTCCTGTGAGAGGGTCACACATTTGTATAAGGCTGGACTTCCACTTAGACTTAGGGGGACACATATTGCAAGCGCTTGCTTTGAGGTTAAATGCACACATTGGTTAACCAGAAAGCTTATTCAGATATGCAATCAGGCAAACGTAGCCCTACATCCAGCACTGAGACACATGCAGTGAGCAACTGGCATCAGCACCCCACTAGCTGCACTCAGCTTACCGGACCATCCACAGGGTTCCAAGCTAGAGCCTGAAAGAACAATCTATCACTTTATCATTTAAAGACATCTGGTAAATCTCTCTGTATACCATATCAATGTAATCTGACCTAGTCCAATTGTAGACAAACAACCATCAATGTGAGATGGGGCAGAAGGAGATTGCTGCGGGCTTGAAAGAAAATAAATCACGCAGGGTACTTCGGAGACCTAAGTGTGCTATTGTTAGCTACCCATGTTACTACAGGAGGTAAACGTCTACCTGACACCAGTCATTCGAAAGCGTTTGGTAATAGAGTACGGAAACTGAACTAGAATGGAATTAGCGCTACAAGAATGAAGTTTGAAGATTGGGCTTCTCATCCTAACACAGCATTACGACCTAGCTAGCTAGCTAGCAAGCAAACAAGACAGCGTTGCTCTGCTGCTAGCATTCATCTACTGTGAGCTAGTTTACAAACTAAAGGGAATATCCAGTATTGAATTAAACTCAAAATTGCATTGGAATGATATCGAACTAGTGAAATATTGATCAATTTATCTTTCACATTCATAAGCTATGGTTATTCAGCACAGTGTAACTTTAGCTAGTGGCTTCAACAGTGACAGTATGGTTAAGATGAGCCTTTCCTTGTATGGTCGAAAATATGCCTTTTCATCCCTCGTGTTCATTCCCTTACCCCATGTTTCGCCTGCAGTTCGGCCATACGTTGCCTCCGAATTGCGTCCAGTTCGTCATCTGCCATTGTGTGATATTGTCAAAAACGCCTCCGTTTATAATAAAGAAAATCTACCACTTTACTACACTTGCGTTGTGGAACTATTTCGTTAGGGGAAGGGCCTTACAGGCTAGTGTAATCGATGCACGCATACATTCACCACGGCAACCAGTAAAAGCAGTCAAGGGCATTAATATTGTTCTGAACAGCCTACATTTTACTTAGTGGAAAAATAACATGTAATTGGGTTATCATACAATAACAACATTAGAACAGAAAAAATCTAGAATTTTTAAGACGAGGTGTATCCTTTTTTATTATCATTTCAGTTGTGATTCCAATATATGGTCCAAACAATGTTTCTAACTGTGGCCACACTCGCAAAAGTGTACTCTTTCCTGACCATTCAACCTATAGGTCTTCTAGTCAGCATGTTCAGGTCCCCCATAGCTTGTCTTTAGCTCCCTCTATAGGTGCTGTAGGAGAAACGGCTGAGAAGCAGAGGGATATGGAACTTCTGGCTTGAGTCAGTTATGGTGAAAGTTATCTGTGGAGAAAGAAAGATGGTATGATGCCACTATCTGTTTATGCTAACCAAAAAAGAAGTTGTACACTTGTGGATAAACGAATCTACTCACTTCAACAAATGGATAGAAGCATGTCTCCCCCAGGCTCTCCCAATACTGCCCTGTCTCAAAGCGCATCTTGTATACCCCTGGAGTGAAAGTGTCTTTGGTGATGAGCCCAGGACAGCGGCCATCTTCATTGGTGGTCCTAGGAGAAGTAATGTGGTCACAGAATAAATAGGAAGATGTTCTTGAACTTTAAATTATCTGAGCTCCAGTTCTGAACATTTCTACAGATTGGACATTGCTTATAGCCAAGCTCTATAATAACAACACAAAGAACATAGATTAGTGGAGCTTTTAGCTAACCCGCTCGTGAGGAGGTTCCACGTAGCAGTGTTGGGGTCCAGAAGATGCAGACTGAGAGCCATGTGGGCTCCAGGGACACCCCTACCAGTGTTCAGTACGTGGGTGGTTAGAGGACTGACTGGACCAGCCATCTCTGCACACTGCAGAATACAGAAAATAAGGCTGCAAACAAGAATTGCATAAGTACATAATCTTTACCTTATTTAGATCACTCGATATGAAAAGTGTTGTCTGAAATCCCCACCTTGTAAATGACAATAATATTGTAATGCTTTTAGCGACCTCTGGGATTTCTTTGGAAATAGACCAAGGAAATAACAGAAATTCCAATCCAACACTGTGATTTCTTGTCAGTCTCAAACTATTTGAACTCGCGACAGAAAATGTTCCTCTTTCACACCACTGCTAAAAAATGTCAGTGTCGTTGGAATCTTTTAGCTAAGAATCCTACCTTTTCTGCAATCAAAAGATGACTCCGGATGTGCCGGAGTCTGCTAGCACACATGCGTATGAGTTTGTTATCGAGGCAAACTAGTTTTTCTAGTTATCCTATCTAGCCTTCAACAGCTAAGTGCTACCATTTAATAGATCATATGTCGAATTAACCCGTGCAAATTGCACAGCTGCCTCACGAGGTTTGCTGTATGACTGTTATTATCAAAGACTCCCATCAGTAGGGCTTCACGAGCGTCCTTTTGGTCAAGGAAACATTGATCTGCTATACTCCGTTGTTAATGTTTAAGGACAAGCAAATATAACAGACGGTGCACATTGTCCCACAACGTAGATTATACAAGTTTGTTCCTCTACTCACAATTGATATTATTTTGTAATGCAATGTATAGATGAATACGTGGATATTTTTGTTAGTTTAGTTGGAATGTTTTACTTCTGTTTTCTGTTTGTCATGGTGTTATACACATACATGATGGCATTAAAATGAATCACTTCTAGAGGTGTTCATGATCAAACTGAAAATACCCTTTCTAGTGTGATGACGGGAGTCCTTCCACTTTTCAGCTTTTGTCTCTTACGAACGCAGAAGAAAACTAACAGACATTTGACACCACTAGAATTTTAATAAAACATTTCAAATGTTGTATATTTGCTCTTTAAAGAAAGAAAGGAAAAAACATAAAATAAAATGCAGGATAGAAAGCATACCAAAACCAGAAAATAATACATTAAAGCACAATATTACAGATGTGCCTAGGCGTTTCCAAGGGCGACTGCTGACAGACATCCCACCAGGCACATTGAAGAAGAGATGGGACAAAGGGAGAGTGGAAGGCAAGGTGTGTGTTTTAACCTCTGCATTTGCTTATTTCAAATAGAGAAAATGTGCCACAAATGTTGGCCTTAGGATACAGTTGCTTTTGAGGGGTGTAGAATACAATACTAAATTCTAATAAAAAATATCATCAAGTTTATTTTTTCATGTCTATAATTACCTTCCGCATATAATCTATTTATCTCTCCCATTCTTTCATTTCATATGAACAGAGTATCTAATTCTAGAAAGAAGGAGCTAATTGCTGAGGAGAAAAAGAGGGAGGACAAAGGAGGAAGAAAGAGAAGAGATGACAGACTAAGAACAACTGAGACTGAGTGGTCTGTGTGTCTTCAGACAGTCCAGTTGAACACAGAAGGTATGTGTTGATGTGTAGATTTCTGTCTGTGTGCATATTTCACTGGTACCCAGGATAGACCGTAGGCCTACAAAAACTCTAGCTAGCAAAGGAGTTCATGTGGTCTAAAATAATACAAGACAGCTTCTTTCCTCCTCCTTGTGTGAGACTCCAACTGCTTGGTCTCCTTCCTCACATCTCATCCTCGGGACCAGAGCTCTGCTTGTTTATCTGTCACAGACAAACAGACATGCACGTCATGTAGATAAACAGATGGACTGACAGACAGACGGGCATGCAATTACTGTTCAAGGAACAGCATGATGTGCAACTGCAGATGAGAGGAAAGACGGATCTCTGGAACAGCTTGTTTTTGCCATTTTCTTCTGATAGACTAGGAGGCAAGCTTGAATATGCTCATTTGTGGATGCGTTTAAAATATGCAGTGCACCCTTGTCTGTGTGAACTTTAAGTGACACCTGTTGAATCTCAGGCAAACAGACACAGATGACTTGACTCTCTTACACACAGTCAGGAGATTCTACATACAGTCTCACTCAGGGAGAACTTCTGAAACTGGACTGCACAAACACTAAATTACCGTGTGGTGATCATCGTCACTGGCCTCCCCCAGTTCAGGGCTCTCTCTGTGGGCACGGCGGCGGGGGCTCCAGCAGGAGGAGGGAGAGGGAGAGAGGGAGCTGGGGCTGCTGGCTGAGGGGGGGTACGGGGAGCCAGCTAGACTGTCCCCTCTCAAGGGAGACCCTAAAATACACATTTACACATGCACGCATACATACTGTATAAGCACACAGAGTAGTCATCTGAGTAGACAGGGAAAACGGTCCAAAAGCCCACATGATGGCAGCAGAAACGCTTAGGTATAGACTTGCACAGCCTGTATGTTCAAGCTGTGTGGCTATACAGCTACACAGTGTGGCTACACATCTTAAACACACAGACAGTTAATCAGAGACTGACAGCACATGCTCACTGCAGCCTCTGATGAACCGGCTCACCTGTGTGGTCCCTGCTCTGTGAGTCCATCCTGTCCAGGCTGTGCAGCAGCCCATCTATCTGGGTCTTTATCAGAGTCAGCTCCTTCTTTATCACCTGCAGCTCAGTCATCTTCACTGAGGGGGTGGAGACGGAGGGAAGGACAGAGAGGAGAAGGGGGACGGGGAGTGGGTAGGAGATGGGAGAAAGGGCAGGGAGTTGGAGGAGGATGAAGGAGGGGAAAGAGAGGGAGATGGAAAAGGTGAAGATGTGTGAGAGAGGGAGGAAGGAAGGATGAGTTAAGAATGGGTAGCAGAGGTCTAGGAAGTACAAGGGGTGACAGAGCCTTATAAATAGACATCTACTATAGGTTCTGCTCTGTTCTCTAATGTGTTTTTCTAATTAATTGCCTTGATTTGCTGCTAACCATTAGCTATGATTAAGGAAGGCTTGTAATGTACATGTTTGTATGTGTTTGGAGGGGAACTTACACTTGGCCCTAATGGAGCCTGTGTTTTGAGCTCTGGAGCTCTTGGACAGGGGCCTGTCTCGGCTACGCCTGTGCCTAGAGGAGGTGGATGAAGATCGGGGCCGCTTAGCCTCACTGGGGCCCTGTCCCAAGGGAGGCATCGAGACTGGAACACGCTGGTAGTCATATACTCTGCAGAGGCCACAAACATTTGAGATGTTTCACGTAGAAAAAATAGGTGTAGCACCCCCATGTTAGAGACAAGGTATTGGCATACAGTATATTCTGACAAGCCTTTAATTACAATTTGCATCTGCGTAAAGATTGGAATCATGTGGAGGTAGACCCCTCTATACCCCTGTAGGCCTGTTGACTCTTATCCCTCCTGCTTTGGTCTCTCTCTTCCTCTTTCTGAAACTGCTTCCATGGATACCATGGTATCTTAGGGTGGTGGGAGGTGGAGTGATGTGGCGATGAGCAGACTGGTGGTGGTTTGTTTTCATGCCACCCTGCATCCCCATATTTATGAGGGGGTTGTGACGGCCCCGTCCCTCCATCTGCCGTCTTTATCTTTAGCTTTAAACAAGCACTGGTCACAGACGTGTGAGAGACCTCTTTTGTTTGTGGATTTGGGACCTCTGAATGCAGAAGACATGCAGACTACAGTGTACTGTTGTGTCGTTTTGTTATGGTCAATAGTTGAAAGGGACTCTAGGGATCCGTCATAAATTATTTGCCAGCTAGACAAGTCTAATTTATCAGACTCTCTACTCACCTTCTCCTGTACCAAACCAACAATCAATTTCCCTATCTACAGCTGTACATAATATAATTGGTTCTGTCAGGACCAATCAAAATCTCTCTGGCAGTGCCGGGAAGTTGGGGATAGGAGAAAATACATTCCACACTCCGTCACTCTATCTCTTTAACACATGCGCACACACCAACGCACACGCACGTACACATACACACACACACATGCACGCACACGCACGCACGCACGCGCGCACACACACACACACACACAGACTTCAATATACCCAAGGACAGGAAAACAAAGTTTGTAACTAGTAACTAGTCTGTGGGTGAGGATTACAAGACAGTGTGTGGATTACAGTCTAGTCTGTGGGTGAGGATTACAAGACAGTGTGTGGATTGCAGTCTAGTCTGTGGGTGAGGATTACAAGACAGTGTGTGGATTGCAGTCTAGTCTGTGGGTGAGAGTGAGGATTACACTACAAGAGAGGCTTTGTTTCTGATGGAGCTTCAGTCTGTGTGTGGAGATGTACTTTGTCTCATGTCTACATACACACACACACACATATACACCTACCACACACACACATATACACCTACATGCATGCACGCACACACTCACACACATATACACACACATGCATGCACGCACGCACACACTCACTCATACACATATACACACATAAGCACTCACACACTCACCAAGCTGTCTACAAAGCTGAACCTTGTCAGCATTGCAGGGTAAAATCATGCACCGTGTTCAAAGCAAATTGAAAATCAAGGTGATGAGTATTTTTGCCCCTAAGTTTAGAGAGTAAAATGCCAAGTATAGGAAACAGGCAGAATAAAGATGAAAGCATAAACTCTAAAGCTATTACGCAACAATATGTATGTATTTATGTATGTATGTATGTATGTATGTATGTATGTATGTATGTATGTATGTATGTATGTATGTATGTATGTATGTAGGTAGGTAGGTAGGTAGGTAGGTAGGTAGGTATAAGTGTGTTTGTGTGTGTGTGTGTGTGTGTGTGGGTGGGTGGGTGGATGAAAGGGAGAGCAGAATAGGGAAAATTCTTGAGTGAGTATACTTTCTGCCTTGCTTTTAGAGCATGACTGAATATCTAAATGAAGTGTTTCTGGGGTAGGGAGACTGGAGGAAGAGAGGAGGGAAAGAGTAGGGTGTGTTTGAGTTTCCTCCTCCCTGTGCACAGACACACTGACACACTGATAATAACAACACAACAGCAGTCCTTTAGTTGTTCCCAGCTGTCTTACCTGTCATAGTAGTCCTCCTGATAGGAGTCATAGTCCAGATCATACTCAGACCTGCATGGGGAGAGGAGGTGGAGAGGAGGGAAGGGGAGAGAGGATTAGGGTTATGTTCTGCTCACATGATTGATACAGATGCAGGGAATTTGAACCTCTCATAAAACACTTGCTCTTTGTAAATGATATGCAAGACATTCAATGTGCAATATTATGCCTAGCGTTCCCCGTTTGTGTAATTTTGGCTGTGTTCATACGATGTGTAAAATAATCATATTAACGTATGAGTTAATGCTAAACCATGAGGAAACAAATGACCTAGTACTGCTAAATATACCCATTTACTAGATATACACATTTATATTCTCTCAGCGGGCATACTTCTGGGAATAAGAGTGAGATAATTTTCCACCATAGGTGAGTGTGCGTGAGCAATAAACTGCAGTACAGCCAGCTGAAAAGAATTCGCCATCCATGTTCTGCAGTCAGTTAGAAAGAAGACATTGGATTAGTTGTGCAACAGCAAGGTGAGGAATCCATAATAATTGTCCTACACTCTGCACCAGTGACTACGGGACACACACCATGTGTGTTCCTGAATGTTCCAGCTCATTTACTATCGAGCCAAGCTGTTACAAAATGTGTACATGTGTTTGTGTGCCTGTGTTTTGTGTTGTATGTGTATGTGGGACTTGAAGTGATAAATTGAGAGAAAGTGTTTGTGAGTGGTGATACTGTAGCATCATCATCCTCTTTAATCTAGTGGAGGAACAGGCCAGAGAAGACTAATGGTGTATCAAGTCCACCTCCTGCCACCTGCAGAAGATTCATGATCTGTGATGTAACAACATGTGTACCAAACACACAATCATGTCACACTCATTCACCTCACACACAATCATGTCACACTCATTCACCTCACACACACTCATGTCACACTCATTCACCTCACACACACTCATGTCACACACATTCACCTCACACACAATCATGTCACACTCATTCACTTCACACACACTCATATCACACACATTCACCTCACACACAATCATGTCACACTCATTCACCTCACACACACTCACGTCACACACACTCACGTCACACACATTAACCTCACACACACTCACGTCACACACATTAACCTCACACACACACTTCCTTCATACGCCAGCCTCACACACTCAAGTGTTCACTTCCCATACACTTGCTCCAAACACTATGGTATACTGCATTTAAATGGTGTGTAATGTGTGCTTTGTGAATGTGTGTTTGCATGGATGCATGTGTGTGTGATGGAAGGCAAGGTCACTGTAGGCTAATTACTTTTCATAATTCCTCAATATTCAAGTGAAGCATTAGCAAGCTATAAATCATCTCACCTGGTTTCTCTCACAGACAGGTTTTGCATGTGCGCACAGACACACAGACACATACACACACACACACACACACACAAAAGCAGACTCACATACAGACCAACACCAGACCATTTCCACATTCGCAGAGGTCATGGTTAGGTGGTTAGATTGTGGAATGTTGTGAGGTTCTGGAAGGTGATGGTGAGGTTCTGGAAGGTGATGTTGAGGTTCTGGAAGGTGATGGTGAGGTTCTGAAGGGTGATGTTGAGGTTCTGAAGGGTGATGTTGAGGTTCTGGAGGGTGATGGTGAGGTTCTGGAGGGTGATGGTGAGGTTCTGAAGGGTGATAGTGAGGTTCTGGAGGGTGATGTTGAGGTTCTGGAGGGTTATGGTGAGGTTCTGGAGGGTGATGGTGAGGTTCTGGAGGGTGATGGTGAGGTTCTTGGAAGGTGATGGTGAGGTTCTTGGAAGTTAAGCCTCCAGGTCTACCAGACCAGTTTCAGAGATCAGACTCGCTCTGATGAACGCATACTCTGGCAGGGTGGAACTCAAGATCAACATAATCTGCCTTTCAAATCAACCCTAGTTACAGGTGCTGATTGTGATTAGAAACCAAAGGCTCTTACTGTAATTACTCACTTAGGCTTCTGGCAGGGGGAGAGATGAATAACACTCCTGTTTTCAGCATTAATGGAACATCTGCAGGTGGTTGGATTGGATGAGATATTGGATTAATCATTTTGTGAAACAGACGTGCACAAACAAAGTAGTCTGTTTATCACAAACACTGACAATTAATAACCTAAAGGCATGCACGTTTGTATGTTTTGCATGTACTGGATGTGTGGTTATGTGTGTGTGTGTGTGCTTTAGAACTCTGCACATCGCTGTTTGTCTGTGTAGGTTCATTTTGCTTGAGGTGAGGGTGCACGTGAGGCTGGCAGGAGGCTGGCAAGAGGCTGGCAGGAGGCTGCCCAGTAGGGGCTGTTAGAGGTTGGAGCTGTGTTGATTAGACCCTAGGATCAGGGGAGGTTAATTACTATTTCAGAGCAGAGAAGGACTCATTATCAAGGTTAGCTCTCATTTGGAGCATTCAACAGCAGTAAGGGATCACACCATGTGCTTTAACAGAAAGGAAATCCAGTGCTTTACTGAATTAGTGAATTATCTGTCATCAGGCCTTTATATAGAATGGACACACAGATCTTCCCAATCGTACAACAGTACCACTGTGAAGGGCTGTGGAGGACTGAGAGGGCAACGACGCAGTCAGTGTCCTTTGGAGAGCTGTCAGGGTTTAGCTGTGACTGACAGGTCTGGCATGTGCTGTTGACCTCACACTGTAGTCTTGGATCCTCACAGGAGGAAACTGCTACCTGGGCCAATATAACTGGGATCTCACACTCCCTCTCTCTACACTCACACACACACACACACACACAAACACACACATGTATGCATAGACACATACACATGCATGTACACACATACACACACACACATACAGACACACACACACACACACACATACACGCACACAGTACTCAGCTCTGTGCTGACTGATTGTTTTTGCAGAGAACGGTCTTCTGCTGACTGAACACAGCCCTCTTCCCTCTTTCTCCCCCCTCTCTCCTTCACCCTCCTCTGTGTTTTGGACTCTGTTTATCCATGTTCAGTTTGTGTTCATCTGTGTTTAGACCAAGTGCTCACCCGGGTTCAGACTATATAACCATATGCATAGTGTGTTTAACTGTGTTCAGACAGTTAGCTACAGTTTGAGATTAGACTGTGTGTCTAGGATGTGTGTCTGTGATGTGTGTCTAGGATGTGTGTCTAGGATGTGTGTCTGTGATGTGTGTCTAGGATGTGTGTCTAAGATGTATGCCTGGGATGTGTGTCTGGGATGTGTGTCTGGGTTTTGTGTCTGTGATATGTGTCTAGGATGTGTGTCTGTGATGTGTGTCTAGGATGTGTGTCTGTGATGTGTGTCTAGGATGTGTGTCTAGATGTTTGTCTAGGATGTGTGTCTAGATGTGTGTCTAGGATGTGTGTCTAAGATGTGTGTCTAAGATGTGTGTCTGGGATGTGTGTCTAAGATGTGTGTCTAGATGTGTGTCTGTGATGTGTGTCTAGGATGTGTGTCTGGGATGTGTGTCTAGATGTGTGTCTAGGATGTGTGTCTAAGATGTGTGTCTAAGATGTGTGTCTGGGATGTGTGTCTGGGTTTCATGGAGCCTGTGGACCATGAAGTAAGGCTTTTATTGATAAACATTCCTCCAGCCTTTAACACAGCCAGTTACATGACAGGTTGAATCAGTTACAAAAAGCTCTAGGTGTCCAATCTCACTTATCTGACACAAGCACATTATTATAGATCTTTCAGCTGACACACCAGCATTATAATGGATTGATCAAGGCGGTGTTTCAGACGGAAGAACGTTGAACATGATATTAAGGACTATTATTTTGTCACCGTCCAATACATATGCCACACATATACTGTATGTTTTTCACAAATACCTTGACACTTGGGAACGTGGGTATGTGAATAGATGCATGTGTGCTTATGTGTGTATATATGTGTCTGTGTGTGTGTGTGTCTCAGTGTTGACCAGGCAGCAGTCTAGTCTCCCCAGCTGCCCTCAGGCTTCAGAGCCTATTTCCTGTTGTGCAGTGTGATAAGTTTCCTTGTCAGGTCCGCCCAGTACCACTATATTTCTGATAAGCTCTGCTGCTAGTTTTCCGACCTCTGGCACAGAGATCAATTTGAGATTGATTCAGAAAGCCCTGCTGGGGCGAGATGGGAGATCAATTTGAGATGGATTGTTCACGCTAAGGGGCAAACGGCATTCTCTACAGCTCTCTCTTTCTCTCCCTTTCTTGCTTCATGGTCTTTTCATCTCTACCTCTGTCCTCATGTTCTTTCTCTTCATAGTGCTGTCTGTGTTCCCCTGCTCCAGTTATCTACAGCTCTCTATTGCCATCAACACTCTTTCTTTTATGTGCCATCCCCTCAGTCATATTCTGCTGTCCAGTAATCCAGGATCTTCCTCCCACTGTGTCTTCCCACCAAACCTGTTTGTGTGCATTTTTCTGTGTGTGCATGCATTTCTGTGTGTGTGTCTGGGTGTATGTATTTGCTTGTGTATCTTCTTGTGTGTGTGTGTGTGTTGTGTGCCAGCAGTAGGGGAGGTGATGACTCCATCAGTGGCTGTGCGGTGAGCGGAGAGATAAGTAATCTGGCTTGATGACATATACACTGATGGATACACCCAAACCCATAGGCTTCCCCTGCAAACACACACACACACAAGCACGCACGCACTCATGTACGCATGTGCACACACACACTGTTCCCCCACCCCTACTTCTCCTCTGCTTGACTAGCTCCTCACACAACTACAATGTATCACTGTGTGTTTTTACCAAAGGCAATCAGCTGCAACACCCCCCATGTTCCCACATAGCCAGAGGGTGCACCCCCCTCATGCCTCCATACCCCTGTGTACCTCTCCAGACCCTGCAGGGTATGACAGATGGGTCCGGTCTATTATTAACACCCCCCCCCCACCCCTCCACTCACACACACATACTTCATCAGCCCCCTCAAGTAATGAAAACAGATGACGGCACACTATTGGAAGGGAAACACACGAAGCAGGCTGGACCAGATGCCTGGCATCCCTTCTTCTCCTCAGCTGCACTCTCCCCCTCACCCTGGACCTCCTTCCATCCCTCTACCTTCACTTCCCCCGCCCTGGGGACCAATGGCCAGGGTGCGAGAGGGGAAGAGAGGAGAGGGGAGGAAATAAGAAGGGGGGGAGCGTGAGAGGTCTTTGTGTGTGTTTGGGTGCGGCAGCATGTGTTGGTGTGCCTGACTGTATGCGCGTGTGAACGTGTGTAAGATGGTGTGTTTTAGGGTGTGCATCAAGGTTTTGTCCCCAAAGCCACACTCTGATCGTTTGGGGACAAGTGGCTCCCACTCCCAGCTCTTGCACACTGCAAGAGGGATGCAGCCCCTCTGCAGCCTCACACCGGCTGGGAGAACATTCTGCCTGGCAATTTTAATTATGTGAATAAAATAAAACCCCATCTTTACTAGGCAACACAAGACTTAGTAGAGCCCTACACAAGACATGCTCACTCAGTGAAGAGAAACCCTCCTGTCCAACCAACATTTCTCAATGCCTTCCCCCAGTCAAGGCAGTTTTAAAGCAGGGCTGGTCCACACACATCCACACACACACACACACACGCACGCACACTCACACACACACACGCACGCACGCGCGTGCACACACACACACACAGGTACCGACTCACCCATAGAGAGTGCTGCTGGCTCTCTTGCTTGCTGTCCTGTAATATCCTGTCTTCAGTTCACCACTCATCCTGACGTCTGGGACAGAAACACACAGAAAAGCTTCCATTCAAATCTATTTGAACAGCAGTTCTCAAGGTGGATGTGAACTGGAAGTGTTTGTGCTCCAGGCTGAAAGACTGGAGTGACATTTCAGTATTTTGGGACTCCCCAGTTTGGGGACTCCAAGAGCAGATGAATTGTGGGGTATCCAGCACAGCATGTGTACTGGCAAGCAGCCCTGTCAACTGCAAAGACAAATACACAAAGTCACACTCACCAGCACCCATATACACCAGCACAAAACAGACAAGTGGACAGCAACACGCAGGGCCAAACATCTAAATCCAGACTGGAACCCTGCGGTGTCTGAGTGGGTCATTTGTCAGATAGTGCTGTAAAAGTGCCCCTGCGTGCGCGTGCGATTGTGCGTGTGACCGTGTAAATGTGTGCATGTGATAGTGTTTGTGTCGAGGTTGTGAGGACTCTAGACTTTACTTGATCCTTTCAGTCCTCTCCTCCTCGCTCCCGGGGAAGCTGGGTAAGATGGCTTAGTTGAGAGGTAAAAATATATCTAGTATAGAAAAATGCTATCATTGCTTGTTTGGTCGTAAGTCCAGTTGTAGTGTCCATCCTGGTGTAGTAGTCGATCCCAACATACACACACTGAGATCTTCTGTATGCTACATAAACACACAGCTTTATGTGCTTAATTGCTCATTTGTATTCCTTTTGTGACCATATGTGTGTTTGTGTGTTTGTGTGTTGTGCATGAGCTCAGCTGCGCTCTAAGAGTAAACATTACAGCTTGCTTCACCACAGTTTAGAACCATTTCCCCTTTCCCTGCCTCTCTCTCTCCATCTCTCCTTCAATTGTCTCTCATTCAGCATCTATTTGTTTGAGTCGATGGGTAATCCAAGGGGTGAGAGATGAACTGGGGGTTAATAAGGAGAAGATGAACAAGGGGACACAGGTAGATGAAATGTCCGAATGTGTAATAGTGGAATAAACAAAGAGACATGAGAGCACAAACACACACACAGACACACACACACACAGACACACACACACACACACACACATAGGAGGATAAACCCTGGCATACTCACATTGCTGATTGCGGTGCTCACTCTTAAACAGGGTCATATCATGGACGCCTCACGACAAGGGCAGACCGGAGACCAGGAGATGATGGGATGTCACCTTCTCTCTGCCTAGTATCTGGTCTGTGTAAGTCTCCTCTCCGTTGCTCTGTGTAGGTGTGCCGGCAGCGATTATGCTGAGGACTGTGGTACTACTGAGGCAATGACAATGTACTGAGAGCAGCACCAACAGGGATGTACCATGTCTCAAAACTCCACAGGGGTGGCCAGTATTGGACAATTCCATTTTCTGTGAAGGGCTGTTTGAGTGTGCAGCTGGTTTCCTCTCAATAACAGAAGCTTGGCAGAGGCTGACACACTGTACCCAGGCAAGGCTGAGTTGCCAACAAGAAGAGAGAGAGAGAGCTACAGGCAGAATGTAGGAGAGGATGCGTGCGAGTGTGACTGGGCTGACTGGATGGAGTAGGGTAACTTAATCACAGCCCAGGGCTCAGTGCATATGGACATGGAGGTTGTGAGCCAGTGTTTGAGACCAGAGCAAGAAGTTAAGGTCCTATCACATACAGGATACACACACACACACACACACAGACAGGATAGACACACACTGATACACTGTGTACTGACACATACAGATGTACAAATTTGTCACACACAACTACACTAGCACCTGGGAGTTGATTAAGTGAAATGGAGAGGTACTATGGGGAAAGAAATGACAGACAGGAGACAGGCGTACATGAACAGTAAACAAGAATATGCATGACAAACATCCTTGTTGGTGATGAAAGAGCATCAAATGGCATCACATCAAAATTAACTCTATTGTTCTGCCAAGGTTCTCTTACATGTATCCAGAAATAATGATTTATATTTTGTCATATAACAAGTAGAGAATAGATTGTTGGGTTTGTAATTTTGTCCAAAAAGCATAGTTAAAAATGATTTTTTCAACTCATAGTTATCTTTTGGAAGGAAAGTCTGTTTTGGAAAGAACTGTGTCTCTGTCCTAATTGGCTTTCTGGGCTCAGAAATTGTGTTTAATAATACTGTGCAAAGCTGCATTCAGTGTGTTCAGGGTGCAGACATGCAGGTGGTGGGAGTTTAATATCCCTGCTCACAAAAGAAAGCTTTGCATAGATATTTAATTTGATCCTTAAACATTGAACATGGTGTGTCTTAGTAGGCAGGCTCTTTCTACACCCACATTCACACACCTTTCCACACACACACACACACACACACACACACACACACATACTAGACATTTATATCTGCATACTAACGTTAACACACACCTGTTGTCATTTAGTGAGAAAGCCATGCTGAACTTGTTAGTAAACAGTGATTTAAAAGTCCTAACAGGATCACTGTGCTGGGTGGGCTCAGCATCCTGGCTGCTCATTAGGCTTCTGTGGCTGATCCTACCCTTCCCAATCCTAACAGCAATTAGAGAGGAATGAGAACAGAACAATAAGATTGAGGGGATGGGAGAGATCGAAGGGAGATGAACAGAGAGAGTTACCAGCTCAAACTGGACCCTCTCTCCTACCCCTACCCTCTCTCTTATGTCTAAACTGAACCCTCACCGAATCATTGTTGCACCACAGAACTGATCCGCTCCTGTGCCTACACACAAGTCCTTAGAGATGTTGAGAAACTACCTTAACCATCCCCATCTAGCTATTAATAGCATTGGAACCCCACCCCTATTCTACGTAATAATTCCCCTATAATGCCACAAAAGACAATGACAGGCCAGTGCTAGGATGTGCTCCCTCTAGACCCTGAAGCTTCTCCCAGAGAAAGTGTTAGAGGAGCTGCCTGCTGATGTCGTGGTGCCCCTGATAAGATGATTCTGTATGGGGCTCTGAATGGAGGTTGTGCCAGCAGAATTAGCTTCCATTGTCATGGTAATGACAGCGATATTCCTGTCCCCATCCATCTCAGTCGTGCCATTATATGAAAAAAGGATTGCAATTTATCCAGCCATAGTGGGAAAGGGAAAGATGACAATGACCATCATCTGTGAGCATGGAAGTCCCTAAATAACTCCCCATTCGGGCGAGGGCTGCAGGCCAGCAGAAAATGTTATCTACTCAACACACTGAAGGAATACACGCACACCCAGTAATAGACATGCACACACACACACACAAATATATAACCCCTTAAATGTAGCTAATTGATTTGAGTCCCTCGGAATGAAACACATTCCGTTTTCGATTTCCTCCAAAACAAAGGTTTTTTCTATTCCGCCAGGCTAAGGAGTTACTTACTGTATCTCTCAGAACTCATACAGTTTGATAACACTTTCAAGCAAAAAGTAATAGAGGTTAATAACTCTTTAAATAACAAAAGAAGTGAAGAACACAACCAGGTTAGGGTACATACATTTTGATACTACGGGGAAATACACACAGAACACTGAATAATGTAAAAAAAGACTGATTTTGCTGAGAGGGAGCGAGAATGAAGGGTAGTAAATGAGCTAGCCACAACCTCAATCATGAAACTAATCTATCCCTCGCTTTTTCCTGTATCTACATTATGGGTCTCTCTTTCTCTCCTTCCCCTATCAGTCCTCATCTCCTGTCCTCTCATTATTGCACTCTGAGCATTCTGGAGCCCTTTGCATTTGGATGCAGGATGAACTCTGATAAGAATTAATGAGAAAGTGCCTTTGTCCTGGCAGAGAATGGCCCTGGCTACACTGAAAAGCCTTCGTGCCAGAAAACCATGCAGACAAGAGAACAGCCACCCACTCCAAACAGGCCTGGCAGGGGAAGGGAGACGGGGAGAAGAGGGGGAGGACAGAGAAGGCTCATAGAAATACAGCCCATACATTCTCTGTCATTTGGGATGCTGTCAGTAGCCAGACTCTTCAGACCTGTAACTTAAACTGTCACCTCTTCCTCTGTCAGCTTCTATTGGCTGTGACTTAGTTGGTTTCAAGTTAACCATTTTTGAGCGACGAGGAGAGGGAGGGAAGGTGAAAGGGGAGGGGGAGGCTAGGGGAGGAGAGGGGCGCAGGTGTGGAAAGGAGAGGTAGGCAGTGCAGGAGTGGGGCGGAAGGCCGGTGAAGACAGGAGAGGGAGGGAGGGAGGCAGTGGAGGATGAATTGGGAAATTAGGTGAGGGGGCTGAGGGAGCGATAGCAAAAAACTGAAGACTGCAGAAATAGGGTGGTGGAAGCGTGGCAGGGAGCATCAGCAGGAGTGAAATAGAGGAGGAGGAGGGCAGGGTGAAGCCCTGTCTTTGTACCATCAGAGAAGTCTTCAAAGACAAAGAGAAGGAGCGAGATGAGGGAGTTACTTGGCTGAACAACTGAGCGTGTGGAAAATTCACAGAGTAAGGTAGAGAGTGACGAGCAGGGCCTCTCAAGGACATCATATCTTAATTGAAAATGACAGCTTCAATTAAAAATGTAATCATTCTGTCCATTTTCTAATCAAAAGCGCGACGGCTGATAGTTTTGTCTCATTAACTTCAAAGAGGAATGTTTGATGAGAGGGGTTGTGGTTAACTCCCAGCAGAACTAGCGGGACTAGCAGGACTAGCAGAACTAGTAGGACTAGCAGAACTAGCAGGACTAGCAGGACTAGTAGGACTAGCAGGACTAGCAGGACTAGCAGAACTAGCAGGACTAGCAGGACTAGTAGGACTAGCAGGACTAGCAGAACTAGCATAACTAGCAGGACTAGCAGGACTAGCAGGACTAGCAGAACTAGCAGAACTAGCAGGACTAGCAGGACTAGCAGAACTCTCACAACCTTCATCTTTGTCTCAGATTAAACTGATCTACAGTCAGTCTAGTATTCTCCCCTTACCCAACCTTATCAGAATGATCCTCATTTAATTAGTGACAGAGAAGCTCTTTGCACACTGCAGTACACACTGACCGACCACACTGCAATAACATTGCCAAACAACACTGCAATAACACTGAACAACCTCAACTGTTGGATGTTTAAATGATCAGGACAGATTAGATTGTTTAGAAACTAAGGGGTTCTCCTGGATAATCATCACTTTAGTTCTCTGTACCAAAGCAATACATGAGAATTAGTTTGTTATGGTGGCTGCAAATTAGACTTACAGACACAAAATATCTTCCACCCTCTTAGAAAAGCAAATGAGCCTGTTATTATATTTGCAGGCTTTGCTTTCTCCTATCTGATAATCACCCTCCAACGCAGTACAAAGAGCAGAGCAAAATAGAAAAGAGAGAGAAGGAGAGCTTAACATGTATAATCAGACAGTGTGTGAGTTTGATTCTGCCTGCATGTATGTGTGTGTATCTTTGCCTGACAGTGTATATTTCTCAGTTGCAATGTGTAGGGTCTGATCTCTTACCCTCTCATAACTACTCGCTAATTGTATTTGGCCTCTAATTCTTTGTACGTGGAGACGAGGCCAGATTAAACATCTATTCAATTTCTCTTGTTACTGTTTCCTCTCTCCCCTGCAGTGATCTCGCTGGAGCCGCAGAGGAGATGTCTGGTTAGAGTGCTGCCACGGTGTCTTGGCGAAGCAGGCAAGTATGGCTCCTTCATGACACTGAGAAACCAGGCAGCAGAGGATGATGAATGGGGGCGTCTGCGAACGCTGCTTAGTTGAAGCGCCGCACAATCTACCGAGCCTGTCTCTCCACCCAGCCGTGAAGGAGGAAGAGCAAGTGCAGAGTTAGCCCGTATAATGCTCGCTACATCCCATTCACCTGTCTTCTGAAAACAGGCACCTTTCTCCAACACTCAACACACAAACACGCGTTCTGTGTTTTGAGTTGCGTGCCATGGCTCTCTGTACCTGGAGGAGGTAGAGGAAAGGGTGGGTGAGATGGTGGAGGTGGAGAAAGAGGAGCGGGTGGTGGATGGCAAGTGAGATGGGGGATTATGGAGGAGATGGATTTAGAGAAGAACGTTGAGGATGATGCATGAAGCAAGCAGTGAGAGTGTGAAGTTGGGAAAGACGGACAGGAAACACTTAGAGGAGGATGAAGGAGGATGATGCAAGGGGTGGAAAAAAAGTGTGAAGGATCATGTAGTTAAGATTATGGTTAGGCTAGTAGGACTGTGTGACTTGACAGCAAAGAAGAAGCATTGTAGTCTGGCAGCAATCCTGTTCCCATTGGCTTGTTTAACACAGAGCACTGCCACAGTTACCCAAATAGAAACGATTGACTTCAGCACCTCTCTCTCTCTCTCTCTCTCTCTCTCTCTCTCTCTCTCTCTCTCATACACGTACACCTGCTCACTGTCTCTCACACACACCTGCTCACTCTCTCATACACACACCTGCTCACTCTCACACACACAGCTGCATATGCTCTACAAGCCAATAGAGAGACACATGCTCTCACATCCGAATGCACACCTATACACATGCACACACACACTCTTATCCAGGAAAATCTGTACAGATGGCTGATCTTGGCTCGGCCAAACTTGATCCACTTCAATTTGAAGCTCTGAGCTGGACATGATGTGCTTCTCAGACACACAGACGAAGAGAGAGGTGTGAAATGAGGAAGATGGGAGGGGGAGAAAGGGTGAGAGAGAGATTTGGAAGGGTCTTGGAGAGAAAAAGGAAAGGAAAACATGGCGAAAGATGAATAGGACTCGGCATAGGCAAGAGTGAGACACATGTTGACAGACAGGATGACAGGAAGAGGCAGAAAGAGAGGAAGTGTGGGGACAGGATTCAAATGCCAAACCATCCCTGGCTCCCTCTCAACAAGTTTGGAGTTTCATCCTGATTGTGTCAGAAAGAAGCCAAAGTTTCAGGACAATGATAAAGAAGAGCACAGTGGCATCTGGTGGTTTGCAGAAATCATAGCAGCTATTTACTCCAGACTAGACAAAACACTGCAGCAGTCTATAAACTGATCATCCATTGTGCGTTCACTTTGATCTCCTGGTATTTGTGTTCATACACATCCATTATGTGTATTTGCTACATGCTACACACTTCATTCCCTCCAGTAAAGAATGGACAGTCACACTCCCTAGGCCCAGGACACACCCATATGTGAGTTCCCTGTTTTAAACACTGGTCTTTCCAATGACGGTTATGAGTAACATGCACCACACCTGATCCTCCACACTGCTTCTACCTTAGGGATGTGGGGAAATAGCGCCATCTACTGTTTTTCTCCTGTAGGTCTTTAGTGCTGCTGTCGTTGGCGGTAATACTGCATGCAGCCTTCAGAGAGGTGACATTGCATGCAGCCTTCAGAGAGGTGACATTGCATGCAGCCTTCAGAGAGGTGACATTGCATGCAGCCTTCAGAGAGGTGACGCTGCATGCAGCCTTCAGATCACTAACTAGTTGTTGGGCCACTCTAATATGTCAGAAAACATTCTCTTTGTAACCTGGTTTTTCTGTCCCAACCTCAATATTGCTGCTTTGAACACTTTCACTTTTGCCTTATATATTCAGAGTTTACAACGCGTCAGTGGTAAATCCTGTGTTTACATTTGTAATATAATCATTATTGTGCAGAGTACTGCTTTGAGAGCAGAGTACTCTCCTACATATCCAACCAAGAGTAACAAGAGTGAACAGTGTTCATTCTTTGTAGCAATAAAAACGTGTACTTATGATAAACTACATTCAGATAAAGGGTTATGGACAATTTTATACTTTTTGGTCAGCATAGTCCCTGCTGACTAATAAAACTGGAATTGAACTCTGACTCTGGATCTGTGAAAATAGAAGTATTGATTCTCCAGCTGTTGTACCCAATGCAGAATAGTAGCCTGTCCAAACCCAGGGCTTTTCCCAGTATAATTACACGTTTCCATTTTGTTACAGTAAGCGCTGGATCACTGAACAGTAAGTGTTGCTCTACACAGAACGCCCTCAAATGTTCTAGGGTTTGGAGTTCAATACTTAGGAACTTTCGGCACAAAACATTGGGTCTTGTTTTTTGTGATCCTGGGTGGAAAATAAGCACCAACCCTACCAACAACTGCTACACAAAAGTTACTTTGTAGCTCTCCTACTTCACAAACTTCAAAATAAACTCAACGTAAAATTGATTTGCCGTTCTCCTTTGCTACAAAACCGTTAGGATGTGCTTTCTCCCATCAGCAAGCTTATTGGTTGGTCTAAACCCTCCACATCTTCCCTCTCGCCAGCCCTGCAGTCCCAGACTGACTCTATTACAGGGTTGTAAACAAAGTTACCTAAATTAGAGCAACACAGTATTCAGTTGTCAGAGCCAATCCCACATGTGGGCTTTGAGGGGGACCATGCTGCACGGGGGCCATTTGCGCTTTACTTCCTTCTTTCTGTGTCCCTCTTGGATCAACCCGTCCAACAACTCAGGGTTCAGCCAGCCACACAGCTAAACAAGCCAGAGATGATTTGTGGAAAGTTAACAGAAGTTACGTCCAGATTTGACCTTATCCAGGTGCAGAATATATGGGAACTAAATAAATAATTCCAGGGGTACTGGGTCATTTTTGGGCTGCATGATATATTTCTGTATACATGTAGTGTGTGTATGTTTGTTTTTGCGTTTTGGGGGGTTAGCAAACTCGTAGTCACCATTTTCTGTGAATTCACAAGTAAGTCTCCTGTATATGAAAGTGTCTTGAAGACAGACGAGGAAACAATAATCCTGCACTTGCCCTTTGTGCTCCCCAGCTTCTGATTCTGTTCTTTATGATATTTACATTCCATGTCATTTTAATCATGGAGACACTGTTAACCAAAGTGCCACACAAAATGTGTAAGAACAGCAGAAGATCAAAAATAAACAACAACTCAACAAGACGCTTTTCCTCTCCCTACTTGAGCCTTTGATTCTATTAGATAGAGAACAACCAGTACCAGTACATAAATGTGGATGTGACAGTTGAACTCAAATTATTCTTCACTGCCTGCACATATTATTTGTTAATACCTCGTTGTTAATGTGGGCCAAAGTGCTAGCCAGGATTAAGGATGTGTTGGACAATCAGGAAAGTCTGAAATGTAGCCAGCTAGAAAGCAAAAGGACAGACCTAGCTTGTCTCCTCAGCCCAACAGAGCACATGGTCTTCGCCTTAGATCCGTCTTCCTGTTTCAAGGGAGAGTCAGAAACAGGAAATTTGGGGGCGTTTGGACAACGGTCTAGCCTTTGACCCCTGAACCACAGTGCACCCCGCCTTTGAAGCAAGAGGGAGAATCACAAGCAATTACTTGTGATATAAAGCATGCTCCTTGGAACGTCCAGCCCACGCTGTGAACAGGATAGGACTTTTACTGCGCTGAGGGGGCAGGGAAAAGCTAGACAGTCTTGGCTTCTCTAATGCCTTCCATTCCATCCTCTTGGGAAGGGCTTGGGTTTGGACAAACGCTAAAAGCTTATGAAAAAAACATGGCCAACATGCACAACACTTGTTCTTCAGGGTGCCTGCTATGAAAGCACAAAAAAGGTTATGGGAGGCACCAAAATGCAGATATTTGTGTAAAGCCCTCCTCCCCCCACACACTCCCCAGTCTCTGCTAAACACTTCCCTGTTCCCTGTCAAAACTCAGCTCTGGCCTCACCATCATGTAAAGCGTCACAAGACAATTTCAGCTTCTCCTGTGGCAATGGCTTCATAAAGAGGTCAATGGGCATAGCTTACCCTCACACCATCACCTTAAAAGCAAGCTGTTGAAGACCCCCGCTTTCACAGGACCATGTGTGTTTGAGGGGAGGGGGAAGGGGGTGTTGTTGACCTGCTGAGGGTCTGAAAGGAAATTCAGAGTCAAACTTGGTGATAAACTTCTCTGCCTCTTCTAGGATAGTTACCTTTATTTTGCATCAATATACTATGTGCCTCTCTGCTCACCTCCAAATCTGTGTGAAACAAAATCACTAAAATAACCAAACCAATAGAGCCAAACTGGCCCTGAAGTCTCCCTGTCTGTACATGTTTGTGAAAATGTGTTTGCTATAAAAGAAACCAATATTTCTCATAAGTCCCAATACTCTTAACACTGTCAATCTATTTTTGTGCTAAAGGACCAGTGATCGTAGATAGTCGAAATGGATTACCAGGGTAATGAAGAACCGGGTCAGAGTCAATGATTAATGTGGCCTGAAGAAATGTAATAATCAATTTGATCCACATAATTATATTTGCTGTGTTGTCTCATATCCATAATAGTTCATTTTAAACAATGTTGATATTGTGCAAGCAAGCCCCATTTCTTATAATGCATACACCTAATGCATAATCCTAATAGTTTTCTAATACTTTATTAGGTTTTCCTTGCTTTGTATTGCTTTATTTGATTACTTAAAATGTGATTATTTCTTACATAAACCACGAGGCCAGGGTTGTAACAACTGCCTCCTCTTTTGTACCTCCAGATAAGTGCTATGTTCTGTTAGAAACTGTTAGAATGTCTTTGTTGCTGGAGCAGAAGAGGTGTTGTAAGTATTTGGCACAAGTGAGGATGGCGACAGAAAGGTGTCTGTGGTTTCCCTGGTTGGAAGACCTCCATGAAGATCTGTTCACTCAGATATCAGTATGAGTCATGGTCTAGTTCATATTTGGGTTTCTCATGAGGCAGAGACAGTTACAGTCATTGGGAGTCAGCAGAAAAACCTACCTTACCATTCACTCTCACTGACGTACGTACACAGACTTTGGGGAAGGCAGAGAATGATAAGAGCAGAGGCCATGTTGACAGCAGATATACTGACCTCCTGACTCCAGGACCTCAGTTCCTGTGTTGTATTGTCCCACAGCTTTACTTGGAGCCTGGAGCAAGTCTTTATCAGCACTCTCACTACCAATATAAACACACACACAGACGCACACACAAGCAAAGCACACACGCACAAGCGCACAAGCACACACACATGCACACACAGACAACCATGCAACTCTTTACTTAGCCTTACTGTCAGCCTTCCACAGCCCACAGTTGTAGAAGGCCAACTCATTATATGGCGCAACTTTGCAACAGCCAGGAACAAACTCCTTTTCCTTTGTTTTTGGTTGGTTTCCTTCCTCATTCGCATTCTTAGAGACCCTTCCCTTCGATGGAAGTCTAAACAGAAGCATATCCGGACAGCAAACAAACTTACAAGTGTGAGGTCCTAGAAAATGACAGTTGTGAAGATGAACGGCTATATCTTGCCAAAGCTCTTCACTGCATCAGCTGTAGACACCAGGCTGACAGGGGCGAAGTGTTCTCTTGATGAAAAGCTGAAGTGTTGGCAATAAGGTCAAGGGGTAAAGGGTAGATGGGATTTGCCTTCAGGTGGACCAGAGGAAATGTTACCTTTTGCTGTTCGATCTGAATGACTGGCATGCCAAATATGGCCCTGATTGGAGATAATGGTGCATGAATTACAATAAAAATTGCTTTACTTCTGACTGAGACGCACAAGTCCTACAGTGGAATCCTTTGGGCCCTAAGCACTAAAGTAAGACCCAAGTATCCCTAAAGCTGGTGCTATTAGTAGCCCTGTGTGTCATCCACATCACTGCATTGAGAATGTAGAATTCTGCTTTTAACTTCCACTTTGAAGACTGACACTGAGCGGACTACATGCAAACACACCAGTTGGCTAAAGTGTCTAATATTTGGTAATCTATGCAAAGAGGTGATGGGTGGCGAATTTCCAGTGGTCCAAGTTGACACTATCCCCAGAGCCCCCGCATGTAGTCAGAGTAGAAGAGGATGCTTATGTGCTGGTTTGAGGAGGGGGTCCAATCAGGAGTGGAGGGAGTGCATGCTTTTTTATATCCTTGTGTGCGTGTGTGCGTGACTGTGAATACATCCTGCTGCCTTGTTGGGCGACACTGTCTGCCATGTCTCCAGACTATGAGACAGAGGGCAATAGAGGGGCAATGGAGCCGATAACATGTTATTCCTGGGACACGCCTGCCTCCTCTCTGCTGGTAGACTGTGGGAATCCCAAGGCACTATAGTGGACAGACAGGCAGAGACAGACAGGGACAGACAGACAGGAACAGACAGGCAAGTTAGCAGGTAGGCAGACAGACAGACACATGCAGACATAGACAGGCAGGAGGGGCACTTATTTTGGGAGGCGATCTGGTGCTGGACACCCTGTCTCTACCACCACAAGGCTTAACTCCGAGACATTATAGTAAAGCAACAACCCATCCAATGACGGTGGTAGGCCTATACATAGTTTTTGTTATTTTTCCAATTTACAGGTTGCTTAAGATTCTCAAACGCCCTGTGTTTGTCAGAGAATGGAAAAGCTATAATGAGTGCCTATATAGGGTCCACCATTGTCTGGTATGAGTGGAACATCGGGCGTGTGAATAGGATGGAGTCTGTCCCGAATTCGAAAGATAAAAGGACGATGTGCCTTTAAGAGTTAAGAAACTTGAAACCGTGTTTGCGCAACAATCACTGCCGCTCAGAGCCGCCAAAGTGTCTAGACTGGCACATGATGGGAATCAACCAATGGCTCCAGAGCTTTCCTTGGGGCCCCCGTGTGTGCACGAGCGAGTGTGTATCCGAAAAAGAATAGCATCGAAACAGAGTGAAGAAATTCGAGTTTACTTTAAAGCAACTTCTCATAACGGAATATGAGCTGCGCCTCTGTGCTTTCGTTTGCGATCAGTGCTCAGCCTAGAATTTTGACTGAAGCTTTTATTGTGGGATTGGTAAAGAATTATATTCACACAGTGGAATCAAACATTGAAATTTGATTGTGACCAGGATTAGCCTATATGGGATTACTCCGGGTGAAGGAACTCATAGGCTACTACGTGCTGTGGATTTTAAGGCAAATATTTTAAGTGTTCAAAGGTCCATCAAAAGAAGGAAAACGACTGTGCGTTTTCTCTAGACTACGCGGTTTATTGGTGGTTTATGTGGGCTGCTTCACAGGAACGGATCAGCGTTTCAGCCTAATTGACTTGAACATGATCAGGCTACAGACGGTAATTCGTTTATGATTATTTGGGACTTTGATCTAGTCAGTGTACTCGTTTGGTCTTTTTTAAATGCAACGTTTATGTTTTAATGTTGCGTTTTGGTCATAAATGTATCGCCCCCCCGCTGCGCATGCCGTGCGCGCAGTTTACAAAACCTTGATGTTGTACAGGGGGCATAAATCGATGTGGAATTTCCGCAAGCCAGCGCAAGAACAATACGACACATCCAAAACTGTCTAAGTTGTCGTATGTTCAGGTCTAAACGCTCGGGTCTTATACGGCGACTCTGGAGAAGCCGTTTGATCACTGATAGAGACGGGGAAGATGGATGCAAACGAAGCAAGGGGAGTCGGGACTGTTCGTGCGGCAGCAACCCTGAAAAGATTCCGAAAACGGAGCTTTGGTCGATAACCAAGTCAGATCTGTCTCAAGGAACTTTAAGCGAAGCGTGCAGCGGAAACCTCACGGTGGGCAATTCAGACAATGGTCGGAGTGTCATGTGTGTGCCGGAGCATCGCGGAGCTCCTGAACACGACAATGACAGCAAAACGATGACTTGCTGTTTGTTTCGAGAAAGAGACCCGAGACCAAGAAGCCGGACCCAAGACCAAGGGGAAACGAACTCATGCCCGGTTGGCGAACAGGAGGTCAAGAACGTTACTTATGCGTTTTTGAAAAGACTAAGGGAAAAACTGCTGGATGTCTTATTGGAGGCTGTTGAGTCCAAAGGTGGGATGCCCAGTGAATGTGTCCTGGTGCCGCAGATGGAGCTGCGATTAGGTGGTCATCCTATATCCCCTCAGTTCCTCCTTTGTAAACTGTATCGATGGACAGATTTACCTCGCACGGCCCGACTGAAAGCGTTATTCTACTGTCAAAGCTTTGGAATGTCAGAAAGCGCAACGGTTTGCTGCAATCCCTATCACTACAGTCGCTTGTGTGGCCCAGGTAAGAAAAGAGATGCAGCAAAATGGATGATAAACTTTACATATATTTTTTGTTTGCCTATAGATATGCACACACATCTTAATACACTACTATTTATTCAGACAGTGGATCTCTGTCTAGCGAATCCAATGTACAAATCTATTAACATTGTATACAGGCCTAACTACTGCTTTAGGTACTTGATAAGACTTCAAGTAGGCCAGATTTGCTTCCATCAATTCATCCTACATATGATCAACTTGTAACGTATTTCTCTGTAGAGCCAAAGGGTTGAGGAGCGTCATGTTAAGATATCTTACTGTCTTTAGTAAATTCAACTAAATGTTAATGATGACGCGCATTTCTATGATACAGACAAACCCACTTCTCTGTCGGCATATGTCTCCCTCTCCCCCCCCCCCCCCCCCCCCTCTCTCTCTCTGTCTCTTTCTCTTCTGTCTCTTTTCTGTCTCTCTCCTCTGTCTCTCTCCTGTCTCTCTCAGACTCTTTCTGCCTCTCTTTTCTCTCTCTCACACATGCACCCTCATACATCGCAGAAAGGGAGAAACTTCAGTTTCCCCTGGACTCATAAGGTTTCATTTCAGCGTTCAAGTATGAGGACGCTTTTCCCGGATATTATCCGTTGGAAGATTGCGCTCAACTTGAGCTTTAAAAGGCTCTTTTTTCTTGCTTAGGAGGTCCCCCTCTTGCTATTTAGGTGAAGGAGTGGCGATAATATACAGTTTGCATACCGCTGGCGCCAGACTGGCTAGCTTGGTATCTCACTGACTGAGTACTCCGGCAATTACTGCCTTGGCTCTTAAAGAACCCGCAGCCTTTTTAACAGCTTGATTCTCAGCAGTTTTCTTTTTGATACTTTCAAGTGTATTTCTCCTGATAAAAGAAAAGTTTAAACAACACACAGGCATAGTACATGAACCATTTGTTCAGATCTTGAACCATTCAGACAATAATATTTAAAGTATGAGAAATGGCACCTGTCAATGTTTGTATGTTTACAAAGTATGCGAAAACCTATATGGTGTCAAAATAATTTTGGGGTAATGACGTTTACGACCTTTTCGGTACATTTATTGTATTTCAGACTCACCTCCACCTCCATACTCCCGGCTATCTTACTCAGATGAGCACAAGCCACTTGGTGAGTATCAAAGAATTCTGCCCCAATACCAGTGGGTTCCAACACAATAGGTGGTGAAGACTGCTTAGGTCTTATTGTAAATAATGCAAAGTCAGGTTTTAAATCTTTACTATTATTTCCTAACCTTTCAAATGAATCTTTCTATAGATCTGTCAGATTCAACACTGTTTTTCACTGAAGCTGTGGTCCCCCACCCACCCTCAATCACACCAAGAGACTTCACATGTGAGTTTATTGTGTGCAAAACATTACCGCCCAGAAAGATTGATCTATTATGTCTAAACTAAGGTATGGAATCTAAAGCTGGCTGGGAATGTTTTGTGACCTGCCCAGTGTGACATTGTGTGACCTATACTGGTGTGTCATATTTTATGTGTTGGCAAAGCTATTAGTTAAGGTGTTCCCAATTGTTCATGGAGTGATGAACAAGCAATTAGTCTATTGGGTAAAAAAGAAGTTTCAGGGATGTCATGCCAGTGGTTGTTTATATAAGGCTTTAAACACAATAATTTGCCTCTTTGTATGAACGGATAAGTGATCTATTGTAACCTTCATAGGGAGGCTCAGTATGTCATGCTGGAGTTTAGTTCATGGAGTTCAGTGATAAACTTGTTTGATCCCCTATCTTTTTGAGGAGCAATTTATGCTCCTAAACAGCTTGCCATTATATGAACAGAACAAGCACAATTGTTGGTCGGACAAACTAGCTTCAACTCTTGTGTGAATTTCACTCATATGGGCAGTAGCCACAGTAGTAACAGTATGTTTTCTTTGTCCAAATAGTAAGCATGTATCAAATGTAAAACCACAGGCTTCCAACTAACTTTACAGGAGCTAGTCTTCGATGTAATACCCAGGGCACCATGACACTTGATTCCACAGTAATGTAGCAATGTCGCTAGTCTCTCTCTCTATCTCTCTCTCTGTCTCTCTCGCTCTCTTTTTTCAACAGTAAAATATTTTGCTCAGATGAAAATGCAACAAAATCCTTCTAAGAGCTCCACTCCCTCTCCCTGTACCCATCCCCCTCACTCCCTCTCTCTTCCTTCAAATCCCTTCATACCTCTAGGTAATTGAGCAGTGGAAGGGGGTTAGCATTTTTCAGGGGGAGAGCTGAGACACACTGGTTAAAGCTTTTTTTTGTAAGGGGGTGTGGTTTAGGGGAGTGGTGGGGTTGTACAAAAGAAGTCCCCTCTGGTTGAAACTTGAGTCCTGTTTGTTTACGCTGGGGGGTCCTTGTAGTGTCGAGAGAGACCACAGGCCCACTCCATCAAACTTACCTTCTCTGCTTGTGGGGTGTTGAAAGACATCCACGGCGCATGCATTGTTTGTTTATGGGAGACCCGAAAGACAAGAAACCACGCACCCTGTTTGTTGTGGGTTGAGTAGGTCCCATTACAATGTTCTTTACAGACTTTGTACAATTTCCATGAGTGTTTGTGTATGATTCATGTCATTTTCGCCAGATACGGTCAAGATATATCTTTTATACAGAACTAGTAATCCAGAGTTATGAAGGGTGGGCCTCTCTCTATGTTGGGTAGGTAAATCTTAAATAGACAGATTATTTGACCAGAAGATATGTCGTACGCCTGTCTGTTAGACTGGATGATCTAGCTTTTCAAATAGAGTAGCAACAAGATTGAAGATAAATATTATAATCCACAGTCAAACAGAATCCACAGTCAAACAGAAATATGTATGTATATATTTTAAAATCCAAAGTGTCCTTTAGTCAAGGCAACGTTTGTCCAGTTTTAAGAACATTACCACTGAAAATGTTGAGTGCTTGCGGCAAATGAAAAGGTCTTTACCATTAGAAACAGGAGCATTTGTCTTGGTAGGGGTCTGAGGCTAGTCTCTATACTGCTAGACTCTATACTGCTAGCTTCTATACTGTTAGCCTCTATACTGCTAGCTTCTATACTGCTAGCCTCTATACTGTCAGCCTCTATACTGCTAGCCTCTATACTGCTAGCCTCTATACTGTCAGCCTCTATACTGCTAGCCTCTATACTGCTCCTTTTTGTTTCTTATTCTTTTGAAAACAATAAAGCAACCATCTAGCTTTGAAAGGATAATGACAGGGTGTGGTCCTTTCATACCTTTACCCTGTGTCCTTTTATCATTCGATCAGTTTACATTCCACTTAAAATCACGGCAATCAACCTTTTTTTGGAAATGGAAATGTCAGCTGGAAACTCTTAGGAGTGCCCTGCTATCTCAGTCTAGACCTGGAACTCACAGTAAACACGTTGTCACTAGCCTGTTTGTCGTTAAGTTAACCCTCATGGGAAAGACAGGCTGTGCGTGTGTAAGAGACAGTCTGGAATGTCCATCTGACTGAGGAGAGTGAGATAAGATCAGTCTTGAAAGACTCACATAGGGGTTTCACTGGGACACGCTAAACACAGACCACTATCAACCACACAATCTGTGGAACTTCAGTTGAGAATCTGACTCCAAAGTTTTTCATTCAAGGTTTGTGGCCAGCTGTAGGTACGTCAGGGAAGATTGGCCTTTAAAATCTCAACGAAAACAACATTACAATTTTAACATGGGGCCTGTCCACTTTTAATTTGTTCATGGAGTTTACAGAGCCAAAGATATTCATTTGAAGCTCAGAGTGTACAAAGTATGCACACTGTCAAGTGTGTTACAGAAACTTTGACTACTTTATCAATTCTTAAAGATACCTATAAAAATCCCATTCTAATTGAGCCTCATACTGTACAGACTTAAAGGAAAAACCTGAATAAACAAATACAAAAATGAATGCAGATGGTTCTATACTACTGCATGTTACAATTAAGCTATAAACATCCTAGAATGCTCCGTGGCATGTCTAGAGGCCTTGTGGATCTCACATCTTGATCAGGACAGCAAGAGAACTGGTGACTAAACTCACAGGCATTAAAGTCTGTAAGAAATACTCCAGCAAACTAAAGTAAATTTGCACTTGCCCACCACCTTAAAATACTGACTTTATGTCTTTATTTTTAACACTTGATATTGGTAGCAGTGGATACTTGAGGTTAGGTGAGCAGGCCACTTCACCTCCCTCTGTAATCATATTCTGGTGGCTTGTTTCTTTAAACAGATCAAGGTATTGGCCAAACCTTCTGCTCCAAAGCCCTGTCTGCATTCATCAACCCATGAATCGACCCTTTTGACTAAGAGGGTACAGCAGACTGAGGGGGTACAGCAGACTGAGGGGGTACAGCAGACTGAGGGGGTACAGTAGACTGAGGGGGTACAGCAGACTGAGGGGTACAGAACAGACTGAGGCGGGCGTACCACGCAGACTGACGGGGGGTACAGCAGATGAGGGTCAGTAGAACTGCAGCGGGTACGAGAAATGAGGGACTGGGAGGGGGTAAGTAGACTGAGGGAAGCAGACATGAGGGGCAAAAAAAACACAAAAAAAAAATACAGAAGACTGAGGGGGTACAGCAGACTGAGGGATACAGCAGACTGAGGGACTGAGGGGGTACAGTAGACTGAGGGGGTACAGCAGACTGAGGGACTGAGGGGGTACAGCAGACTGAGGGGGTACAGCAGACTGAGGGGGTACAGCAGACTGAGGGGTACAGCAGACTGAGGGGGTACAGCAGACTGAGGGACTGAGGGGGTACAGCAGACTGAGGGATACAGCAGACTGAGGGGGTACAGCAGACTGAGGGGTACAGCAGACTGAGGGGATACAGCAGACTTAGGGACTGAGGGGGTACAGCAGACTGAGGGGGTACAGCAGACTGAGGGGATACAGCAGACTTAGGGACTGAGGGGGTACAGCAGACTGAGGGGTACAGCAGACTGAGGGGGTACAGCAGACTGAGGGGGTACAGCAGACTGAGGGGGTACAGCAGACTGAGGGGTACAGCAGACTGAGGGGGTACAGCAGACTGAGGGGTACAGCAGAGAAATGCTGGGAAGTAGAGGGAAGACAAGGGAAGACAAGGCACCAGGTTGTGTGTGTGAGTGTGTGTGTCAGTGTGTGAGTGTGTGTGTGAGTGTGTGTGTGTAAGAGAGACAGAAAAAGGGAGAGAGAGAGGAAGAGGAAGGGAGAGAGAGCGAGAGAGAGCGAGAGAAGAGTAGATTGGACAGGGAATATGTGTTTGAAAAAAACACCAACAGCACAATAAGGTAATGCTGCAACTACAGTACAGAAATTCAGGGTAAAAAAGGTAAAAACATTGTAGCACTTAGTATTTGACTACACCTTTTGTTATTTTTTTCTCAGCAGGTCCTCTAGTTGACCTGAAGTCATGGACTGTTTCCTGGCATGTGTACAACACTTGGTCTTTTGACTCAATGAGACACATTAGACTATGGAATTCAACATCAAGCGCTGGCCCATTAAGAGCTTGCCATTTCCTCAAATATTTTCCATCATCTCATCTTATTTTTTTCACTTCAAGCTGAGCGTACGTTAGACATAGCATGCTTTACTCCTGTCTAGAACCTTGAGGCTGAATCGAAGGTGGCCTGGTGGTTTTTCTCAGCGAGTAACTAGAAGTAAAAGCTATTTCCTCATCTCTTATTGTTTGTGTTGACATAAGAAAATGGATCCAGTTTTACTGTTGTTGTATGTGGCCTCATCTCAGACCGCATGTTGTTACATCATCTTAGTATGTTCTGCAGGCAGTATAAATAAAATGCATACTGCAAAATGAAACAACATACTACAGGATCGTTGTGTCCTAAACTAGCAATAATAACTTCTTTACAATCTGCTGCTCTCTCCATGGTTGACACCCTTTCTGTTGTGCAGACAGTTGTGGGTCAGAACAGCCTGATAAGAATGCTATTTAGCATAATGTAATTACAAAATGTTTTGGCACCCTGTACCAGATGTACTGTGTAACAGCACATGCTGAACATTTCTGTGGCATGTTTATCAGACCATAGTGCAGGACAGGGAGACCCTGCCCACCTTAACAAGGTGAGAGGTGTATGTGGCTCCATTGTCATTCAAAGAACTGACTTGTTACCTATTACGTGTGTTCATTGCTTCAAATGAACCATTGGTCAAAGACCACTTGATGGTCACATTTATGGGGTGTTTCTTAAATAAAGAGCATTGTTCAGAGCTATGAAAAGGACAGAGATGTACACAAATGCCTCACTGTCCAGTGTCAACAGGCACTTAAGGCAAATTTCATTAGAATGGACAGTGATGAGTTGGCTAAGTGACCTTGCTATACACAGACCACCATCCTTGCCAGCGCTGGCTAAGGAAGTTAACAATTACGAGGAATTATGTGGTCACTGGACACAAAATGGAAGTCCTCTTTTGGCACGCTGTTTTCCTTCGACTTGCTTCCTTTTTTCTGTTGTCTCCCTTTCCATCAATCACATATTGGTATGTTGTTGCTTAGTTTTTCTCTCTCTCTCTCTCTCTCTCTCTTTCTCTCTCTCTCTCTCTCTCTCTCTCTCTACCTCCCTTAGAACTACTCTGAAGGAGATGTTCAATAAAACGTTCAAACACAACATGTAATCAATATGAGCAATTTATTACTTGCATGAAAGTGGTCATGCATTAATAAACTTGTCAACATGTGTAATTGACTGTTTTATGTTATACACTAATCTTGGTATTAAATCCCATGTGCTTTATGTTGGTTACCAAGCTGGTTAGCCATCACTTTACTGACTAGTGTCACACCTTAACATTTACTTGGATTCAGAGCCTGAAATACTGTCAACAAAGCAGGTGTAGATTGGAAAGGACTAAGGTAGAAGCTTTAAACTACATTCTGCCTTACCCATCACAGTGCCTTCAGAATATTTGCTAACTTGCAATTTGGTATAATGGAATCTCGCCATGCTGTTGACCATAAAAAATATTCGCAAATGTTGACATAGTAAAGCAACATGATTTCTGGAAGTTGTCGCATGCGCATTTCCCAGGACTCTTAGGAGTCAGTTTGTTTGTGCAAAGTGCTGTTTGTCTGGTTTTATGTGCTCAGAGGAGCACTTTGTATGTGTGCGTTTGCATGTCAGGGTGTGTGTCGACTTGAATGCCTGTGTGCACATTTGTGTTTGTTCGTCAAACGGTTTCTTTGGCAAGTGTTGTGATGGAGAAAAATCTTTCTGTCAGAAAATAATCTTATGCCCTGGACAGATCGATAGGTATGGTGTAATTTGCAAATAGAGGACTCTCCGTGGCAGTCCCCCTTTGAAGGAGGATGTAAAAAGATATGCACGGCTTTCACAGTAACTTACTGTGACACGAAGAGCTCAATGAGCATCATTCTTCAAAGTAATCCATTTGAAACCCCATACTCTTGGGAATTAGCCACCTCAGATACCCTCTTATTCAAAGAAGGTTTTGGAGGAATGCATTGGATAGTTGTCTATGATGATGAATGGTTTATTCTCAGGGATAGAGGGGAATAAAGAAAGGTGTCCATCCGATGAATACATTGCATACTTTGACATTTGTGCTCTTGAGCATTTCAGAGATATTGCAGTACGTTGAGAGGAATCTACAGACTTGCAAACAGTTACACCATGCCTACTGCCAGTGAGCAATAACCCACATATTCCCAGGCAGGCAGTCAGTCCAGTACTGCTGTGGTTTACTTTGCTGTGCAGCTTGGTGCATGTCTGACTGATAACAGTCTCCTAATGGGAGAGATACCATACTCAGACGCCAACCTAAATGTGGTCTTTTAGATGGAAGTTTCCCTATAATAATAGTAATAGTCTCAAACAACAGAGGCTCACTGTACCTCTGAGAGAGAAATGGACAGGAGAGGTACATGGTAGTTCAAGGCTCTATGTCTTCTTGTGGCTTTTTAGGGGGGTTCCAAAACTTGAACAGGCAGATCTCTTAGTCTGCCTCCCCTCCTCATGTATCATAAATAACAGAAAGGTCTGGGGTTTGTCCCATCTGTATTAGTGCCTTGATTCCCCTGCCCTACACACACACACACATGCAGGCACACACACACACTCTTTTTCACTCCTCCTCTCTGTCAGCAACAGTGGAAGAGTCTAATAACTAGAGGAGAATTTAATCCTTGGCACAGGATAAGAGACACAGTTCTCCTTTTTCTTCCTCCCTCTTTCCTTTCTATAATGTTTCCTTCTACCACTTTTTTTTGCTTCAATGGCTAAAGTTGGCAGGGTTTCTCACTCAAACATACTTTTTACCATGTCTTCCTAGATCTCCGTTTCACTCCATACTTCTCTTTCCCAACCTTCTCTACTACACATTTTACCCCCTTGGCTAAGGGAAAATACACTTTTTTCTCCTGTTGTCAAAGTTAGGGATAGAGGAACAAAAAATAATGTCTTAAATTCTTAAAAATATCAATGTTATTTTTGGGTGGTTGAGCCTGTGGAGAGCCAGTAGGGATCTCTATGTCGGAGTTCTGAACTTGAGTGTTTCCTCCCCATTCAACCAACAAAGAGAGGCTGCAACTAGAACTTAGTATTATTGATTCCAGACACCATTAATTTTTCACCAGTACATTCCTGTTAAAGACACTGTAAACAGTGACTGAGTGATTCAACAATGATTTATATATTTGAATAGGGTTCAGATTAGTGAATACACACTATCTCTTTACGTCCATCTTTCTTGTCAGTGTCTTGTATTCATTAATCAACAGTAGTTTTATTCATTGACAGAATACTATTTACAGTCTTATGTCCAGGAGCAAGCACATCCACAGTGACATTGGCACAGTCACACACAACCATTTTGATTTGGTCTTGGACAATAAATTCCATTGGACTGGGATTTTTCTCCCATAGTGTCATATTTTGTAGTTTATCTAAGACATGTTTGCGCAGCGTTACTACAGGGAAGTGGAGCCTGTAAAAACATCCAAATGGTGTATGTCTGAGCTCGCAAGCCAAGGATCCCACTCTGCGCTTTGCTACGGGAAGGAAAGAACAGTCCAGACTAGGAGCTGCCAGCCTTGAATTCACTAATGACATTGGTGTGTATGTCTGAGAGAAGTAGTCGACTTCTGACCTGGGACAAAGGATGCTGGATTTGAGGATGTCCAGTCTAGGTCATCAGTTGTCACACTGGATACTCATTTGTGTCTCATTTGTTCTAAGTGCTATAGCACTTTTGTACCAAGTGTGTGTACGTGTCTGTAGTTCCCCACATACCTACATATATGCTACACTCTACAATCTTCCCCACTCTTATCCACAAGATCAACTCCACATTTACCTGAAAGCAGAATGTTAATAGGGAAAGAGCAGCCACCTGGGCCTTAGACAGGGAGGGAAAACGTGTGTGCGTCTGTGCGTGTGTGTGTGTGTGTGTGCGTGTGTGTGCGTCTGTGCGTGTGTGTGGGGGTGGGGGTGGGGGTGGGGGGTGGGGCTGGTGGGCAGCAGTATGAAAGAAATGGGACCACAGGCACATAGGTCTTTAAATCCTCTGTGTCAATAGAGTCTCTGGAGCAAAATAATGGCATCACTCTGTGTGGGAGTTAATGCAAGCTGATAGCACGAGGGCTGGAGGGTCAGGGGTTTGCAGGCTTGTGCTAGGTTGTCAGGGAGCTGAATGCTATGTACCCCTCCCCCACTATTACGAAGTTTCTTCTCTTTCTTTCTTTCTTTCTTTCTCATTTGCCCTCTCGTTTCCCCTCTCTGCTGTTAGATAAAGGGATGAAGGAGGTGTGGTGATGGGGGAGTAAAGGGGTAGTCCGTGCTGGCTCACCAATCTGGAATGTAGGGTGGGGGGTGGGGTGTTATTATCCTGACATGACGATTTTCTGACAGTTTCAGTGTTTTTTTGCTCTGATCTGGTTGTCTTCTCTTTAACGGTGCTTAAACTTAGATCCACTCCAGCACTAATTCATATGAATGCATATTCTAAGTCTGTGTAGTACATAGTCTGTGTAGACAAAATAGACCTGTTTGGGTAAAGTTCTTTTTAATAGTTTAGTTTAACATTTTAATTGTTCTCTCTCTCTCTCTCTCTCTCTCTCTCTCTCTCTTACTGTCTCACAGACACCGGTACCTCCCTTGACTCTTCAACCTCTGACAGCCAGCGCTTCCACTGGTGCAGTGTGGCCTACTGGGAGCATCGGACCCGTGTGGGCCGCCTGTACCCTGCCCATGACTCCTCCCTCAGCATCTTCTATGACCTACCTCAAGGCACAGGCCTCTGCCTGGGCCAGCTCAATGGCAATGCTTACCATGACAACAATCACCGGAGCCGTAGTCACGGCAGCAGTGGCGACAACAGCAGGGGTAGCTGTGTCCAGCGGACCCGCAGCAAGATCGGCTACGGCATCGTTCTTAGCCAGGAGCCGGATGGCGTGTGGGTGTACAACCGCAGCCAGCACCCTGTGTTTGCTCACTCACCCACACTGGACCTTCCAAACTCCAGAGGTCTGATGGTGAAGAGGGTCATGCCAGGCTTCTCCCTCAAAGTTTTTGATTATGAGAGGTCCAGCTGGATCCTGAAGCACGGCATAGAACCGGAGCTCCAGGCAGGGCCCTACGACCCGCTCAGTGTACGGATTAGCTTCGCTAAGGGCTGGGGCCCCTGCTACTCCAGACAGTTCATCACCTCCTGCCCCTGCTGGCTGGAGGTGTTACTCAGCAAACAAAGATAGCGCACAGTCATATGGACATTGACTAAGGCACACACGTACATGCACAGACACAGCCAAACCGTAAACACACCCATACACTTACTCATACAGGCTCTCCCACACAGTACATACACTAATGAAAGCACACATATGCAGACACATATATGGACACAAGGACAACTGTGCACTTGTGCACACCAGCTCAATCAGAATTGACTCTCAGACAACTATCTCAACCACTATCCCAAATATAATCTACCTAGATTTAATATAAAGTTTTATATATGATATGAAATATATTATGCTTGTAAATACTGAGTAATTTTTTCAATGTAATTATTTATGTATTAATGTGTATATAGACAAAATAAAAAGGATTATGCACTTTGGATTCTATATATGCATTATAGAGTTTCATAATGCCAATGGAAAGTATGTGTACTGCAAAAAAAGAACATTTTTTCAGATTTTGTCAACTCCTTGCAACAACAATGCCATTTCCTCATTGACAATAAAGTATACATATACTGTTCATTGTCAAGTTTTGGTTTTGTACCTTACATTCACAATTTGAGACAAAAACCTTTACAGTTTGTGCTTTAATTCTTCATTCAAAATCGTATGTTTATCAGCAAAGATTTTTCATTGTAATATGTCAGTGAAATTGGAACTCACGACAAATATTCTTAGATGAAAATTCATTACACCACTGTTTCAAGGTCATAGCCTTATACATGATTTGGCTTCTTCAATGATAGTTTCAGTAACCAGTGAGGGAAATCTTGACTTTCAATTTGAGGCAATACAATGTTATTAAGTTATTTATGTTTTTAGCTAGTAAATGCAGATATCCCAACATCTTTCTCTTTCATCCATTTCTGTCCAAATAGTGAAATGAAAGAGAACAGCCCAGTGATTGGGGTCTGATACCAGTGGAAACAAACTGCACATTGTTATGATTGTGGTGAGAAACACATAGCTGAGAGATTACACAACAAACCACTACGAGTACATGGGCTCCAAACCGGCTCCTAAAAGAGCAAATTCGATGCTTAAGCACAGTATTTATGAAAGTTCTCATATTTTGAGGAAGAGGTTAAAATCCATAAAAGATGAATGGAATAGCAAAATAATTATCCAGTGGACAAGACGTTATGGCTTTGGGGTAAGGGCTTGTCTGTTTTCTGCAGTCTCTTTTTGAATTCTCTAAAGGTGAGATATTTTGTGGGGCGGGGGCTTCGTTTTGACTGCTATTTGGGCGACCTGCTGAGAGTTGTAATTAGATTCAGTTTGAAAAGTAAACGTCTTAATTATACAGTCACAGTGGCTGTGAGAAAAATGAGACAGCCACGTTGCTCAGACATAAAAAAATATTTTCCCAAGTTGTTTTGCCTTCAGTTTGGGTGGTTACTTAACATGGCCTATTCTTCACAGAATCGGGAACTCTATAGTAATTTCACAAACAATGATGTTGACATTTACATTAAATGTTTACTCTATAGCTTGACTATCACAATGATGGAAGCAGTAAGTACACTTGGATGAGGTAGAATACATGCCATTGAGTTTAGAACAGTACATTACCTGTCTGCCTTTCACAGCTTAGAATTGAGAAAAATACCAATGTGAAAGCCCTGGGTTTTCCCATTGTGCAATATCTTAAAATCTCCAAAGTACCAAATTTTTCTGTCACCATTCTCTTTCCAAACCAAACGTGGCGGTCCTGTGGTTAGCATATCTGCAGAAGATTTAGGGATTTGGTAGGGCTGTTGTAATGAGGGGAGTGGGCTCTTAAAATCCACCATCTTGTTCCCAATCTTATTTGGCATCTCCAACCTTGTTTTGTTTTGTCAAAATTCAAAGAAAGAGAAGCACATTACACAAACATTGGGATTCCTTAGAGAGGAGGTTCCTGGGACTTCTAAAGGCACAGTGGTGTGTTGAACATCGACTGAGCTCTGCCTGAAGTGGCTTCTATTCCTTTCACAAGCTCCAGTCCTCCCCCCTACAAGGTATTTCCTCTCGTATCCAGATTGTTATTGTATAACCATATTTAAATACGTTCATTTACGGTAGTTGTTTGTGAGCCCTTTCGGAGCCCTTTTGGAACCGGCATCAGTCTGACTATTCTTTTAAGATCCATGCTGTTGTTTATTTAGTGACTTTAAATTGATGCAGGAAAGGCTGTCATGTTGCTCCGATTTCCAAGTTCCCGCAATGATGTTTTGGCTGAGGCTAATGCTTTTGTGGTAGACACGCTCAAATGTTTTTGCATCTCCTAGTTCTGGGAGGAAGACTCTTACTTCCTGTATACCTGCCCAGTCTCCATCCCGTCTGTCAGAAGGACTTCCTGTAAAGATCAGGGATAGTGTTTCCACTACTAGAAGTAAGGTCATGTAACTGCAGATAACTCACTTTGAAACATGAAAACAGCTGCAGCTAACTTTTAAAATGGCAAAAGATATTGAACAATACAATGGAAAAACAATTATACAACAACAGAAAACTGTGATATTAAGTTATTGTATATATAGGAAATTAGAGACACGATAGAACAGAGAGACGTGAAGTGTATCACAACAGAAGAGGGTAAGAAAGAAGACAGGAAGAACTAACTGTGACGACTTCTTGGATGCCAGTGCTGTATCTGAGAAATAGATATGGAGAGATGGAGTGCTGGAGTGCAATCCTCCTCCCTTTCCTTTCCTCCTCCTTCCCCCTCCTTTCCTCCCTGAGGGCCTGAGATGTTCTCTACACTTCTAAAGCAGCACTAGTGGCAGCCAGGCAGGCAGCCAGACGGTCTGGCTCCACTGGCTGGCTGGCTGGTTGGCTGGCTGGCTGGCTGGCTGGTAGGCTGTTTGGCTGGTAGGCTGGTCGGCCGTCGACACAGCCAGACATTCTGTCATGGGCTTCGCTTTCACTGGCCTCAGCCAAAAAAGCTTGCCCTCAGAAACAACACACACATATGCACACAAACACACACACACATATATAAACATATACCATATGTGTACATGAACAAAGAGATACACACACCTATATGAATGCACACAAACACACACACACACACATTGTCCTCAATCCCTGAACCTGATACTGAGCACAGAAGAGCCATGTCTGCCTGTCCACAGAACTAATTAATGATGAGAAAGGTAAGGAAAGGAAATAAGCCCTGACAAGCGAGGTGGGTCCAGACTCGAAAATACAAGAACCTGGAAAGTCGGTAAAAGAGGGGACACGTTATATGTGCTGATGTTTCATGTGTAGAATAAGGAACGTTGAAACAGAAGGGAATAATAGCATGTGTATTTATGAATATGCAGATTTAGTTACACCCCTCCTCCTCTCTTCTTTCTCTTCTCTCTTCTCTCTCCTTCTCTCTCTCCTCGTCTCTCAACACACACACAACACAATCCCTACTAAGTGGCTGTGCTCAGTACACCCACACACTCAAACACAGATAGAGAAAAACACTCCCACGCTGCCCACCCTCCCCTTCCTCAGTAGGACATCGCTTCATACATGTAACAGGAGATTCAGGGGCATGTCTTCCCAAAATGGCTGCCTTTTCCTCTCACTTACTTGGCAGCATTTAGGTAACCCTGTTGGTGCCTTGTCAAAGTCTATAATGAAGCAAAGCTGAAAAAGAGAGCATAAAATTGCTCCAAGAGTTCTTTCTCTGAATATGGCATCAACCCACTACATTAACAATATCAGGGTATTGTTCAAGAATATGTTTCATTTACTTAAATACCTATATGTATTCCACAAAATGTGTAACTGTGTCACAAAAATAACCAAGGCATGTAGAAAGACACTCTTTGGTGTTTGAATATGTGATCAGCTATCTATTAACCTTATGGTCTTTCCGTATTTAAGACTCAGACAAACCTTCTACTGCCATCTTGTGGCTTAAACTATGACTGCCATGTATTCTTGGCTACTGCGTAATCATCCCTCTCTGTGTTGTGTTCCCTGGCAACATATACACCAGAGCGAAAATAAAAATATATTGATTTAATAACTTTAAGACATTCTGCCACAGTCCTTCTCCACTTGCTAACATTCTCATATTGATTCCGTTTTCAATACGAACTATGTTTGCATTCCACTTCTCCTGGAGTCATCTTTAGACGACATCTATTCAGATGACCTCAGATGAAGTCACTGATTTAAGGATAAAGTCTGTTGACTGCGGTGGACTGTGCTCACATCTGGTTTAGAAACGGGTGTGACCACATTGTTTCTGCGCATGGTTTGCACAAGTACCCGATACTCTATAATGTGTTTTCAGCGAAAAAGGTTGTGAAATTAGCTAAACAAAAGCTGTTTTTGTAACTTCGCTAAAAACTAGGATACAAAACAACTCACAACTTCGCGAGTGCGAGCTGTTATATTTTCACACTTGATATCAAAATCTTTCTTTAAAAATGCAATTCATTCCAGGTAGAACCTATTTTCATCCAAAAATAACTGGGATTGGTTGATAACACATTATATATTATATAACGACAACAATAACAGCCTATGGAATATGATAACGATGATAGCAACTATAAGAGTGTTCTTTTCTCTCATTTTGCAAGTAGGAGAATACAATAGTAGCCCAAGGATATTATTTGCATATCAACTACAAAGATTCAATGGGATGTGACCAATTGCTGGATTGTCTGTGCATAAAATATCTTAAATGGGCAGATCTGGGTCATATAAATGCAAATGAAAGACAAGATAAGCAATTATGTTCTTGGTTTGAGTATATTTCACAGTGTAGGTGAAGGTGGAGTGTTTTGGTATAGACTGTGTTCAACATAAACCGCTACTGATGTAATCGTCATCAACTACTTGTAACGGAATAACAATGAACCCTAGGTTTACCTGGAAGAGTAGTAGACAAACTGAAAAAATATTCATTTTGCTTTGACGTTTTTCAGTTTCATGTATATTGTTCTATTAATGTTATTAGACTGTCACTTTTTGTTTTTCATTATTAAATATTTTAAGCTTGTCGACTGTGTATTACAATCAAACACAATTTTGGATTGAAATAATTTTGAAAGGCGGTTGCAGTGACAACGTTTCGCCATGTGAGGACACCACATAACTGTACTTCTGCAGCGCTTCTTGACACCGTGATTCTCAAAACAGGATTATTGAGAGAATCCACTCTTTCATCTGGATGAGCCATCTAATTAAAAAACAAACAAAAAATAGTGATGAGATCAGATTAGACCAAATGGTATGGAAATGTTGTGTTATGTTATCTTACAACCGTTGTATTACACCACTGATAAATTGGTACTTTTACATTTAATTCATACATTGTCATAACAGGCCTTTTACATTCACCTCCTTTCGAATATGTAGTGACATTATTGAGTGTCATAAAAAAACGGTTTACTCTAATCATTGACAGTGTTTGAACTAACCTTAGGGAGTATGGAAACATCCAAGTCATGACTCATCACCTCACAGTTGAGGCATGAGCCAGAGTAGCCAGAGAATGACAAAATTACATCATACTGAGTTGACAGTTGACCAGTCACCAGTTCTCTTTACTTTATGCCTAAAACAGGAAACAGTTATTCAGTGAGTCATTGAGGAGATAGCATGGTTTGGAGAGGATGGTCAGCATGACTATACACACTCCTACTGAACCTGGGAGAGCCCAGATGTGGCAGAAAGTAATCAACTTGTCATCCTGTTTGTAAATGTATGAGGTCTGACTAAGGTGGACTTTGTATCACCCAGAATTCACACCAGTACAAAGGAAGAGTCACTTCAGGAGACTTTGCTTAGCTGAATGGACCCTCATAATGTCTGAAACATTGCAGTTTGAGAGAACACAAATGTGTCATATTGTGCCAGTGTGGCTGTTTGTCAAGGTTGACAATGAACTTGCAGAGCGGTTCACTGGTCTAAATTGTGTGACAAGAATACAAATGGTAAAAAAGAGGAATATTGTGTTCTGTATTAATTTGAGTGGTGCCATTCAAGACTGTATGTTTACACATGCTCTATTTTGAGTGTTGGTATCCTCTTTCTGCTCCAAACAAAGGTATAAGTCCCCCAAACAAATAGTTTGTCTCCTGTTATCTCATCCATTCCCAAAAGAAAAATAACTTCCTGTTTTTAGAGCGGAAATAAGTACTGGCTTGTTCAAAAAGGAAGGTTTCCAACTATTTGTTATTCAGGACATATGACCTGACAAGTTCCCTACTAATGTTGTCAAATACCTCTGCCCGAGGCAAGTAAAACTGAAGAAAATCTGGAAAAAGAGAATTGACAAAAAGACCGAAAACCCCAGTTAGGGGTTTACAGATCTGTTCTTGTATACATGTGTAGTGTGCAGTTCTTTTGGAGATATTGTGGTGTACTGCTGGTTATTGGGGTTGGGCTTTCAGTACACTGTGTGCTTTTTCAGACTGGGAACTGTCACAGCAGCTGAGATTGATGGCTCTCATAGTATTGCCAAGGAAATTCAGGAAAATATTACCAAACAGCAGCTGTCAACAGTTTGCCCCGAGCGTGGTTATTAAATGAATTGAAATGTAACCATTGGTTTCTATCAGGTAAATCTGAAGGCACACAGACACATTTATTCACAAACATGGCAAGGGCCAGTTTTCACTCTGCAGCTGGATTCAGCATCATTTATTGAACTGAGCTAATTGTCATTTATTCCCGAGTACACAATTCCACGTGCATGTCATGTAAACACATTGGTTTCAGCGGAGTAGATTTGGAATAAAGTATTATTATTATTATTATTACTATTACATGAGCTGGGACATGAAGCAAATGCTGTAGTCTTGTGTTGACTAACCTGTGTTGGGTTGTCTCTAGCTACAGAGACAGTAACTTCATAGGTACAAATGACACATGTATCACTACTTCTGTATTAGCTTAATTTAGTGTTTTAGACTTCAGATGATATTCAACAGTAAGATTCATTCAACAAATGATTAACAAAACATTAGATAACACTGTTAGAGACCAATTTCTAAATTGCAATAGACAAAGACTTCACGTGCATGCATTCTAATCTCAGACTACTTGTGACTGATGTATTAAATTAAAATGGCAGTGAGACTGCAACTCAGCTAGAGACCACCCATTTGAAAAACTGTTTGTTATACTTCTTGTCTGCAAGCATGAAAGGTGGAAACTGTTCAAGTTTCAAGCTGATGTAAAAATATACATTGCTCTCTCTCTCTGAAATAGATTAAAGAGAAAGGCTTTGTTGTGCCTAAAGACTGCGATATTTTTAGTTTAAGTTGCGTCGTCTGCAAAGGATGAATAGTGAACACTGGTCAATATGCCAGTGTGCGCACATGGCCCAAAGTAACTATGGGTTGATGTTACTATTCTAGGATGCTAACTGTCAACTGGTGGATGGATCAAAGGTTTGTACTGCTGGTGGGATACAGATTTACAGTCCCTTCAAAAAAAGAAAGAGATTGAGATACAGTAGCTACAATGGCTCTGTTCACTTGACCACGTGAATGACAGCAAGATTCATAGTTTCATGCCACACAATGGATATTATTATACACCTATGAACATTTTCCAATGACATTTCTCCGCTTTCAATTGAATTCAAGGTTCCATCCAACTAGACAGGCAGTGATATGCGATGAAACAGTTTACTACCTTTTCAAGTGTTTGCAAATAGGGCACTCAAGATTTGAAACCGTCCGCAGTAAAGCAGTCCTTTTGAAGTCCAGGAACAAAGGCACTCACTCACAGGCATCAAACTACAGGCCTGCCATCCCTTTCTGTTTGAGGATATCAGCTGTGCTACTCCTACATCTACAGTTTGTTCACTCAGGTCTCTCTAGGTCCCCTTCCTGTGTGCTCAACTATGGAACATTTACCTCATAGCATCATGCATCTACGTGGGGTGGCTAAATGATAGTCCAAAACGGTATGTGTGTGTTTGTGCATGCATAAATATCTGTGTGTGTGTGTGTGTGTGTGTGCGCGCTCACCAGCTGAATGTAAATCTTGCCTACACTGCAAAACTGTTGCACAGAGTTTGCTGAGACATACTTACTAGAAACTTCTCTAGATTCTAAAAACACACTTGACAACAACTTACAGTTGAAAACAGACAGACCATTGCTGTGTTGAAGTCAGTAGGCAAAAATGTTCTATCATCCATTGATCCAATAATAGTATTGAATATCTTGCATAAGTCTTTAATTTCAGACTGTGCTTTGTAGCAAGCTTGTTTGTGTCCAAACACCAGTAAACTCCTACCAGGTCTGAGACAGATGCAGTTAACCCAATGTTAAGGAGTGAAATCATCGGATGTAAGTATCTTACGTAGGTGCTCAATTTAACACAAGTATATGCAATTGGGAGGACCAAAAAGACATGGAGCGCAAAGCCAAATGCAGAGACAGCAGATTTTTACCAGCTGCTTAGCCTATGGGCTTTCACAGTTCTTCTGCAGTCTGGATCGGGTCCCTACCTCGCGAGGGTATTTGCATTTGAAGCAGACTTTCTGTAGACTTCAGGCATCCCTTATGCGGCGGATGACTCTGAATTGGGAAAAACTTTCTTGAAAAATCATCAGAGAACATCCTTGGCAACATTTACATAAATAAATAACTATAAACTATTTTAATATTTTGTCGTAAAAAAGCAACCCAAAAGGACCAATCGTGTTGAACTGTGGCGTCCACGAACTATAAGAAAGCAAATGACACTTCAGACAGAGCTATTTTTGCCCGCGGAGTGTTACTGAATCCATTACAGTGAGACAATGCACACTGCTCACGCACACCCATACACACATGCACTACTCGCGTTGAGCGAACTAGACAGTGCGCCGAAATTGAAACAATCAAACTTTAAATGTCTGAGTTTATCGGCGAATTTATAGAGTTGGTTGTTCTTTCCAATTTCTCCTTCTGTAATCTTTCACTTGGTTTGTTTTTCAAGAGGATTACTGTATATATTTGCAAACCTAAGGACTTCTTGTTACTGATAGGATTTAACTGAACTCAAAATGTCAATTTTGCCTTTCACTCCCCCGATAGTGAAAAGGCTTTTGGGTTGGAAAAAGGGAGAACAAAATGGGCAGGATGAGAAGTGGTGTGAGAAAGCAGTAAAGAGTCTGGTAAAGAAATTGAAGAAAACGGGCCAGCTGGATGAATTGGAGAAAGCCATCACTACTCAGAATATCAACACGAAATGCATCACCATACCGAGGTAATGTCTTCGAGTAGTCAGTGCTATACCGCTTGCTCTTTACACATGTGTTTGCATTAAACGTTCTACAAATGTACTGTTCCAGGGTGGGTATCTTACGATCATTTAACATAATGTTATGGTCCGTTGGTTCCCTGTTTATTTAGTTTCCTGGTTGTCAATCCCAGACAACTAGCTCGCAATCCAAGTTTTGTTTTGAGGACATTAGTTTCGCGAGAGTGGTACATTTAGTATGCGATTATCTGGTTTGCTTGAAACGGAATATTGGGTCGCTCGCGTTCACTAGTGCAGTGCACAGCATTTCAAAACACAAATGGAGTCGAAGTTATATAACTTGGCCTTAATCTGGGGCGGTCTCTGCTATAGTAGTTTTATGCGTGGGCAGACAGTGATCGGATTGCTTATTATCACTATGGTGTGCATCAAAATCTATCATTGTCAGATTTTCAAAGTGTGGTCTTCTGTCTTCCTGCTTCCGACAGATAATACAACAAATGCAGCCGAATAAATGAGGTTACATGAGCTAAATGCAATGTCTGTAACTTTCCTGCATGATAAAGCAAAAAAAAAGAAAAGAAAAAAAGAAGCAAAAACGCGTATCAATAATTTACAGGTTCGAATCCCTGTCTAAATATCGCTTCGGACTGAAGTGTCTATTAAGGACGTATGTTACGACTTATTATTAAACACACAGTTTGATAGCCTACTTGCTATGCAATTAAAAGCAGCCAGTCAACGCAAAGTCAATTATAACATGAATGTCAGGAAGTACTGACTTAACATGGTTGCCAGTAGCAGACACAGGTTTTCTCAGCCAGTGTGTGTAAGTGGCTTAAGCACATCAAGTGCTTCTCTAACCCTCTAACCATCAGTACCCCCATCTGACGCTGTCATAGTGAAGCATGAGACTGGCCTTGGACGTCTCCTGCTCTTACCCGACTCCACAGCCCCTCCCTCTAAACCTAGAGGCCATATCCTAACCAACTAGGGGCACTCCATCCCTCTGCCCATCTCTTCTTTCTGCCTTTGCCCTCTTCTCCCTCCCTCCTGGTTCAGCCTTTGGGAAGGTGAGAAGGTCTTGGCTTGGTGCCAGGGCCCTGATGTCTGTCTTGTTCGCACGCGTCCTCAGGATGTAGCGGGGAAAGAAGAAGAAAGATGAAAAGACAGGGAGACAGTGAAGCATTGAGATGAAAAAGGAAAGGTGAGTGTAAGGATACAAACAAAGATGATTTGGAAATGGGGGGATTGAGGGAGAGAAAGACGCGAGGACACACTGTAAGGAAAATAGTAGTTATTTGTAGTCCTTAGCCTACAGCAGTGTCTGAGGTTTCCAGATTTGGCAGAAGCTATGGTTCATCTGGGCAGCACATGAAGAGCAGCGGAGATGATAACAGACTGATAAAGCTGCTTTGTTTTCTCACCGCAGACAAGTGAACAACAGTAAGAAGACATCAATGGAAGCCTGTGTGTGTGCTTGTGTCTAGGAGATAGCAGGCGGAATTCTTGACACAGTCAGACATCAGTTGGGTAGCAAGCATGTGCGACACACTGGCTTTCCTTGACACGCTGCAGTGTGATGAATGAGGAAACCTGTTTTGTAACTGTGCACACTGGCTCCTGGTACTACCCCACACAAACTGTGTGAGCACCACCATGCACTACCACGCCACTCTATGGCCATAGTAACCACCACCCAAACACAGTGATTCCTATTTCAACCTGTCTCATTTTAAAGATTGCGTATTTATCCATTGGTCCGGAGGCCACGTAGACACGTGTACCCTGCATCAGTCTGGGTCTACACAGTCACAACAGCCGTACCGTGCTTCTCTAGCTCTGAGTCAACCCAGACAGTATTGTCCTTCAGCGATGGGATCCTCACTGAGAGGCTGTCTGGCGCAGCTCAGTAGAAGCAGGCTGGTAAACTGCTGTCTTTGTCTGATTCTTTGGAGTGAAAAGGAGATACTGCATGGCCTGATGTAATTGCACGTGTGTGTGTGTGTGTGTGTGTGTGTGTGTGTGACAGAGAAAGTGTGAAAGAAAAACACTCCAGTGTGTGTGGAATGTAAAGTTTTGGCAGATGGAGACAGTAGCAAGACACTGCCTGTCTCTCTATGTTGTCGTCACTGCTTATGCATGTGTGTGTGTTTAAGCGTGACTCACTCTGACTCACAGAAAGTGCACGCTCAAGTGGGAGTGTGGATGGTACCGTTTCTGCAGACAGAGGCCAGAGACGGTAACTAAACATAACTCCACCGGCCTGTCCGTCTCCTGCGTTGAAGCTCCAGTGCGTACCATCGCCCTGAGAACTCATTCCTTCATGTTTAGCTGTAACCTCAGCACACACTGTGTGTGCGTGTGTGTATGTGTGCATGTAAGGCGTTGCCAGTCCCACCAAAGGAATGTGCTGTCCTGCCAAGTAGCATAGTAAGGAGGCCTCAGGGAAGGTATGGGCTGTTTGGGTCCAAAGGTGGAAGAGATAGATTAGAGAGCACCTTGCCACGGCCTAACCCGTCTGCGGGGGGGAAACGTATGCACACACGCACACCTACACACACGCACACCTACACACACACACACCTACACACACGCACACCTACACACTTACATGCAAACCTACACACACGCACACCTGCACACTTACACACATGCAAACCTACACACACGCACACCTACAGACACACACACCTACACACATGCACACCTACACACACGCACACCGACACACCTACGCACACCTACGCACACCTGTACACATTTCCAACATCCCTCAGATGGTATGGCTGCCTTTGTGTTCCTCTGACCACAAGTACTGCTGCTGTTACCGCAAATGCATCGTCAATGAGGTCAGGCTTGAGAAGGTTTGTAAGAAACATTAAAGATTGGCCCTGGTTAGACCTGCTTTCATACTTATCTTCTGTGTTGCCCCCTCTACTCCCTCCATACTGAGGGGGGGTTGTGTATCTGCCCTGGATTCCTGGAGGCCTTGCTCTGGGCAGCCATGCTGGGTGAACCCAGCTAGCCTTCTCCATTCCACATACATGTGCAAGAAGGCACACTCTAGAAGCATGTATCTCTTGGAAATGCATGCCCAGACACACATTAATCACACATAATACGCATCAGAGTGAAACCTACTGGGGCATTTAGGTTCAGACTATCCTCACGTCCTCCCTTGGCCCTAACATAACACCCGCTGCTTTAAATACTCATGATGCTTCTTTGAATAGACGGATGATTGTCTGGGTTGAGAGTAGCAGAGGGGAGTCAGTAGGGCTGGTCTTAGACAGGTTTTGTGATGTTTCATCTTGCCATGTTTTTTTCCTCTATCTTGTTTGTAGATCTTTCTCCAACAATGGACTCTGTGAAGCCCATGCAAAACAGTGGAATCTGATGTTGTTTGAACTTGTCTGTGTAAAACCCTCAAACGCCACATCACCTCCGGGGATGGCTAGCTTGAGAGTAGAAGAGCTTGATGGTTGTTCCACCTCATATCCAGATAGCCAGATGAAAAGGAGAAAAATGGGGAAAGCTGCTGCCAGTGTCTGTTTGAAATATGGGGTTGATCCAGGACAGACCACAACAATGAGATAATCAGACTCCTCTTCATGTCCTCGGGTTACTCCCCTTGTATTAGTCAGCTACGGGGCTACATATTGCTGCTTGTTCCTAACCAAGTGTTACCCATGTCTCCCTTCTTTCATTCCCTCCTCCTCCTCCAGGTCTCTGGACGGTCGTCTCCAGGTGTCCCACAGGAAGGGGCTGCCCCACGTTATCTACTGCCGCCTGTGGCGCTGGCCCGACCTGCAGTCCCACCATGAGCTGCGGGCGGTGGAGCTCTGTGAGTACGCCTTCCATATGAAGAAGGACGAGGTGTGCGTCAACCCCTACCACTACCAGCGAGTGGAGACGCCAGGTAACAGCCAAGTGTCATCTCTCACATTCATCCCATCTGCATGCCGGTGGGTACAGGGCTCCACTCTCTAAGAACATTAGCCACACGTCCCACTGGAATCATACAAGTTCATGAGTACCATCCCCCCAACACCAAGACTCTAGCTTGCTAATTACACGTTACTTCTTTATACTTAATTGCTGTTATTGTGATGGACTGTGAGGATCTTAATGGACAGGGTAAGTAACCGTGAGGCTGGTGTATGTCTGCGTGTGCATGTGGCTCTTCCTGCAGTACTGCCTCCAGTGCTTGTGCCCAGACACTTGGAGATCCCCAGTGAGTACCCGCCCCTGGACGACTACAGCCACTCCATCCCTGAGAATACCAACTTCCCTGCTGGTGTTGAGCCCCAGAGTAACTACATACCTGGTGAGATAGGCTGGCCAAAAGATTCTCTCCTATGGTTGCAATAGAATGTTCCAGAGGAGAGATTTCTCCTAAGGGTTTTCTCCTTATGAATTGAGAAAACATTGAAAGAGTTATGATATATCAAAGCTGAAGAGAGAACAGTAGAGAGACTATCTTACAGCAGGAGAGACTAAACACAGATGAGTTCAAAGTGGGCTCACTTGAGAGAATTGTACTGGTTTTTGAGGGTTTCTGGTCTCACACAGCCAATACACTGTAAGATATAATGAAAAGTTTGTACCAGACTCAAACTTTACAAGACAAGTTTGTTAAAATCCTGTTACTTAGTGTATAACGTTATGTGACTGATAATGCGGCTTTAACAGTGTAATTTCCCTCAGGGATGAATAAAGTACTACTCTAAAACTGTGACCTGAAACCATCAACCCAAAGAGTGCCAAGCATTGAAGCTGAATAGACCAAGAATAAATTATTTTGTGATCCAGTCAGCCAGAAGCTCCCAGGAGTTAACCTTTGTTTTTGACTAAGCTGCGTCTGGAAAATAGTCCACACACATTGTGCAGTTTAGCCAAGTCTTCCTGGCCTCCGGGAAAGCAATCCCAAGTACACCCATCTCTTCTCTCTTGACTGACTCCTACTGCGGTTGGAGCTGAGCCAATGCTAACACTCACTGTCCAGAGAAGGTGGACCAGTGCTGCTTGGCGTTACGTGTCTGTGGTGTCCTTCTGGCATTAGATCCAGCTTATGAAAAGCAGAGCAGCTCTCGCACTAGCAACCACATACAAGCAGTTAATGCTGGGAGACCTGCCTCTGTAGTCTGCTTGCGTATACAGTTAAGCTTGAACAGTATACATACTGTAGACTGAGTTCATGCCAAGTTGGTTATGGCTTTTAAATGCAACTTTTAATTTCAAAAGGACTTTGTTAATGATTGGGAAAACCAACTTTATCTGTCAAAGAAGTTATTTTAATACTTCAATAGACTTTTGTAAAGAATATTGCAACCTATGATCTTTCAAACGGCTGTGAAAGGAATCCAAACAGCAGTGAAACGTTCCAGAGGCAGTTCAGGGTCACAGTAGCTGCTGACAGGACAGCTCAGAAGGCATGAAGTCATGTAAAAATATCACATTTAAAAATGTTTCTTCCTCATTAGTTGATGTGCACAATATTGGTTGGAGTACGTGAAGAGGGTAACTGTTAGACTGGAGCAGTAACATGATCCCTGTAAACTGATGTTCTGTGTATTTGTGAATGTGCATGTCTACGTGTATTTGTGTGTGTGTGTGTGTGTGTGTGCGTGTGTGTGTGCGTGTGTGTGCGTGTGTGTGTGTGTGCGCGTGTCTGTGGTTTAGAGACACCACCACCAGGGTATCTCAGTGAGGATGGGGAGACCAGTGATCACCAGATGAACCACAGCATGGACACAGGCTCCCCCAACCTGTCACCAAATCCTGTCTCTCCCACACACAGCAACCTTGGTAAGTCATGTGTGTTTGTTCCTGAGAGATTGTATGGGTTTGTGTGTAAGTGTGTACACAAAATGGAGAAAAACAATGAATGGAGCAAGTGTGTGTATTATGCATGTGTGGGAGACAGGAGCACAAACCAAACAGATGAGTGTGTCACCCCAGTCGTCCTGTGGGAGTTCGTTTCCGTACTGTAACAGAGGAAGCTCTGTGATGAAAGATGGTCTTTGTCTCTCCTGCTACCATGCTAAGACACTAGTGAACTCAATACAACATCAATAATAATATCCTCTCCTTATAATGGAACGGAAAACCACTGGGGGTTTGAGCCGTTAAGCTACAGGTGAAATAACAAATGAACGTTTCACGTGGCCTTGGCCCAGTTTGGGGAGAACTTACTTCCAAGAGTTGGCACCAATGCGGAGATGCTAAGACTCCCGGTGCACCAGGGTACACACAGTGTGTTACCACGACGTCTCTGGGCTTCCTTCTTCCTGTTGAGCTTCCCACACTTCTGGTTTGTGTTTTAGGGAAATGGTTTGGTTATATTTTGTGTTGTCTGCATTTTCTTTTGTTCCTCAAACCTTTCCTCATTTCTCCTTAATAAACAGATTGACCTTTTTCCAACTTATTCATAGATTCTTTTCTTCTTTGCAATTTGTCCTCAGTCTTTGTGTCTTATCGTAGTCAAATATAAAGGGACATTAATAATCTTCTCGTTCCGTTTCCCTTAGAGGTTAATTGCTTGAATCATTTTTTGTTGCTTTTCTACAGTACAGTATGTGAGGCACGACATTTCGTTCCACTGTATGCACCCGCATGTAGCGGAATGACAATAAAGCACAACTTGAACTTGATCTTCATTAATTACATTCTTTTACACGTTCGTGTCTTTTCCCTCCTTCAAATCACTCCTTTAAAAATCTAAACAGAATAAGTAAACAGCATTACAACTTGGACTATTAGGATCTTACAAAACACAATGTAAAACCAGAACAGTGAAATGAAGTTTCTTTTGCCTCCTGTCCCCTATGCAGACCTGCAGCCAGTAACGTACTGTGAGCCTGCGTTCTGGTGCTCCATCTCCTACTACGAGCTCAACCAGCGAGTGGGCGAGACCTTCCACGCCTCTCAGCCCTCCATGACTGTGGACGGCTTCACAGACCCGTCCAACTCGGAGCGTTTCTGTCTCGGCCTGTTATCTAACGTCAACCGCAATGCTGCAGTGGAACTTACACGCCGTCACATTGGTAACTACGTTAGCCATTGTACCACCGTCAGGTTAAAGATGCTGATCTCTGTCACGTTTAGAATTATTTTTCCTTACCGCACATTGTTACTTTTGTTAGTCATCTTGTAAGTCACCGTGATGTGTGTGTGTAACCTGCCATGTGTTCGTTTATCCAAGATGGATCTTATTTATTAAGACTGACGATGCATATACGATGTAAACAATGTTGTCGTGGTGTTGTCTGATGTTGTTTTCCACGCTCCCTCCAGGCAGGGGTGTGCGTTTGTACTACATTGGAGGAGAAGTGTTTGCCGAGTGTCTCAGCGACAGCGCCATATTTGTCCAGAGTCCCAACTGTAACCAGCGCTATGGCTGGCATCCTGCTACAGTCTGCAAGATCCCACCTGGTATGGATGTGTGTACCCTCATGTCATGGAGCGACTGTCTTGTGGTCTTTGATGGTGGCCTCATTGTCACGTAATGGCTTCCCTCAGGTTGCAACCTGAAGATTTTCAACAACCAGGAGTTTGCAGCTCTCTTGGCCCAGTCAGTCAACCAGGGCTTCGAGGCTGTCTATCAGCTGACCCGCATGTGCACCATACGCATGAGCTTCGTCAAGGGCTGGGGGGCAGAGTACAGGTAACTCAGTTTAACCACACGTTTACTGGAATTCATCTTGATCAGATTGTTTTGGGTTCAAACCCCACTTTGTTGAGAGAGACCAGGGGCCGTAGAACAGTTGTAGCCAATTGTTATGTTACACATATAATACACATCTCACTAGACCTTCTTTGCTATACGTGTTTCCTTTTCTTATGTTCCTAATGTTAATCATTCCCAAAACAAATGTGCAGCTGTGGCTTCAAGTCAAAACCTCGACCCAGCTCAGCTCAGCGACAGACATGTCAGTGGTGTGAGAGGGGTAGTCCAAGTTTATCACTCTCTCTTTCTTGTCTGTTGTAGGAGACAAACGGTGACTAGCACCCCCTGCTGGATAGAGCTGCATCTGAACGGGCCCCTGCAGTGGCTGGACAAGGTGCTCACTCAGATGGGCTCTCCCAGCATCCGGTGCTCCAGTGTGTCATAAAGCTCCACCCCCTCCTCCGATCCCCGCAGCATCCGTCAGTAAGCCAGCACGCAAACTAGGAAACCTGTTCATGCAACCCAGGTTCACCCCTCCTGCCCCCCCTCCAGCACACACTCCTCACCATTAGTGGTACCCCTTTGAATACGCTGGCACACTGGTGGTGAAAAGGGGTGAGTGCATTAAACAGTACCATTGAAGCTTTGTCTCCAGAAAATGTCCATGTTTCTTATGTGTTTCATGAACAGGAAAAAACTACAACAAAACACTGCCAGACTTGTTACAGCATGTGTGGTCGAATTTATTTCCAAGTACATTCAAGAGTGTATTTTTAAAGATGATTTTTTTGCTAACTTTCCTTGATCTCCCATATCGTAGGATGAAAGACTAATGTAGAGGTTCAAATACATTTACAGATGGCACTATTGTTTAGCACACACAAAATCACAGCTTAACACACTTAAAAGGTGGGAATCTATTCAAAATGTCCTTATTTGAAGTTGGTTATAAGTATCTCCTCTTTACTTCAGAGCAGTGCAAAAGGGAAGTGTATGTGTGTGCTTGCACCTGAATTATCCTTCTATTAACATTATCATGTTTCTTTTTAATCACAAGAATGCTCTTACTCCCTCCCTAGAAGTCCCTTTGTTCATCAGTGTAAAGAACACATTATAAAAGTATAGATCATTTAATGTGCAAGGAAATGGGTGGTTCAGCCCAGATTTATTTAGTTTTGTGTAATTTAAATGAGTAGATTTTTTAAGAAACATTAGCAACATTACAGTACAAAGTCAGTGGTAGTCTGCAAGTAACAATTTACACAAATGGAAAAGACAAACTGCCAACATAAGCAAGTACAGCATGATCCATTACAGCATGTCCCCCTCCCAACACACATGAAAGTTACTACTGCATCTTGCTAAGTAATACCGACCCCCAAACAAGTCTGAAAAAGCTACTCCAGATTTCATATATGTGGACACAGAATCCTTCAGTTTGTCTGGCATTATCCTGTATGCATGTATGTGAATCCAGTTCTAGTTATAGCTAGGTATGCTTGTATTTTTCCAGTTTTTTTCGTATAATCCTGACTGTGTTAAGGAAACCTGCGAGCTCTAATCCAAACTGTGCCTAGTAGGTTCAGCTTGGTAGGACAGATTTGTCTCCAGGAAGGCAGAACCTTGACAAGCTTGACAGCTGATCCAGCCACGTCTCAAACCACTTTGGTCCAGAATAGGGAAAACAACAGGACAGTCCCACATCAGATGAAGAACGGTGATGAACTCTTACATTTGCAGCACTCATTGCTTTATTACCAATCATATCAAGGATTTTTACTGTAACTAATACATCACATATCTTACCGGCCAACAAATGTTAGGGAGAGTTTTATCCTAAACCTCTAATTAAAGCTCATTGTTGAGCTCCTTTCACCATATTATCCTCAAATTCTTTCTTTTTTATAGTACAGAGCATGTGTTTCCCATTTGATAAAATACAGAGGATAATGGTAACCTTTAAAAATGGACATGATTGGTGGTGTTTTTTAAAAGTTCGTTCCACACATTTCAAACACTCTATTCCCAAATAGTTCAGCAATGATGGCAGAATCCTTAGAGTGCCATACCCTCCAACATGCTTCTTATCGCTCAACAAACGTCCCCTAAATTACCCCCCCAAACTCCAATAGCTGCACTGGATGCCATGTCTTAGTTTGTCACTAGTACCCTGGATGAGTTCCATCAATCCTCCTGAACAGAGCAGTGCGTCAGTGTTTGGCCTAATCCATCTGGTTGGAAACAGCCCAGCCCTCAGCCCAGTCCTCTTATCCTACTTGGTTGGGACTGTGGATTGGAACCTTGGTCCAGACGTCTCTCCAAACAGAGGATGATTTATACGTGTATTACGGTTCATCCATTTGGAAATGTTGCTTTGCTGTGTGTGAGTTTACATTCTGTGTTTATGACTGACAAAATGAACAAAGGGAAGCACAAATGTAGGTCTGTAATGACCTTGCAGTGGTTATGATGGTTAGACATTGAAACACTTTGTTGCTTGGTTGCACAGTAACTTCTAGTCAGTTTTTGTATTAGTTGGTTGTCAGTTGTTAGCATTGTAAGTTTAGAACATTGTTATACTTTAGACAATTACTGTCCTGTGAACAGTTTTTACATGAGAATCTAGTAGTGAATATTTTAGTGCCACGTCCAAGCGAACTGATCATATCACTGTAAGAACAATCTCTCTTAAATACTGAGCATACATGAACTCCAATTCGGTTCCAATTTGGGGGGAAAAGCATAGATGTGAATAAGTGCAGTTTGTTCTAGCAGATGCAGCAGAGGATTACTGGTCCACGTCACACAATTACATCATTCCTCTGAAATGACAAAACACATTTGGAGAAATGAGGCAGCCCAGTTGCCAGCTTAGTTGACAAAGTGAACTTTCCGTACAAGAAAAAACAAAGGCCTGTTTGTAAACAGTGCATACGATTATTCCATTTTGGGCTATTCTGAAAGCCTGTACAGATGGCAGTCTTGTATCTGCATACTTTATTTTGCTTTCCGTACACGACTTCAGTATGAATATTTCAAAACTGTTTACCAATTTTCTACATCCTATGTTTTCAGATTGATTCATTAATGTGTCTTGTATCTAGTGAAGCCAAAAGTATTGTTCCTCTGCCTTGCTACCAAAGCAGGTATAAATAATTAACGTGTAATTTTACTGAAGTTTAGGCTGATGTCATTGTGACATCCCCAATTGACATCCACATTTAACAGAGCCAGATGTTTAACTATTCATTAGCATAGAGCATGGAAGTGCATAAGCACGCACATTGTAAAGTGCACAAGCATGCACTTTGTAAAGTGCACAAGCACGCATATTGTAAAGTGATCAAACCTCATTGGTCTTAGTGACCTTGGCTATTATTGTTTCTCATTGACTTGTTCCTCTTTGGACCACCTCAATGTTTTAAATGATAAACAACCTTATACAAATGCATGTTCTCTCTTTGTACTGGATGTTTTGCTATCAAGTATTTTTTAAATCTTTTGTGCATTTTTGCATTCTTGTCAGCATTGCAATTGAGACAAAAACTGCTGGCAGGGTCTGTGAATGCTGTCCTTGTATTTTTGTACCAGAAAGGAAAGTGTTTTGTGGAAAACAGAACTTATTTTAGAAACGGAAATGGTTGGCATTTGTAGAACCAAGTTTTCTCGGGGACCTTATATATTGTGCCCTCTTAAAGTAGTAAGGATGGAAGTGTGTTCATGCGTTACGCAGCTGCTTGTGTAGGCAGTGGGGAGTTTGTTCATGTGTCTTTATGACTTGTGGCCCTTATGCTCTATGCTTCTATGCTTTTGGGCAGAAGGTGAAAAGAAGGGAACTTCTGCATGCTGTGTGATCCACGACATGACATTCTTACATTACAGGCTCCTCTATATAACATACCGTATCAATGGTTCCTTGAATGGAATTAGGTTGGCGTTTTTGCAATTCTCCTCTCTATGTCTAAAACAGTACTGTAAAGCAGCCTAGTAAGGAAAGCAGGTGCTAAGGAAAATGGCTAACAGTAAATGTGCATTCTTAAGTGTCTTACCTCTTACTAGCCCAATGGTGCTACTTTTTACATGCAAAACTTAGAGAGTGTGTGTAAAGATAGCTGAAAAAACATACACAATCTAGAGTTTCAGGAGAACAGGCAAGGTTGTCCATTCTTTTTTCCACCCCATGCCAAATATTGTCGAAAAGCCAGTGTACTAAACAATTTCAGAGGAGGTAGTATCTACTGATCTGAAATTACAATTTTCACTTTAAACTTTTTGAAAAGGGTAAACATTTACGTCAAATGATTGACAATTTAAAACGCCATAAACGAATACATGTACTGAGTAGGAAACACTTGTCTTCTGAATGCTCTTCAGCTGATAGTGCTTGTTCCGTTTTGTCTCTATTGTCCAGTTACTGTACATATTTTTTTGTTAATGTGCTCTGAATTGTTTTAGATGTTTTATTTGTATAAAGATATACCCTTGTTCTTTTCTCTTTGAAAATTCTGTAAAACAATAAAATGTTGTTGTTTTTTGTTATTGGCATTTTTTCATATGATTTCATTTAATACTTTTTACATGTTTTACACAGGACTAGACAGGTGTTCAACGAAAATAATTTGAGTTTTTATTGATTAACTATGTATGTAGTTCTTTGCACTTAACAAAACTGTTCTTGGCAAACTATTTTACTTAACCAAGAACTATTGAGACAAATATTGGTATGTAGAATGTTGCTAACTCAAAATCAGCTCACTTCAAGAGCTACTCCACATTTCCATCTGTCCTTTATATATTGATGATGTGGTCTGGAAGAACAACAACATCACTGGTGGTTTTATGAATCATTTATGTGTGAAACTAAGGAAAGACCCAAGTGGTTTGGGTGAATGGCTCCGTTACTAAGCCAGATTTATTGTTTAAAAAGATCAAATTCAAACAATAACATAAAAATGTACCAAAATTCAACCGTAGTGAGAGTGCCTAGATAAACTGCCTTGGGTTGCCTTGTCTGGAATTTGAGATTTATTTCTTATCCAAGCTGGCAGAAGCTGACAAAAGGCACATATCACCTAGGTTACGTCATAGGGAGCAGCTTGTACTGCAAGTAGCTTTTCCAGTCTGCTCTGGGCACAAAAGAGAACAAGCTATTTATTATTCATGTCCCTTGTGACACTTGAACCAGACTTGTACAGTGTAGACTTCAATGTAGACTAGACCATTTAAACACATCAGTTGGTTTAAAAGATCTCTCATGTTAAAGAAATATTTATTGAAAAATCATGCAGACAGAAGACATTAGGTTTATTGTTTAATTGTGTCAGTGTGCATCGATTCTACATAAAGATTTCTCTGCCATTGACATCATTCAACATTCCTTCAGTATTGCATAGATGAGGAACGTTTTCCGTAGCTCTTGCCGATGCTAAAAAAGAGTGACTGAGACAGTAACTTGGAGCACGTTGTCTCTCAACCTTTCTCACTCCACAATATCATATTCGCAATCCCATTATCTTGTAACAATTTGAAAAGGTAGTCCATCAGTGAAGTCACTATTTTAGGCAAAACATTTAAATGCATATACATACAAGTTCTTAATTTTCAAACAAGGCTAAACGTTTTTTATTGCAACGTTTATGGACCTAAAGTGTCTGACAATATATGGTATACAGTTTCGAACTGTTTAGACAGTCCTGGAAATGTGTGGTAGGGCTAAAGTTTTAAGTAAAATGTCGCCATCTACTGGCTGTGGACCATTATTGCTGCAGCCATGTTGTTAGGATTAGCCTTTCATGATCCTCACGAAAAAGCCTTCTCAAGTGTCTCAATTTGTTTACTATGGTGTGTTTCTCAAAGGCAGGAAGGCAATACCAAAAAGCTGGTGTCTGACTAGATAACGCCTTGCCCTTACACCCACTGGCCCCCTGCCTATTGACTCACCTTCTGTACAGCGCTCCCTGCTGGTATGCCTGCCAACACTTGCCCTCCCTGGTTGCCTCTGCCAGCAATGATGCAGTCATGCTTTAACAATTGAAGGGCTTTCTCTTTGATGGCAATTTACAATGTCCTTATTTTTTTATGGAGTACAATTAAGATCAAACCAGGACCCTTTTTGGTGTTATTGATAGGTTGACACTGACTTTGTGAGTTGTCTAAAAAAAGAGAGCCAGAAGCATTAGGATAGCAAACCAGTGAGTGGTGACTCTCTGTGTTTAGGCTCTAACATAAAACCTTTAACTAACTAATGACCAAAAGAACATGGCCACTTAAAGGTAAGAAAAGCTTGGAAAACAAATAGAGGCCATATATCATATTTACTGGCTGTCAGTGCTCTGATTAATGTTTGACCATATCCTCTGTGAAAAGGTGTTGGGATGTGGAAAAAATCCCAGTCGCTGACCTGAAACTAATAACATCTGACTTCAACAAGCCGACCAACCTGAGAGCGTGTGCAGTATTGTTTCTGATAGCAGTGGGTTCAAGAAAAACATGAAGTAGCAGGTTCGTACCTTGACCTTTTAACGACATGTTTTTTCGACCTGACATGCTATAATGCTGACATATAGGCTATAGGGCTGGAAACTAATGTTGGGTTCAGCTAAAAGTGGGTCCTTATGTTAGATTAGTTTGACATTTATTAGATATGAAAATGAATCTCTTGGTTATAGAGAGGATGCTCAAATTCTAACTGAGATCCATGACTGTTGTGAACACAATACATCCAGATCATCTCTGCAAATATCATAAATGTGTAATTTACCTTTTTTCCATTTCAATTGTTCTCATAACGACTGATTGCAATGGCCTTGCCAGATTTGATATCTTCTTACTATTCTGCCTGTGCATCTCGCCGATGCCTTGGATGCAAAAATTCACATAAACTCATTTCAAAGGTCTCTTGGCAGTTAATTTGTTGTTGCAGAAAAAAGCTTCCCATCCAGTCTGTTCCCCCCCCTGCAGAATGGGACAGGAAAGCCAACAGCTGGGACATAATGAAGCTTTCAGGCACTTGTTCTTTCCTCATGTTGAGCCAGGCCCTCGCTCTCTCCACCAGATGTTCTGCTATTCTGTCCAAAAAAAGCAGACGGAACAGAGGAGAGCGACGAGCCGCATCATCATCCAGCAGATATTCAATTCATGATTATCAGGTGACGCTGAGGTTAATTGCTTCTTTTGTGTTTCGTGTGTGAGGTCCTGCCACCTGCTTTGTGGTTGCTATCAGTGGATGTGGTGGCATTTATCTGGGTTTGGATTGTATCGCCAATAAGGACATTAGTTTGCAACGACCATCATTCCTGTCCATGTACCTGGCTGCACTGCAGGGTTGTGCTGATCCTGTGCTCTCCAGCCCTGTTGCTGACCACTGCCTCAACTGACTGCTTTTTTAGAACTCTATATATGTGGGTTTCACTGCCCATCGCAGGAGGAGGGGATCTTACTGAGCACCTTCCATGGTTTCTGAGCTTTCCTTGGGCTTTTGTCTTGTCTCCTGTGATGGTTTTAGGTTGGTTTGTGTGCAGGTTTATGGACATGCCTGAAGAAAGAAACCATGTGTCCAGAGAGAAATGGGGATTCTGAGGCATGGGATGGAACCTGCTGATATATTTATATGTATTCAAAGGTCTGAGCTTTGAAAAGTCATACATAGTGTTAACAAATGATTGTCCAGTGCTCGTTGGGTTCCATGTTTTTAGTTGGAACAGTTGAAACCTCAAATGACACCAAGAGCATAAGGAAGTGGTTGATATCTCCAAGCTAATGTAAGCGTGACATTGTCACATGGGCTTGGAGCATGTACACTGGTGGCATCTTATGTTTGTGTGTTTTAGGAAATCATCTGGCTCGTGCTCACACTCAGATGTACATGCCTCAAGGCTAATTGGCGGCAGCAGCTGGAAAATTACCTCTGAAGGGTAAAGGTGAAATCAGGTTGCCAGCTGTCACACACACACACACGCATCCACACACACACATACTGACGGGTGCATTTTCATGCTTACAGACCACACTTTCACACAGACACGCACACAATCGCGCATCCATGCATATATACACACATGCATACATTATACCACCGCAGAGAGAGATTAACCTACTCACTATTTAAGATGTACAATAGTAATTCATAAGGATGTTATAGGTTACCAGTCAAGTGAGGAGTGCAAAGAACTAAAGGCTAAAGATATGTAATGTTATTTTCTGATCAACAAATAGGGTGTGTCCTTGGGTTTACAAATGTATGAGCCAAAGAAAATAGAATGTTTCACTAGAGAGCAATATGTCCCAGTTGTCAGTCTGAAAAGCTGTCAACGCTGTCAGGTTTGAAGCCTTCTGTAGATTCTCAGCAAGCTTTTTAATTAGTGCTCACTGTGTGTGTGTTTGTGGGTGAGTGTATGTGTGTTCCTTAAAAAAAAACATGCATACGCTGTTAATTACACTCTCTAATCTACCCCTTGCCAGTAGCATCATGTTGCAGGCTAATTGAATTAATTGAGGGTAGATGTTTCTAAGTATAAAATTGATTTAATGAATATAATTTATGCATTGCTCCTCAAAAAACTGAAAAGAGAAAGGTATTATCAAGCCCTATTTTTCCATCACAGTGCAAATTAGATTATTTTGGGGGGCATTTTGTCACTGATCAATGCACTTCTTGATTCCCAACATCTGGCAACCGACTGGAAACGCTATCGTCCTCCCGTCATTAGTTCTCTTGATTGCCGCGAGGACCATAAGCAATCGCCATTACCCGATGTATCTCAACTCATTTTATCGAGCGGGGGTTGGCCTGCTTGTCTTCGTCAAATTGGATGCGGCAGGGAAATTAGGCCCTGATTTCTCAACATTATGAGAGTGATAATGCAAGAATAAAAGAGTCTCTCGCTTCAAACGCCAGATTAGGCTAATAGAAGTCATTACGCAGACTTGCTTTTAGAGCGCATGGCTGGTGCTACTTAATGCATTTTCGCTGTGTTGAAGGAAAACCCCTACAAAGAATTTGAATTGGACTTTATGCACATTGATTTTCTCCCCAAGATTTGTTGGGGCCACTGTAAATCTACAGTCACAATTTTGTCAGTTTTTTGATGAACATCAAAAAGCCTATCAGGGAAAATATACTAAACTGCTGCACCGGCTTTAATCAAATGTGCAGTCAAAATGATTAGCTAATTCACTGAAATTCTTTACATGTAATTACAAACAGATGGAAGACTTTATTTGCACTTAGGGCAACTGAGCAGGGGAAATGCTGTGTGAACAACAATAATTAAGAAGTTGGCCTCCGTTTTCCGAGTTTTGCGCAAATAATTAAAGCTTTAATGTTAATTTGAGGTAATTACATGCGATAATTAGCCTACATGTAGGCTTTGCTTCTCAAACAACAGTGCATCACCTTTGCGCCTTGAGGTTGGGAAATCACAAGTTGTTTGTTTAAACCTTTATTATGGCTTACAAATAAAAAGGAGATGCGTCGACGGTCTGCCATTGACTGCATAGGGATGTTTACTAGTTTACTACTTTTAATAACATTCTTACCGTCTTTCCTTTCCTGTTTTGCAAATGTCATGGACGATGCCAGCTGAATATGCGTCTTCAAATGCATTAACAACATGGCAGAGAGTAGGTCTCGACTACTTGCTAGTAGACCTACAGGGTCACTAAAATCTGGTATTGTAAGGGAACATTAGTTCTTGACAGCGATCCTTCGAGGATGTAATTAAACAGTTCAATTGTCGGAGAGGCAGTTAGCTCATTCCTCAACCAAACTGTTACTGTTAGGCCTACATGAACAGCTTGTATCCACCATAGCTCTTATTCAGCAAACTTCAGCATATTCGTGTTTTGAATATGCCAGTGGGTTTCATGCATGGCGTTTTCGCTGAGGGGAAGAACTTATTCTTCTTTCGTGCGTTTCCAATATAGATTTTCGTGCCGCTTCAGGCCAATAAGAATCGGTGCCAGGAGTGTCAGTTAGATGGATCACTGTTAGCCGAAGCTGGAATAGCTGTGTGTTTCTGACAGAAGGCACAATTCCACAAGGATCAAATAAATACAGATGTGAAGTAATTAGTTGTATTCCCTAGTAGGCCATTCTAGGCACGTTAAAGATGTAAGGGGATTGGTTTGTTTAACCAGGAACAGCTTTCATCAATTTAAACAGGAGAAGAAACTGGAAGGGTCATGACCCAAGTGGCAAGAAAGGAAGCTTATGTTAAACATACACTTAGATAGGAGTGACAGGCTTCTTCTGGCCTTTTCAGTAACAATCTTGGTCAGAATGATTATGGTGATGTCACTCAGCTTCAATGACTGTTTTTGCCTGGTACTCAAACAAGTAGGATGAATACATGAAATCAGTCATGATGTTAGCCTCTGCTGCAGTAGGTTCAGGGACAGCGTCTGTCCCTCAGCTGTCCACCTGTGGAGCCTTGGACTCTTACATTCTCTAACCATCCACTTCACCCCACCTCACAGCTTCGACTCAGGTCAACACTCTCGCACATCCTAGAACCTACATGTCATTGCACAACACTGTTGCATGTACCATCTAATCTGTACATGTACAGTATATCTGTGTACTGTTCTTCATTTCATCATGCAGCACTGATGCACTTTCCACTACTCTGCGTTAACTTGTGTATCTGGGGCACTGTTTCACTTCGCTCTTGCCATCATACTATGCTCATACTTCATATCGGTTCACAAGCAATCATTATTTAGAATTCTGGTTAGATGCATTCCATGACCTATGTTCCTGGTAAGCCTACAATGCACAATGATGATGAAGTTGAATCTAAACACAGATACTAATATTATTTTGTAAACCTTTTGAATAAACAGAGAATACATTAGCTATTGGAGTCTTATACAATACTGTGCATGCTACATGCTGAGTTTATCGAAATACTTACCACCCCACCTAACCAGGTCTCAGATTGTACCATTGCCAGGGAAATGACAGCGAATGTTATTGATGGGGGACATGTAAACCACAAGGGATACTTGAGGATCTGTCTTTCAACAATCAATCTTGGATGTGCTTGTATCTACTGTTATCTGATAGAACCATAATATATTCATCACGCTAAATGCGCCTTTGGAAAAAATCCTACTCTAACTGCAGCACATAATTCTAAGAGGTGGTACATTTGCTACATAATACTACAACGAGATGTAATGTTGCATCCTGCTAGAGACCCAGTTTTACCCTCGCAATTACAGGCCCCTTCAGATATGAGCGTATTTAAGCGATGCATTGATTTAATATGTTTCTAATCAGGACATACAGCTTCAGGGCCTAAAATGTAAATTTTTTCTCTTGCTTACAAAGTATCCTTTGATTTTCTGTCATGCCCATAATTACTGTGTTTTGCTACTAGAAAGGGGGAGAGCTTTGTGTTGTCTAATTATGAGGTAATCTTTGCCGTAGCGCCTGCATGTTGTTTTCACCTCTTTGTTTTTACTTGGCACCCATCTCGCTGCCTGCGAGGCCATGGCAATAGCTCCTAGCTATTAGCTCCCCCTCTAATTCATGTTGTGACACAGTTAAGACTAGATTGTGGGTGCGTTTTGCATGTGTGGTTGGGGGTTGGGCGGGCACTGTAATTTTTGTTATATCAGTGTTGTTACTTACCGTTGTAAACGTTTGAACTGTTGCCAGGCATCTTGGAGGTTGTAAACAACCTCTTTTTCGGCATCTGTCGTTTCCTTTGCAGAGAGTGAGAGGGATAGAGTGGAGGAACACTTAGGCCCCTTATCCAGATGTAGCCAGTGATTCGTGTTTAGTTGCACCTTACACTTGCAACCCATGGCAAGCTTATTGACAGCGGATTTCATTTACACTGATTCAGTAACTGATGTGGCCATGCCCCTGATGGAGACACGCTTGGCCGACGTCCGCCCGTACCTGGGATCAAGTCCGCCACTTCCGACATTACCAGCACGACCGGTACCACCTACGTCAATGAAAAGCTGGCAACAGAGTCATTGTTTTGCTTGTGAAGAGCCTACAACAGCCATGGCAATCTGTTAGATTTGTGATTAAATTTAGCAAGCTGCTAATGGTTGGATGTCTAGCCACCCTAAGTTACCATCAGTGGAGAGAGTCTAAGAAAGCTTAACACTGCAATTAACAACATAATTACTGTAAGTGGCATGGCTATTGTGCCATTGAGCCATTGCACATCCAAGAACAAGGGCTGTATCGATCCAGGGGATTGCCAGTTAGCATCTGATTGATTGGCACATAGATTGGGCTGCGAAGGATTTGTCGACTCGGTGGATAACAAGGTTATGTGTGTGTGGATTTTGTGTCTCTGTTTAAGTGAGGACAATAAGTGTTTTAATGTGTTTGATGATGTTTGATGAAAAAGTATGTTTCTGCTCTATTTGTGTGTTGGTGTGTGAAGGTTTCGCCCAAGAGGGTGTAGTCATGGTTGTTAGACACACTGATAATTACCTTTCAAACTCAGCCATAGTAATCCTGAGCAGTCAAACACTATCTTTCAAAGATACTGTATGTGTTGTGTCAATCTCCCCTTTTCTCTCACACACACAAGAATGTTCCTTAAACACAAGCAAAAACCCAAATAATTGTACAACATTAAACAAACAAAGCAGCAAATCCTATTAAGATAAATATGTACTGGAGTAAAATGGTTTCAGGAGTTGTTTTTCCACCATGCGGATTACACCAGAGGCCTTGAGTGTGACAGTTTATTTAGGATTGAGAATAACATGCATATGTACTCTTATAATTACATCCTGTAAATATTGCTAATAGACAGAAGAGAAGAAAAAAATCCCACTGCGGGATCTCTTTAATTATTGAACAGATGCAAAAGCAGTTTGATACTTGTAAAATAATGGGATGAGGTTCAGTTGCAAACATCTTTCCTGAGACACTCACATGAACAAGAGTTCCCCTTAAAGCAGTCACACTTAGGTGTAGTTGGAGGATGTAGGTGGGAAGGTGGTAGTATGGTCAAACAGCATGTGTGTTAAGAAAAAAAGCATTGAAAGGTATTTACTTTCACACGCCACTGACATACCAATTGAGGAGTGTGGTTGAGTTTGGACACAGACTCATACTGCATGTACAATTAACGCAGCGTACTAAGTAGCCTACATTAAGAGTTAGAGTCCAAATCCAGCTGAATATTGTCAGTTCAAATTCAGTCCATGTATTTATTAAATAATCTCATCGGATGGTTTTTAATCACAAAGTGAAATGTGGTTCACCACAGTTTAATTGAAATGAATGTTGTCGACTTGTTTAGCGTTTTGCTCAGTTAATCTCAAATCATTTTATTGTTTACGGTAATGACTGTAAGTTTTAGACTTTCAGTTGTCAATTATTGATCACTTATTCAGAAACACACATTGTGACATCAGCCGCAACTCCAGATTTGCAGGGTTTGGATGTAAATTTAATTCCACTAAGCTGATGAAACAATGTGTTTATCTTACACATTCCACCACTAGAGGGTAGTATCACATGGACCGAATGTGTCGAATGAACAGTGAACAGCCTATACATAAAAATGCAATTTTTTGCTGCTATTAGATTCTACATCTGCTAATATATAATAGTAGACATGGCCACATGGTTAATGATGCATCTACAGTCATCTACAGTATGATGGTAATGAGAGTTACATTTATACATTTAAATGTGTTCACAGACATGTTTACAAGACACATTGCAGCAGCATCATCAAATCTCTAAAACAATTACCTAAAAGGTCAATTTTAAAGATATTAGAAGTACAGATAAGTGCAGCATATGGTGCCTGTGGGTGAAGTGATTTTTGTTCAGGAAGACTATGAAAAGGAATGTTTTCATACCTTGTTGGAACAGAGAGGTTAGAGCCAAATGAAAATAATTGAGGAGTAAATAGCTGAACAGGGTGTTACTTTCACCACTCGAGAATAAACATGGGTAACTTTGAAGAACTGAAGTGTGTGAGCTGATGTAATAATGTAATAATATATCAACTAAATTAAGTATAAAATGTCTCATTGTACGTCCTAAGCAGGACTACAATACTGTTAACTTGCTTCGCCCTATGTAATTATATCCGCTAATGGCATTAATTAATTTGTTTCCTTGTTCCATCCTCAGAAGATGGGGCCTTTAAACACCACAGAGCATTAAAAGCAACCAAGTACAAGGTCAGTCCTGAGCTCTGACAGCAAAGTCTCCAGCAGCCTGACCGCAGACAGACACGTGGCCACATCTATCTGCCTTCCAACAGCCATTAGCATTTAAACCTGTTGCAGAGGGAGGGATTTTTGTGTGTTTGATCTGTGAAATGTATTAGAAGCTTGGGAGCAAGTCGCATCTAGCCTATGTTTGCCCTTGTACTCTTTTGCCATATTGCAGTGTAACAGAGCATCAGCTGCGAGATTGCAACTTTTAATGAAAAACTGGAGGGCTATGCTGGGCCAGGTAAGAACCCGCACTGTGTATTTCACCAGCCTTTGTTATGGTTGACAATGAGGCGATGTGGATTTTATTCTTAGAGACTGTGTAAATGGCCCTCTGGAGTCTGTCTACTCTCTCTCTCTCTCACACACACACACACACACACACACACACACACACACACACACACCACACAGACACACAAAGATACAAACCCCTTTCTGTCTCATGCCCTCACACAAACACATTATTTATGTCTCTATCTTTGTTTCTCTTACTGTATTAAAAGGAGAGGCAGACACTGCTGCAATCGATATGTGCTCAAATTGACTACTGTCTGAGCCTGTGTGGATCTTTTTACCACCACAATTTCTTCCATTAATACATGTTGGTTTGCATTAAGTACTGAACTATTCGCATTGTTCCCAAATTTAAAGTACAGTAACTGTAGCTGTGAGTCCTCTTCATTCTTCATGATGATTTGCGTGATACACAAGTGATGGGAGTCATTAGTTAGATCATTAGTGAAGGGATTCATTAAAGAATATGTCAAGTAATGCAGTCATATTTGGGGGGATTTATATTTACAATGAATTAGGCTGTCTGACTGGTTCTTCCTGGAACCCCTCTCTCCTGTTTTAAATCATACCTGACTTGGTATGACTTCTAGGTCCACTAGCAAGAGACTGTTTCAATGTTGTACCCCCCACTGTCTGTGCTAGGATCCCTCCTTGTCCTCCTACCTCTTAACACTGAATCCAGACAAGATGGCGTTCTAAAGACGTCCCTCTTTACACTCCACCTGGACTGAGAAGTTGTCACTTCTGGTCCTTATGGTCTGCTGATTGGATTAGCACATTCATTTGAAAAGGCATGTGCCAAGTTAATGTAATTTCAGACCTATAAATTAGCATCCTAATGCTTAAACGATACATTTATAGATAAATCAAAGGACACATGTTACTGGCAAATGTTTCTCAAACATTTGAGAAAATGTTTTACAGATAGTAAATAATGCAACCATGTATTATACAATAATAATAGTCGGCCAACATCAATGTTATTTATGGTTAGGCTCAGCCTTAAGTATACCAAAGTCAAGGTTTAGCAGTAACCCCTATGGGAAGACACAATCGGTAAATTCTCGTACGGTTGTTATGTGTGGGTCAAGACTGTCACAATATTTCCTCTTTATTAGAAACAAGAGCTGTGTGCTGAGGCATACATAGCCAGTCAGATCTCTGGGATGAATCCGGAAAAAAGACAGGATGGAGATTAAACCAAAACAACGGCATGTTGCTATACTGAGGTTTGAAGAAGCCCTAGCACCATCTCTAATGGAGACAGCGTCATTCTCTCATAAACTTTAAAACTGACTATTATTCAGTGTTTTGATCAAAATTCAATTACTAATGGACATCATACAACATGAAATTGATACAAGGTAGGACAGATTATTCATTCCAGCTAAAATGTTGTAAACCCCCTAGTATGCTGACCTCAATTTGGGCCTTTTTCTGAAGGTCTGCAGAGAGAAGGATGGTATCGATCCGTACAAAGACTTTGGCAGCATCAATAAACAAGAACGGGCTTCAAGGCCGAACAGACCAACTCTATTTCAACTGGACTGTTCTCATACAACTTTTGGACATAAATGAAGAATGAAGGAATGGATATCCCTGAAAGGGCAGCACGAGAATGTGTGAGCGCAGAGTTTCCAGGGGAGATGCTGGGCCAGGAAAAGTGATTGAGAAGAGTTGTTGTACCTGTATATGCAGTGATAAAGTGCAGGATATGTTACAGTAATGTGTTACTGGTACGTGGTTTGGGATGGAAAGGCCTTAATGTTGCTGTGAGAACAAAAATGCCACCTAAATGTGCATCTAACACCTCAACATAATATTTCAGAAGAATAATATCCACAGCAAATATTTAAGCATGTTTCATGGTTTACAGATAAAATTGAAAATGCGAGCAAGCCAGGCAGTAAATCACCCTTTGTGAATCTCCCATCTTGTTGCCAATGTTGTCGTGTTTACCTGTTTGCCTTGTTCCTGCATGAAGTTAAATAAGTACACTTCATACGTTTAGTCAAATGGAGATCACTCTCTGCTAAGCAGCTTGTCAATAGAGAGGGAAAAGGGACCAGAGAGAGAAGGCCTGATAAAATGGTTTTTAATTACCAGACAGCAAATACTGGCTTCCCCTCTCAGCTTTCTCTTCCCAGCCAAGTCAGGAGTTTGATTTCTGATAATGTGGATTGCTGACTTGGTTTCATCTTTGCTTCCCTTAAAGCAAAGGGTCTTATATGGTATTTCTAAGTCCTAGAAGAGGGTGTTTGACAAACTGCCATATAGATTCCTTCACTGCTGGTGGAGGCATTAATCAGGATGGCTGATAGGTCAGCTTTGGTTTCCCCTTTCACCTCTCTGCAGCCATTAGGAAAAGTAATCATTTGAAGTGTTACATTAAAATCAATGAGGCCCTTTTCCTACTTCTAATGGTCAGTTTTAGACTGGCCAGTGTGATGGTTACATGATTGTAAGAACAACTGAGGTGAGAGCATTTTTAACTTGATCGAGGTCAGTGTGTGTAAGAGAAAAAGAGTGTGTTGAGTGACTGAAGAAACAAAACACCTTTGTGAATGAACAAATTACATATTAAGTTAACCTAAACACATTTACCCCCAACGATTACCTGCCTTTCGGATTCTCTTTACTGAATATAGCCAAATATTTTGTGTCCTTACTCTGTAAGTATACACTCTGAAGCATCATGCTGTGCACTTCAGCAAAGCACATTTAAACTTGTTTCTTTTGTTGTAAATGTAATGGAGCACAAATGGTAAAAACCCATCACAGAGACATATCTACAGTGCACGTGAAAGAGAAGCCCTACTTAACCTATGACTAGACTACCTTCAATTGATTGTCAGGCCTATATGGCCTTGCCTCAGCTCAGGGCAAGGTACATGGACACTAAGAAACCAAACCAAAGCCTGTGTTTTTTGTGTTAAAGCAGGACTAAGTTGCTGGGAAAAAAGTGTAAATGGCTTCCTATGATTACATATAACTTAGGTTAACAGGCTATGGTACCACTGCTAACAGTCCTGTAAAATAAATCACTTTGTCCAAGGACACATGCGTTCATGCATTGTACAACGGTCTTCAATCAGACACCGTTTGGCAAACTACAGACAAATTACGCTTCCACTATATAAGGAAGAAATCAATTTAAGAGTTTTAGACCTATTCGCATTTAGCATGACATCTTTAAAATCTTTATATACCACTGTCGTGTTCAACTTGAGCAAGAGAAGGTAAAACCTTATTTAATGATAAATAATCGAATGCTACAAGGACCGATCTTGTGGCATTTTATTATGTAAAAAGTTTTTCATAGATAGAAATGTGCTTTTTCAACGTCTTCTGTTGCGACATTCTTTGGTTTCATTAAGTAAAGTTTACTCTGCACCAAGGCCACTTTAAATAGATACATATGTAAGGACGACCAACTACAAAAGACAGGCTATAGGCGTTCTTATTTGATAATGAAACAGTACAATACACACCGAATGGATTTCTGGTTATTAAAAATCACATTCCACTTTTCTTTTGAAACGTTTCTGAATAGTCATCTGACCCTGGATGGAAGTAGCACTCTTAAATCTGAAAATTCTGTTTAGTGTGTAAAATAAGAAATTGCCCACGGATCAATACGTTTAACCCTGAAACCAAAGGAATACAGTACTAATTTAAACTATTGTCTACATGCTAAACGCAGAGAGCAAAAGCTTTGAATTATGTGGCTATTGAAGACAAGCGAATTCTACTATCAAATAACGGCTAGGTTCAAACTTAAAAATTAGCGAATTGAAGCGAATTGAAGCGAAAGCTTACGATTCAGGTCAAATTATGTGGTATGCCACTAGACCTGCCGTCAGTGTTAAGGCATTTTTGTAACTGGCCCGTAGATGATTATAATATCGGCTGACCTAGTTTATCGCTTATGTATTTATGCAAATCGTAGTCTACACATACTTTAATCTATGATTCGTGGGCTGAAGAAGAACAAATCGTTTTGGGGGGTTTTAGACACAGGTAACGTGAAATTATAAATACAGTATCCGGGTTGTCCTTGAAAAACTTCCGGTGTGTTTCCTTTCTTCTTGTTTATCGCTAGCCTCTAACTCGGTCTGTAGTTTATTGAAAATTGAAACTCGCGTAAAACCTTGACCTGCCATGTACAGTCGCCTACAGTATCACTTAATCATGGGAATCAGATGGGATATTTAACCAAGCAGGCTAACTAGTTAGATTAATGTTGTCTTAGCCAAACCAGGCATATAATTTATGTCTGCAAAGATTCTAGAATGGTAGCTTAACTGTTTAACAGGCTAGCTGGCTATTAGCCTACTAGCTAGCCGAGCAGGTAGACAACACAGATTATGACACTGTACATTTGCCTGTTATGATATTACTCGTTATGAATATTTTTTCTGCAATGGACACCGAGGGAATCGTGATCCGTATAAAGACACCCGTCGGAGACATGGACTCTTCAGTGGATCGTCCTTCACTTTTGAGCTTTAATGACTTGTTGGTGAGTGCATACTAGTTCTACTTATCTCACAACATTGTTCCATCTCTACATCATGCGTGAGTTAGCAGAGGAGCTATTCTGGTTTCTTAATAGAGGTTTACAAGTATAGGAATCTCAATTTACCAACTTCAACCCAACTCAATGTAAATAGTTTAACGGTTAGTCTAACTGTTTGACAACTCTTTTGCAGGTAGCTATCAGGGATGTAATGCCAGACGCCACAGTCACAGCTTTTGAATGTAAGTTGAATACCCATCTGTAGTGTGACCATTCCATAACCGGAGTCATACACGTGTACAATATATAAGTGCAAGTGCTTTGGATACATATTCTAGGATGCAAGCTTTTTTAATGGTTGCATCAATGGCAGTATGTTCAAAACTGGGAGTGTGGTTTAACATTCTACACTTGTGCTTTAAGATGAAGATGAGGTAGGCGACAGAATCACTGTGCGGACTGACGAAGAACTCAAAGCCATGCTGTCATATGTGAGTGTTTGTTTGTTTGTTTGCTTGAGAGATGATATAGTTGACACATACATCCATGACTAAATGCACCAAAATGTTTTGTATTGTTTGACAGTCATCCATATATCGATGTCACCATAATCCAGTATTATCACAATGCATTGTGGGACTGCATTCAGGAAGTCAAAAATAATGACTTGGCCTATGAAGAATACTGAACCTCATACAAAGACATGTATTATTTAACCAAGGCTACAAGACAATCTAAAATATGTCTATTCAGAGAGATAGCAACTATCGCTTTTCAAATCTCAACAGACGTAATGGTCAAAAGTAAAAGTTTCTTGTAACAAAAAATGTACATTGCATTTTGAAAAGGCTATTCCTATAATTCTCTGTATTTATTTGCACTTTCGTTTGTATAGAAGCTTAGGGTTAGTACACAAGTCAACCAATGAATTCAGAAAGAAGTTACAGTCAGATCCCATGGAAGTTCATCAACACATAGAACCTTGTTAATGGAACAGTAGATCACAGCACCACTGTGGTTTTGGAGGACAATTCATTGACAAGGTTTTCAGAGCCCTTAGTGCTTTTCTTGTACTGAACTTCAAAGCAGATTATGAACCATGAGTGATGATAGTTTTATTGGCTTATTCTCAATTGTTGTTATAATTTAATGTGTGTTGAGAACATTTTATTTAAATGATATAGAATACTTATCTGAACTGTAAACACTAGATTCATCACAAAAGCAATGATTTCCACCATAATCTTTACATAGAAGTAACTAAAAAGGGGATGTCCAACACCATAAAGAAATATCTCAATTATCAAGCAACTGAACTAATTCTTGCCCAACTGCGTTCAAATATTTTATTTGTCCTGTTCCTCCCAACCCCTTGCATCCCCTATACTTACTGTTCACATAACAGACATTAAGAGTAATGACTTGTAATGGGTTTCTCCACGAGGTATGGCGAAAGCTAAATGAACTGTCAATTTTTATTATTTATTATTCAGTACTTAAAGTTTTGCCTCATTAAAGAGCAGCCCCCCTGGGCAGCAACATTGTTCAAAATCTACTTTCATCTGGGGACGTCTTTTACCCCCCATCAGCTTACAATGATGCTGTTATAGCCACAGGCTCCATTTCCTCCCCTGTTTTTGCGCGCCCATCTTTATTACTTAGCCTTCTCGCTTTCAGAAGACAGTGTTAGCGTTGGCTTTCACTGATGTTCCTAATAGGCTGGTGAAACAGGAAGTGTGGGGCACTGCTGAGATGTCTTAAACTGGGGCCACGGGACAGAAACATGGAACTGTTTTAGCTGGTTTAGGTTTCTATGTACATTTCTGCCCTGTATCCAGTTTTGTGTGTTGATAGTGTAAGGAAACACAGCATCTGCCCTGTTACATGAAGTGCCTCAGAATCCACTGAGACCAAGCAGTCTTCCAGGCGTCTCTTATCATTGCTTGGCACCTTGAAAGACAGGTGCCCCAGTTGAAAGTTAAAGACTGACCCATGTCACACAGGCGAACCCTGTTACCCCGTTCCCATCCTCGCTCCCCATCCCTCTGGAGGGGGCCTAATTGTGCCGTGTGCTCTCCTGCTCCCCTTAGTCTGCTAATGATGATGAGCCACCCGAAAGCCTGGGCACTCTCCACTCTCCTCCTCTCCACTCCCCTGTGTCCCCCAAGGCTGAGCGATGGTATTTGGGTTTTAACACTGTTTTACTTATTGGCCAACAAAGGGGAATGTCTTTTAATACACCTTTTACAGATTAGACGGTAATTGCGGCCTTAATCAATAAACTATCCAAGTGGAAAATTAAAGACGCGTGTGTGCCGTCTAAGTGTGTGCGCATGCTTGTGTGTCTGTGTCTCAATTTTCACTCTGTCTTTCATGTGAGCACACACATGTTAGCCCCATTGTTCCTGTGCGGCCTAGTGACAACACTGGAGGGCAGAGCTAGGGATCGGGCCTGAAGACGGCTTGACAGTGATAAATAGGCTTTTTAATAACAGCTGCGCCACTTGGGCAGCCATTCTGATCCACTTTAATTCCATACTGGCCAATGAGAGAGCAGAGCTGCCTTTACATAAGGCGTGTGAATCTCTACACTTCTGGATCAAGATGGAGGGATAACTACTGTATAAAGACAGAGACACTGTTGCAAACCCACCTAGTTCAAGAGACTGAGGCATTGTTTTGCTTACATGTTCAGACCCCCTCCCCCCTATCCATCTGCCTCTGTGATTTGAAATAGACCTGATTGTCAGGGGCAAGGCCTCTTTGTTAATTTACAAAGATCTCAAGTCTCCATAGAGGGTGGGGGTAGGAGATCACCCACACATAGACACACACACACAGACACAAACACACGCAAACGCAAACACAGACACACTAACAGATGGTTTTGTTAACTGAAACGTCAATTGTAATGTTCCTTTGGCAGGCCCATCACACACGACACATGACTCTCTGTGTGTGTGTGTGTGTCTGTGTCTGTGTCTGTGTGTGTGTCTGTGGGTGTGTTTATGCATTTGAGAGAGTGAGGTGCTGACCTGCAGTGGAGAGGTTAATGCTATAGCCTTCCAGAACTTGCCCTTAGGGTACTGCAATGTTCATCTAGACCAGATTTGAACAAAACTAACCCTAACCCTTGTTTAGTGGGAAACGGATCAGCTGTACTGTAGGCTAACAGTACAAACATATCCTACTAAAGATATTATTGTACAAATGCCTTCTGTTACAGTAATGTGATAGCTCAATGTTGTATTAAAGCTTTTAAGCCTGACCTTCAGGTAAGCCATACACGGGCCTGATAGCAATGCAATCTTTTCAATAATCAGAAAAGGGGCCTATTTCCCATTGCTGATATACTGTAATAACCAGAAAGAGTGTAGTCGTTTCAAGTTGCTTTAAAAAGACATATTAGATATATTTGGATTTTTTCCGGTGGTTTCAATGTGTCCATGGGCTTGGATGATGGGTTTTTTTTCGGTCTTAACACTCTTTTAGATAAATGTTCATGATGAAATAGTAGCTGACTTATAGTTAAACTTCATAGGGAGGCAGCTCAAGGATAGACATTTAGAAATGTGCAACTGAAAGCTCCGGTCTAGGCTGCTGAACATCAGCAACCACATGAACAACCAAAGCGCCACTGGTTCTTTCATTCAGTTGTTTGCTTATTTCCAGTACTGTAATACAGTGCACGAACAGCGGATGAATGGACTGCTACCTGAGCCCCTCCAGATATTTCCTCGAGGTACAGTTGACACACAAAAGCTATGTTACGTGCTTGTCCTTTTATTGTAATGCATGCTTGGATTGTACTATATGTGTGTGTGGCTTTACTCATCTCTTCAAGACTAGGCCCATGTTTTGTCTTTTCTTGTGTTACACCAATGTTGGGTCGTGAGCTCAGGGAGTTTGCCACTTTGTGAAGTTGTACACTTGCAAGCTGGTAGGTGGGGTGAGATGAGGTGGAGCAGGAGGAGTGAGATGAGGTAGGACAGGAGGAGGAGTGAGATGAGGTGGAGTAGGAGTAGGAGGAGTGAGATGAGGTGGGGCGGGAGGAGGAGCGAGTTGAGGCAGAAAAGAAGGAGGAGTGAGAGTCAGTGGGTGGCTCGCAGTGACAAAAATCAGCACCACCACTTAAAGCAATCTCTCAAAATTGACAGACCCCTTTACAAATACCTTGTTAAAATGACTAAAAAGACATTTTGATAACATTTCCAAAACTCACTGCAGGTCAGTGATTTGAAGTCTCTGTTGGGTAAAGACATCCGAAGGGGATAGACGTGTAGACTTTGAAAAAGCTCTTCTCTTTTCTCTGAGACAGTTGGGCCATAACAATGATCCCCTCCCATACCTGCAGTGCCTTCTTACCTCCCTATAGACAGTACAAACGCACAGGCTCCTGTCTCTACAAATGAACATCCCCTCATTAAAAGCATAGTGTAGAAATGCAATGGGCAACACCTCAGAGCTCAACAGACACCCAGTTAAAGATATGTCTCTGACGCATAACTCTGTCTCTGTCTGTATTTTGATGTCGCACTCTCTCGCTCTCTGCTCCCTGGGCTCCCAAGCCACATTGCAATCATTTCATCCTCTCTAGCTAATTTCAGTAACTCATTTTACTGCCCTTTTTTCTCTTTTCTTTTACATGAAAACCATTCAGTTTCAGCACATTTGTAAATGGCCTAGTGATGTGTTCTACAATTTAGTCAATTACTGTTTCAGCCGGCAAGACTCCTGGGATAAGGAACATACATGGCCTGAAGGTACCGTCTCAGTAATTGTTTCAGCGGTTGATAAAAAAGAAATTGGCCAAATGGATTTGTAATGCAGTGTTCCACTTATTGAAATGTCAATTGAAGTCAAGCTTTTGCCCTTTCCTTTTCCCTCTCACTCACTTAGCCAGTCTCTTTCTTTCCCTTCTCCCTTTTTATATTTATAAATGTCGATAGGTGACTGTTGAGGAGCCCCCCTCCCTACAAACACACACACACACACACACACACACACACACACACACACACACACACACACAGTCCAGCCCCCTGGCTGCCAATACTCATACATTGGGATCGGTGGCTAAGACTAGGGGTATTATTTTCTAATCTGCCCCAAAAGCATCATGCCCCTCCTTATTTCAAGCATCCATCTGGAGGTGGAGAAGGTGGAGCAGAGGTAGACCAAACCACGTCAAGCGGTGCTGTTGCTGTGCGCTCCTCCGCCTCCACCCCCCTGTCAGACATGCAGAACCCCAGACTCTACCTCTTGTGGGGCAGATATTAGCTATTGAAACCTGCTGATAATTACAGAAGGTTAACAGGCTTGACACCATCCTCTCTTTCTTCCTGGACAACTGGAGCTCTGCTCACCTCTCTCCCCCCCATCTACCAAGGGGCTTGGCGACCAACTCAGTGGTCCAAGACAATATCTTATATGTCGTTTAAAAAATTATGTTTTAAATCCTTTGGTATTAAGCTAAAATGATTTGGTAATGAGAACTAATGCGGCACATTTAAATGAGGTCTTTCTGGGCACTAATTAAAGAAAGATTCCCCCCCTATCTTCTTGGACTTAACACTGTGACCCACCGACCTCATTTGAATCAATTATTTTTAGACTGCTGCTTTGTGGGGTTTGTTTGCTGTGGTTCAGTCTGGGTTTATAAGGGTGGAATATTGCAGCATGAAAAAAGATGTGGAAATAATAGGAATCCGCCTTAGATGAGGCATTTGTTTCATCAATATCAAGACAAGGAGGGTTTTTGCAGCAGGATGTTATATAACATTGATGCAGTTAAATGAAGGAAGCCCAGTCTACTCTCTCTACGTCCTCCCTCTTAAGCCCTCTTGTCTACTTTCCCCCTGACGTTCCTCTTACCTGGAATCCTTTCTCTCTGTTCTGCTGGCTTAGGCTGTCGTTCTGTCCTCCTAGTCCTTTCACTCCCTCCACTCCTCCCCCACTCTTTATCTCTGCCTCTCTCCGTTTTTCTTGATCTTTCACAAAAGCCAATTAACCCACAGGTTGATCTGGGAGCAGAAACCTGTGTTCCAACTTGTATACTGTGTTCATTAGCGAGAAGGGCGCTATTCTGTGTCTCTTAGTATTGACGGCCTGTCTCCTTTCTGGTTGGCTGCAGGTAAACACCAGACCCAACCCAGCCAACAACTCTGGGGCAGCCGTCGACGCCATGGCCAACAATAGGTGAGAAGACTGCAATAGCGAGACTACCCTTCCCAGGGCTGGGAGATGGACTCAAATTTAGATGGTTTGTTAAAATAAATGAATGTAAGTATTTGTTAACAATGAATTATTTTCCCATTTTCATATTTCCCAGCTTAAAGAAGTCATCAGCGGAGCTGAAAAAGATACTGACGAATGGACAGGTACTCTATTTGTCCTATGTTGGAGATGCATGTGAAGTAGGCAATGATTCATATCAATAATACATTGAAAACGTGGGCTAAGACTCCTATCCAGGGAACTCCACAAGTAGCTGTCTATAGTCCTCATGTCCCAGGACAAAGTAGGTGTTCCCCCTGGCCCCTGGTCTTCCAGGGTTCACCCTGTGCAGCTCGTTAGCTCCTATTGACCAGGATGTGGCATGTCCTCACTAGTGAGTGGTTTCTCATTGATTTTCTGCTTGTTTCCCCATCCCTACGACCATCCTGGCTGAGATCTTTATCTCCTCTGAGTGGATAGATATTCATAGTTTAAGTGAGCTGTCTCCCAGATTACAGAGAACATATAGAAACAGACACAATAGCAGTGACATGCTGTATACACTCACGTGATCACGCATAATGCCAGGCTTATGTGCCCAACCACATACAAAGTGTTGTAGAGATATTATTGCGAGTCATTTCCACAATGTTGCCTGTAACACTTCAAACTAATAGAGATCCTCTTGCCTGTCTGTATTAAGTCCTTGTCCTGATTGAAGCAATAAATGTAGGGTTTTTTTTGTTTCTTTTGTCAGTATTTCTTGGACAGTTAATGCTGATCTGACTTGTGAGGGTTTACAAATGAATATATTTTGAGTAAAATAAATGTTGTATTTGCTCTGACACGATGAACAATGATGTGGGTTAGTCCTATGTTGTTGAAGTCAGCTGAAACTCCCCCCCAAAACAACAAAACCATTAGATGTGGACACACATGTTCATAGTTGAGTCAGAAAGAGAGACCCTCTCACACACCAATAATGTGACCTGAGGAAGCCCTCCCTCCTATCCGGATCCAGACTATATTACCCCCATCTGACAGCTTCAGAATGGAATGGACCAACGACAGCAAACAGATCGCCAGTAAACTCTCCATTCTTCCCCCCTCCCCACTGTCCTCCAACAGCCTTTGTCCTTTATAAATTGGACAGCAAATGTTGTATTGATCTACTCCCCCCTCATCCCCCCTTCTGTCTTACAATACCTCGGCCGCCTTTCTGTTGCTGAACTTGGAGTGACCTGAATGTGAGCCTTCTTGTTTATGGTCTCTGGCAACATCGGTCTCTCCCACCTTTTCCCTCCCCTAACCCACTATACATTGTCTCTTTTTGTCTCCCCCTAGACCTCTCCCATCCTCCACTTGATACCTCTATTCTCTCAGGGGTTAGCCATATCATATTAACAGTTATTTGTGTGTTTGTGTCTTCAGATAAATGCCCAAGACATCCAGTATCAGGAGCAGCTTGGTCAAGGGAATGGAGGCACAGTGTACAAGTGAGTGTCTGTAGTCTCCCTTTATGTGTGAGCCTTGGCCTGGATGCTTTGCCGATGCAGGGAAATTAAAACCTGCTTTAAGAATGCCTGCAGGTATCCACTAAACAGTTAAGGGTGATGCTGATGATGTGTCCATTTATCGGGAGCAGTGCTTGATAATGAGCATTTTGTGTTTTTATCACTGAGATGCTATGCTTTTGTTACCTTAGACTAGGTAACGTAGTTGTCTATTTTTCTCTCTCATTTTCAATCCACCAGAGTACTTCTCACTTGCTTTTTTTGTTGATTGATTTTTACAATCCCCAAACCTGTATGGGATATCGATTTGAATGGTGGTCTACGAAGCGATTGTGTACATTTACATGGCCGGACTCGACACACTGGCACAAATGCAAGACTTGAGTCACTGTATGGATATAAACTGATGTATTATTGCATTACACGTACACCGACGTTATGACAAGGATAGCACTTCGGTCTCCATGTAATACACTCCCCCTTCCTCACTCTAAGTGTCTTTTTTTCTTCCATCTACTACTATTGAAATATTTTATTGAGATGGAAGTATTGATCACTTCTCAGTCTAACCTTGACTTGACTGAGTGGTTTGTCAGCCCTTCACTTTTCCCAGAGCTGACACTATATCTCCAGGGGAGCAAATCCACTTTTCATTCTTTCTCCCCCCCCCCACCTCCCCTCCCCTTCTTTACGGCTTTTACCGCTTTATCCTGTCGAGGTAGTTTCATTAACATTGAGGAAGGCTGATATTGCAAACGCAACAACTTCTCTGTCAAGTAAGCTCAGCAGAAGATCCATACCTGTCTGCTCTGGGATGTGATGTCAGGAGAAAAGAGGCTAAAGGAAAAAAAACAGCTGATTACATTTTTCTGCCTGTTCAATTGTTCATGTATTATTTAAATACACAGGGAGGGATTGTATTGTTGCATACATTAGCTGTTCCCCTGCGTCGGGTGCCATTTTGATATTGGGAGTTTGAATGTATTTTTGGGTCCAACTAAGCTGTATTAGGAAAACCGTTTGTTACAACTTATTAACCACTTACCGTATTTCACCATTTGTTTACCGAGTTGAACACTGTGTGTCCTCTGTGTTCAACCAATCCACTTAAGCGATCTACAAGATTCTGGGTCAGGGCCCATCTGAGATCTGAGCAACCAATGAGCTCACAGACCATCACTTGTTTTTATGTTTTTAAGAGTCTTGACGTTCCTGCAGCACTTGGAGGCCAAGGCTAAAGCACAGGGCTTATCCAGTCAGTTAATACGTTCAGGGAATAGATGGGGATGTGCAGGCAGGCCAGTGTGAGGCTAGAGGACACCTCTTCGTTAACACTGACCCAAAAGGATAAGAGCTCAAGACCTATATATCGCTGTCTGTACTGGGCTCACTGCTAGCATGATATGAAAACATATGGTAAAGTATAATATTAATATTTGGAGGGTTTTAGTGCTTACATTTTTTTAAAACCGGACCTTTAACCCTGAGTTTGATGGGTTCAGAACCCTGTCAACCTGCTGTTTAATGTTAACCTTAGTTTCCATGTTTGTCCACTTGATCTCAGAATGTCGTAGCCTTGCTTGTGTTTGAAACCTCAACATAATATTACTCATAGACTGACAACAAAGTCAAGGCACGTACAGATGTATTAACATCTAAAACACGAGTGCATGTCCTTAGAGGAAAACACACCATGTCATGAACCACTCTCACTACATAGACGTATAGGTTTGTTTTCCGTTTTACCCTCATGTGTCCTTCATCATCTCCAGTCTAAATAACTTTTTTTTTTTTTTTTCTGCTTATGTCAAATATCAGACATGCAGAGTTGTTTATTTATTTGGTGTTTTTATACATGCTTCACTCCCAAAGCATAAGGTGCCTGGGGTATTACTTTAAATTGCTTTCTTTAAAAAAGTAATTCAGTTGGATTCTCTATTGGCCATTGGGTATTTTGTTGCAGTGTCATTATATTTCAAGGTATGAAGTGTTGATAACCCGTTGACATACAAAAGCCCTTAGACATGCATACCCTAAATACATTCTGTATTCAGATACACAAACACACAATTATGTACACCTGCATCACCTATATGCACCATACACGTTCTCCAATTCATTCCTCTCAATATACTTCTGTTTATAGACCAACATGAAATATTTATCCCACTAGATCACAGGATTCCTCATAACGAGACAAGTTTCATTTTTTCTTCACATTTTCCCTCCCCCAGTTTGACTTCTATAAGGCTTATCCGGGGGGTAAATAGCACTGCCAATAGCTCCCCACCTTTTAACCTCTCACACCATTTATGACCCAAGACCATTTAAACTCGATTGGATGTTGCCAACACCTCTACTATCCAGTGTGTCCTGTTGACCCCATGAGCCCATATGTTCTGGACATTGTTCTTTATGACTCTCGAGCTCCTGGTCTCAGTCCTTCCTGGAGACTCTAAGCTCTCCACCAGGAATGACGGCCCATAAATAACCAGCACAGGGACAGGCAGTCGTTCCCTGCTTGATGAATCTGTCGCAATTACAACAAGCACATTTACATGCAGTGACATCCACTTAAACACCAGTGGTTTCTCTTTAAATCCCCAGCCCATTTTCTCCATGGATTTTTCCCTCCATTGATTAGATGCGGAAAGCTGATATATTTCTGTCAGAGGGTCCTCTGTTACAAGGGGTTTTGCCGTGGGCTATAAAGTGAGGCTTCAAATGCGCAGGCTATTTAGAAGTTGATCACTTTGAGGACTATTTAATGGATATTTAACTTTACTTCTGTGAGTCCTTTTTTTCCCCTCCACTCTTATACAGCTCTTTAATTAGCTTTCCCTGCCCAGTTATCCTATGCGACTGAAACAACGAACAAATATGCAAATTCCCTTTTGTGTTCTCCACTTTTCTGGGGGGTCTGTGTTGACAGTCTGATACTCTAAGTTTCCAAGGAGGCCAGTTAGTGTGTGTTTGGCTGGTGACCCAGAGAGCCCATCTCAGTGGCACTGTAAACCAACCCTTCAGCCCTGACCAGCGGCTGGGCTAGATTCAACCCCATGGACGCTTTGTAAATGCACAGAGAGGACCTATGAATACTGCATGACAAAGCTTTTATTACCCCTGGAGCTGGAGTGTAAATAAGATCTAGGCAATGGGGCACGTTTACTGGGGTCATGTCAGGGGGAAGTGAAGGGGCGTGGCTGGTTGTAGGGTAACCTTGCCCCTGACACAAGCCTGTCAGTATAACTCATAAATGTGTGTGTGTGTGTGTGTTAGGGGGAGGAGGGGAGGGTGCCTGAGGGGACAGGATAGGATAAGGGGTCAATTATGTTATTTTGAGTGTGCACCTGAAAACTATGGGTCACTTCGTCTCACAGGTTTAATAAGGACACAGGCCTTAATAATAGTACAGCTCTTCACTTTGCATAATGGGGTTTGGCTCCAAGCAGTCATGTATTTTAAATGACACATGCTTACCTGCGATTGATGTTGTCTGGAAGGAATTCTTTTTTTACATTAAAAGTAGAATGTGACAATGTCCTGACTTTAAATGAACATATTTAACAAGAGTCTTACACTTAAGTGCTGTCATTGCTTGAAGCTTGAATCAAGTGTCTCATGGAAGACTAAACCAAGACAGTACGTACAGAAATGATATGTTGTGTCAGACGAGCTTGCATGTTTTCGGGGTAGTTACCAGACGAGACACTAACAGGTGGTTGTTAATTAAAGGGCTGGGCCAGTTTAAAGGTGTCTGGCCAGGAGTGCACCCCTCCCCCAATCTAAGATGCATTAATCACACCCTGGTCTGCTGTGCTCTCTGAAAAGACCTGCTGACAGGTGAGATCCTAGAGATCCTCATTACCCTCTGGACGGTAGCGAACACACCGCTGCTGTTGACGTGCAGCGCTCACCATCCCACCCCACCCCATCCGCAGCCTCTTGGGGAAGAATAGGGATTGGTTGTTGAGAGGTCGGGACATTGTTGCTGGAGCTGTAAGCCGACCCATGTGGCCCGTAACTAAAGCCGATGACTAGCTTTAAGGAGTTTCATAATTAAATAATTGTGCGCGTCCCATTGGACGTTCATTTACCTGCAACCTGAGAGCTGTCTGGGAGACAACGTCAGTCCTGCACTAATCAACTGGTGTTGGGTTTTGACCTTTGACCTTTAAGAACCCTTCAGACTCAGCTTGGTAAATAATGTTTGAATGTTATTACGTGTATTTGGAGAGTCTTTTTGTGGTCTGTTATTGGTCTGAGATATCATTTGTCTCTCTGACAGAGCCTACCACCTTCTTGGGAAAAGGATTTTGGCAGTCAAGGTGAGTCAACCTTTTTTCTCTTCTTTCTCAGACTGAGCATCTTCACCTGAGTTCTTTGGTCTGTACTGGGCTCCATTCAGGTTCCCTAGCCAAATCCTCTGCTTTTTCCAGCCTCATTGTCAATTTTCATTGTATCTATCTTCTTAAGCAATTTATTTTACTCCGTTTCTAAGTCTTGTGTCTTGGAAATAAAATGGACTGCTACATGCAGCGATCCTCCATTACATTAGCCTTCAACCAGTTTTGTTGTGGTATGCCAGCTAAGCACTAATTCCCCAATGCAAGCAGGCTAACTGCAGTGACTATGCTCAGAAGTGAGATTATAGAAGAGTTCATGGCATCTGTATCAAATCACACCTCTACTGTACCCACGGACAGAATGGTTCAATTAACCATAGTGTTCTTTTTATTCCTTCTCCAATAAGGTAATTGAAGTCAAATGACTGCTAGACTTGAAAACAAGCACTCCTCGTAATACGTGACGTTGATCGTTTCAGTTACAGTGAATTATAACATATAAACAATAAAATGTCTATTTTCCTATAGTGGTTGTGCTGACTATTCCTAGACTTGGTAGTAATTAGGACGAGATGGCGATTTCGCTTGAGTCTTGAACTTTGAAGTGCATCTAGGTACAGTGAGACTGAATGGGATTGAAGAGTGCGTCTTCTTCATTAGTTCCCAAGTGCTTCCTTAATAGCTAACAGGCTAAGGTGAGTGAGTTAGAACGGAGTGTTCGGGGGTCCTTTTAATAGCTTTTTTGGTCCAAGGTGTGTGTGTGTGTATCTGTGTATCACCTCCTACTAGTACAGACAGTCTCTGTCTTCACAGGTCATTCCACTGGACATCACAGTAGAGTTGCAGAAACAGATCATGTCGGAGTTGGAGATTCTCTACAAGGTCAGCTTGTTTTTTTCTCTCCTTTTAAAAAATCACTTGTCCTTTATTAACACATACCATATTTATTTTAAGAAATACAGCAGAATATTGAGTTGAAAGTATAATGAAGTCATTGTAGTACACGCACACATACAACTCACAATAGAGTGCACACACATACACAAACAGGGTTACTATAACTGGCAAAATTGGGTAACAGCTTGACATAAACCATCCAAATAAATATAGCTATTTCCAACCATATTTTTTCCCTCTGTCTGACAGTGTGATTCCCCTTACATCATAACCTTCTACAGTGCCTTCTTCCTGGAAAACAGGATATCCATATGCACAGAGTTTATGGATGGTGAGTCTTTGCTATATGGCCTTATCAGTGCCAAAGGATAGTGAGCTGAATGGGACATTAACTCATGCAGCCATAGCAAGCCTCAGGGAACTCACCGCCTCGGAGCCATTTACACATCCACAGAGTGAGGGGGCATTTTAGCACTGTCCGCTGGTTAGCGTGCTTGTTTGCTAAAAGCTACAAGGGTGTGATAAACGGGTGTGTGTGTGTGTGTGTGTGTGTGTGTGTGTGTGTGTGTGTGAGAGAGAGAGTGTATGTTTGCTTGAGATTGGGCCTGTGTGTGTGTGTGTCTGTGCGTGTGTGTGTGTGTGTGAGAGAGAGAGTGTATGTTTGCTTGAGATTGGGCAGTGCGTGTGCATGTGTGAGTGTGTTTGTACGTGCAGGGATTCACCATGCCCAGTACATTGGTCATCTTGTCAGTATGCTCCATCAAACCTCTCAACAGGCTCACACATTGGCTGAGACCTTTTCACACGTCCGTCAAAATCCCCCCCCCCCCCCCTGAGTGTTTCCTATGGTAGGCATGCAGGCATGCTGTACTGTGTGCCTACACAGGTTGCCTTTAGGATTACAAGTCATTCCATCCATGCTGGGGTTAGAAAAAGGCTGGCTGAGTTTGTAATTAAATAAATGCCCATACTTTCTGTTCTGGTGCTTATTCAAAGAAATGGACAAATGGAATAAAGGCTCACAATGTGGGCCAATGCAGATAGGCATTCAAATAGATGAACAAATGAGTGAAGGTCTTTCATTTGCTGGCCGTGCTCAGGTGGTTCTCTGGACGTGTACAGGAGGATACCAGAGCAGGTCCTTGGGAGGATCGCTGTGGCGGTGAGTCAGTCACAAACCATCAGGCAACTGTCTTTTTTTCCCTGCATTGTGATTTGCCATTTTGTTTGACATTGACTGATGTCACTAGCTTGCCTCAGTCTATGCAACTGTCTATGCCTCCCAAATACATTGCTGCTAGTAGTCTCCCATGACATGTACTTATTCTACGAGCCATCTGAACGTGCACACCTATAAGGCTAACCCCTGAACCGTCATTGAATCCAAACAGTGACAAATAAAGAACAAACATGTATAAGTGGGGTTGTTTGTTGGGTGCCAAACTGCAGGTATGAATCAAGTAATTAGCCTCTGTTAGGGATCATAGGGAAGAGTTGGATAGATAAAAAAATACTCTGGGTTTTCTTAATTTTTTTTGTCCTCTTCTCACTGTTTCTGACATTGATTCTGGTGAAGAGTCTCACGGCTTGATTGAGGGTCTCAAAAAACAGGGAATTTTCGACCCTCATTACCCTCTTTTCACCCCCCCTCGTCCCTCCTCCTCCCCTCCTGTTTGCCCCGTAATCAAACACTGACAGCTATTTAGTCAGCGTTAGTTGTAATTTGCAGCTCTCCTCTCCGCTACTGTCACACTTGTTAATTATCGCAGGGAGAGGTGTCTGGGGAGAGAGTGGCCTCTCCGCCAAGCTACGCCAGTACTCCTACAGTGTTGTCTTTTGCTCCCACACAGAACATTTGATCTGGCCTAGATTTCTCATGAAACTGCAGACTGATGGTTGCCCTTGAGCACTTTCTGGAAGTATAATATACGGAGGGAAAGCATGCCTTTTGACAAGTTGATGTGTTTGATGTGTACATATTTTATGTGCCCATGTAAAAAAAAAATATATATATATTTTTTTTTTACTTTTAAACTGAAAGTATAGACCCTTTTCCCATTCAGCATCTGAAAGTTGTACATAGTTGAAGCACTACTGCTGTTTTAAATATTTGTTAGGAATTTTGAGATGAAATGAAATGAAGTGAAGTGTAATTGTGAAATCCCATTCTTATTTCAGGTTGTTAAAGGTTTGACATATTTGTGGAGCTTGAAGATACTTCACAGAGGTGAGGAAGGTTGAAATGAACTTGCAGTAGGGGGGTGGGGGTGGGGGGGCAGTGCCAGAGGAGGAGCCATTGTTCACTGTTGCACCGTGGCATGCTGAGGCAGCACTTCATACTCACATTTTGTCTCCGCAGATGTCAAGCCCTCAAATATGTTGGTGAACACCCAAGGACAAGTGAAGCTCTGTGACTTTGGCGTTAGTACACAGGTATGGTGTGTGTGCTTGTGGATGCACTTAGCTTATCCGTCTGTCAGCATGTGTGCTTGTGTGTTCTGTCATTTTGTGTGCATGACAAGGATGTGTTGTTTTTGCGTGAGAGATTGCCAACCTGCCAATCTCATACGTTAGTTCTAGTTTTCACGAGAGCCACCTCCCCCAGAGACAGTGGCTCACATTATCTCAGCCCTGAAGTCCCATTTTTCCTCTGCTGCTGCTGCAAAATGCAGTTGTTATAATTACTACTTGAGCAGAGAATGCTTCATTGATATGCATTTGATGGATGTGGTGGACATATGACACACACACACACACAATAGCCAGGACTAGTGTGTGTGCTGTGGGAGTTGGGGTATGCGCGTGTAATGTCATCACTAGGGACGGCCCTTTAACCTTCCTCAAAAGAGCCCCCGCTTATCAAAGCCCCCCCCTCCCCCTTCCCCCAGGGATGCCTGCTTATACACACACCCACTAAAACAGGCACCATTGTGTCACTCCAAGCCCTGGTTTTAATTAATTTTCAACATCCCCATCCTTGGAAATGAAAGCCCATGTTGACCCCTGTGTATGAATGGCAGCGTTGACCCTTCTCTCTGACACACACGTGCACACACACACACACACACACACACACACACTTACACTGAGGTTTTCCAGAGGAGGTCAGAGGGTGAGCTTTCCTTTTGCTCATGTAAGAGCTTTCCTAAGATCATGCGCGCGCACACACACACACACATATTTAATATATAATATAATATACATTCAGTGGACACAAGGGAATACACACTCATTATTCCTGTCACTGATAACATCTGCCATTGTGCCCTCTTTGTCACACACACACACACACACACACACACACACACACACACACACACACACACACAGATGTCCACTTGCACTGTCCCTGTTCCAGTCCCTGATGGACAGTGCCTAAAATAACACTTGTGACATTTTAATACATTTGGGTATGTAAGTCAAGGAAGGGTACCAAAGAGGAGCGTTTGCCGTTGGACAAAGAGAATAGTTGAAGAGCTCGCCAAGTCTCACGCATTCGTTATAACTGTAACACATTTTAATGTAGTTCATGGTTGTGAAGTCAGTCAGAACATACAGTCAAACAGTGGTTATAGGTTGAGGAAGGACAGTTCAGTGTTTATTGCTCATAATAATTAATCTCTAAATCTTTTCTTTTTAGTTGGTAAACTCCATTGCCAAAACGTATGTTGGGACAAATGCCTATATGGCAGTAAGTATTCACGCAATCTTGTTAAATTCTGTTCTATTATCATCAAGTATGGGTTTGAGTCTATTCTCTTGAATATATCTCAAGATAATACACTTTTCCCTTAGCTAATCATAACAGTGCAGTCGTATTAGCCCACTAACTGTCCCCACTAATACCTGTGATACCTGCATATTTTCTGCTACACAGCCTGAAAGGATATCAGGGGAGCAGTATGGAATCCATTCAGATGTGTGGAGTGTGGGCATCTCGTTCATGGAGGTATGTTATTTTGCTCTTACAGGACCAGATCCGATACATTTTCATCCCTTCGGGGGAACATTTCCTTGCACTAGGAGGTTCGCTATATATGCATTCTTGCTGTACAGCAGACTGTTGGATCATTTTTAGACATACCCATTTTAATTCAAATGGAATTTGACCCTTTGTAAATTGGTGTGCTTATGAGTGTGTTTCTGTGTAAGGGCTTGAGCATGAGCGTAGCTGTCGTCCAGTCGGCATGGACTTTGATAGAGAACAACACTGACAGGCTGTGTTTTGCAATAACATTTGTATTTCACTATTAGACTTGCCAGCTTTGCTGCCCCTGGACACCTTTATTGATTCCCAATCTGTTAGTGTCCAGACCCCCACAACCTCTTCTACAATGGTGACAAATGCTTTGGCCCTCTTGCCTCAGTCATATCAGTCAGTGATGTTGAAAAGGGGCACCATTTGAACTGTAACAGATGGTTGAATGCAAGGGGAAAAAAGCCACTACACAAAGTCATCCTGGACACCTTTTCTCTTATTCCCTTACTGCCTGTTGAAGTAACCATGAGCCCAATGGAACTGAAGGTGGATTCATCTTTTATCCCACAGTTGACCTAATAACGTTCACAGGTTTGAAATGTGTTGTTGTGTGACTTCCTAATAACCTGATGGAGACGGTCATGCAAACCTGACTGAGATAAAAGATACCTCACTGGCACACCCCCATGAGAGATACCAGATGTGAGGAAGTGCTCCATCCTATCTCCTTTCCTGTTTCGCTTTGCGTAGCCCTTGTGTGTGTGTCTGGGTGGGGGGTTATTAACTAATAGCTACCGTTCTTTGAAAGGGTTGGTTTTTAGCAGGGGGCAGTAAGCCCTTCTTCAAGACTGTGATCTTGCTAATTGTGCTCATGCCTGAGCCGAAGCCATCTCCCCTTAGATTAATCATCCTATGTTACCAACACGCACACGCACGCCTACCCCATGGGCATTACATTGTGAGGACATGGGTTAATCATTACAAAGGCATTGTCTACAAAGTCACTGAAATAGTCAAATGCTGATATTGGTATATTCCTGTGTGTATAAATAAGACTATGGAACATTTATTGCATACATAAAACATGCCAAGATAGGTCATTTCAGGTCAAAAATCAAATCACCACATAACAGCTTTGTACCTTGAAGTATGAATGTGTTGCAATGCAAGAAGTCTGCTGAATAAAATGCCTGATTCGTAATCACGTCTCAAACCTTCTGTAACCCTGCTATTCTCTTCCCACAGCTGGCTCTGGGCACGTTCCCTTATCCACAGGCAAGTCCATTCACACATCTTTCTTTTGTCATTTTACCACTGCTACGTTAACATTGCAGGCATCTAAAATATGTTAGAGTGTGAAATAACATAATGTCCTGATACGGTGACGCCCCTTCCCCACAATCCTCCAGACATGGAGACATCTTGTCTTCTCGTACATTTCTGTCGTTTAACCGCATGGCAACAGTAGAGCCCCATATATCAACATGCCTTCCATATCACTATCCACCTTGCCTCAGCTCATCCATTACCCCTGCTTAACTTATTTCCTCAATCCCTCTCAAATGTAATTGCTGACCACAGAAGTGGACTTTTGAATCCCATCAGCTGTTTAATTAGGGCTCTGAAAAGGGTTTAAGCAGATAATCCCTCTTAACATTCTGAACTTGGTTACCTTATTTGACTCTCTACCCATATGGCTGCCATCTATGAAAGGTCTTCTGGCCATCGGCTCAAATGAAGTGAATTTTCCTTTAAAGAACATTCAGTATGTCCTTTAGTGTTTACAAAGTGTCTTTTTAATTAAAACATATAAATTGGTGCATGGAAATAGAGGGACCGTTTCACCTTAACTAAATGGAACAAAATCTGATAGGTCTTTGGTTCTTTCTTAAGGGAACTACTGCCTATTCCATCTGATGCCAAATGGAAACATTGCTAACATGAAAGAATAACTATGGTTGCAAACAAAAGACCCATGAAAAGCCTCCAAAATACTTAATAATGAATGTCAGGTTGGCGTGCGTACACGCACACGTCAAGGATTAAAGGAGTCCAGCGGGTTAGACTGAGATTCTCTGTCCAGAGCTCATATTATTGTCCGTTTAGTTTCATTCTGCTAATTGACCCACCAGGCATGCTGTGAAGCAATCTAATGAGCGTTAGTCAAGGCTGCCCACAGTGACACAGAGGGAGAGTCATACACTCAGCTAAGATTAGGGACAACCCACAGCTACTGAATGGAATGATGTCAAGGAAAAACCAGTTGAGAACAGTGATGGTTTAAGGTGCATACCATGAAAGTATTTAACAATCAGAAGGGATCTTCAAGGCTTGTTCAGGGAGCTGAACAAAAACAGTTCTAGACAGAATTATTAAGATGTTGCTTGAACAATAAATACATACTGTTTAAATTCCACTGGCGTGTAAATGAATACAATATTGTTGTCAATCATTGTCATGAAGACCTGGGCAAACATTTTTTGGTTTGATCATAGCTCAATCACAATTCAGATCACAATTTGACGGATCCATTATTGTGCATGGTAGGCAAGCTATTGTACAATTCTATAAGTATTGTGGGAAGTTGCATTCCACATCCATAATAAAAGCGGTTTGTGCGGAGGGCTAAAGTTGTCAGAGCAGCTGGTTCTTTGCTGCTAGCAGCTAGCTGCTAGATGCTAGCTGCCACTCCTCATAGTAGCGATACAGAGGCAGTCTGAAAAAAGCGTACTGTGACCTTGGCCTTAGGCTATAGTTATGTTTGGTCAGGGATGGCCAATGTGGAATCTCTGCCTGCAATGACAACACAGTCAGACGTTATTCTTTGAGGGTGTGAACAAGAACGTTTTTGATTAGTGCATAAGAATGTTCATATTATTGTGCCAGACATCTTTGTTTAGTTTAAAAATAACTAGGTCACATGATGTAGACACAATTAAAGCTTGGAATTATAAATCCAATAGTTCTCCCCCAGTATTGTACAGGTAAACCAGAATAACATTAATACATTTGCCTGAATATTCACAGATATGAAGTAGTAGGAACTTTATTTTGTGCTCCTTGCAAATAGAGCCATAGGCGTTGTGGTGAAGCGTTTAATGTTTTCACACCCCATTAATTTATTACTTCTTTTCTCTCTGCATTTTCCTCTTTAATATATGCATATATATAAATATATTAACTGCTACTCACTCTCACGCTGTCTTCCACACCCTTTCACTCTCTACATTCTTCTGTACCACTTGCTCCCTTTCTCTGCTTCCACACTCCCATCCACTCAGTCCTGCATCCTTGTCTGGGCTGTCCGATCCTCTTTTACACCTTCTCCTCTGCCTCAATCTCTTTCTCTGCACCCCTCTCACCAGCCCCCTCTGCGCTCCTCACAAGTTGCAGTGTTCAGAGAAAGCAAGGGAGCAGAGGAACGGAACGAGAGAGAGAGAGAGAGAGAGAAGAAAAAGACCTCCTGCTGCCACAACCCTCCTCATCCCGTTGTTAATTTTCCCCGCTCCATATGGCGTCGTAGACAGTTCACCTGCAGGCTGTAGCAGAGACGCGCCACTGTGCTCCGGCTTCGGCTAGCCAGGCGCAGCCGGCAGACGTCCTCAGGCCCAGGCTGTCATTTACACAGACGCCTCACACAGCTGTGCAGAGCGCCACATACACACACACACACACACACACACACATACACACACACACACACAGTAGCTCTTTACTGTGTAGGGACAGCTAGGTATTGTAAAGGCACTGGGTAGGGAAGTGAATTTGATGTACTTCACTTTGGAAAGGGCTGTTGCATTTAAGGGACTTCCTTGCCATGGTGAAGTCTGAGAATACTCTTTGTGGATGTGCTTGCCTACAAGCATACATTTAGGGAAGTTTGTTCAGCCAAGGGGTCACTGGTCTGAAAGTATCTGTGTATGATCTTATGTGTGCGGATTTGTGTATTTACGATGCAATATAACTTGGGGAGGGGCATCAGATAAACACAAACACACACACTCACAGAAGCATTTTCATCCTGTGTTTGTCATTGATTAGAGACGGTCTCTTTATTTCCCCTTCACCCCATGTTGAGATTCATTTGCATTCTTTGTCAGGAGTTAATGGAGTTCCCTTCACGGCTCGCTCTGAAAATCTTTGAAGACACCAGACTTGATGTAATGTGTATACAGCCGCCGGCACATTGCCCCCCTGATTGATTCATTTGCCTCCTTTTTCTTTTCTTTTTTAGGATTTTTGGTGTGCCGGCTGCTTTGTTTTGTCTTCATTTCCATACTTAAATTTTGCTTCTCAGTTTATAGATGAAAGAAATGTTGTTAGTTCAAACATATTTGAGCAGTGTGTATGATCATGTGTTACACATGTAGAGATATGTCTATCTCTGCATCTATTAGGATAGGTAAAATGCACTGGTTCGTTAGATATTAGCATTACATGCTGCCCTTTACAAAGTGGCAAATTGAATGTAGTGTGCAGATTTGTAACTTACTGGTACATATCTTCCGATTCGTTGAGAAAGAATTTAAATAGAATGTTTCCGCAAATAGTTCAAATCCTTAAGCATTTGGCAAACTAATGCAAGCCAAACTGCACTTATCTCCACAGTGATTAAAAGGTATTGCTATTGCCATCAGTCAAAGGTACATGTCCTGCTGTGTGGCAGAACATACTTTGATCTCATGAGAATCTGTTCAATAAGAGGATCTAACAACTCGGAGGGAATTCAACCAAAATGTCTGTTTGTTCTATCTGCAGCACTGATCATTCAGAAGTGTTTATTGGCTGGCCTCTAAAGAAGACGGAAGTCACAGTTGGACGTCTTTTTAATCCTTAACTTGACTGTTGTCTTGCAAATGTAGCGCGCATTATGAAAAGACAACTCACTTTACTTTGTCAACCATGGTCAATCTGCATCCTCCGGAGTGCACTTTCCAAAGTAACAGTCTCATTAGGTCGTGATCGCCGTATTAAACATGAGCTATACTCAGAGGCAGGAGGTTTGGGCATCGTGATGTGTCAATTGGGTGATCTGCCTGCAAGCGTTCAAGGGTGCCGTTGAAGAGAGAACTATTCGCATATCTGACGCCTCAGCAAATGTATTATGGCCAAATTACCTTTTGCAAAAAGAAATTGAATAATACGTTTCCAATGTCCAATTTGTAATTCCTTCTTTAAGATGCGTTTTTAAATTTATTTTACTGCCATTTCCCAGAAGTTTACTTGTAGTCCAGTAGTTTACAGTTGCATGTAATGTTATCTGAATCAGATGTACTGGCTTTGGAGGTGATGAAAGAGTCTCTTGATATTTACAATGAGAGCCAATTGAGCGAATTAATCAATAAGGGCTCTATTTCATTGTCAAATAGCCTGACAAAATGTGCAACACATTTATTGAATAATAATCAGCTACTAGAAGAATAGTTCTATTAGAAGACCTTGAATCTTTCGGTCCTGTAAAAGACAAAACCAGCTGCTGTGTGTAGAAAGTAAAGCTCAAAGTTTTTATGTATTTCCTTGTTTTGTTTGATCAATGCTAATAGTTGAAAGGAATGTTAACCACTTGTCCCTAAAGTAGTAGTTTACAAAAGCCTACCCTTGAGGACATGCAATATAACTGTCATAACTTCCTTAACTCTAAAGTTAACCATTTCATAATACTGCACAGCATTCAGTTCTTTCTTTGAAGTACTGTTGGTATTCCATTACATTGTGCCCAGTGTTACTAGAAGAGACACGATAAGATTTTCCATTAAAAGTATTTTTGGTAACACTTTATTTTGATAGTCTACCTGTAGATAAAGAGCTATATAAATGGTCAAATAACTGTGTTGAATGACTTGACTCCAATCCCAACCCTGATGAGTTGGTGCACGTCAGCACAGATTCTGCTGACATTCTTTAATACTTGTTAATAGTCAAAGCATTTACACATAATCTGCAGGGAACTATCCAATTACAGTTTTATGGGGTCTTTGATGTGTAAATCGTTCATCGATCCTTCTTAGCAGCATACCTGTGACAAAAACCAAGAAAAAAATATGCATCACTATTCACAAAATCTGACCATTCTGGCTTAAAAACACACTTTTTGTTCCTCTTTCCTCTCCTCCCTGCATTTGTACACAACCTAGAGGTGACGGAGGGGGAGGATCCAGGAACATTAGCACTGTGGCCATCAAATGAGAGGAAACCTGTTAACATCTCGGGTTTTTCATTATGTAAATGCTGTTCCCACGCAATGCCTGCAAATTGCCAACAAGGATACAATTATTTTCTCCCAGTGATCATAATGTGCTGTAAAAAGTTATCTTTAGTTTTTTTTTCATGACACGCTAATTACATACTGCCTTGTCTTACCTTGCAGATACAGAAGAACCAAGGATCTTTTATGGTAAGATGTTATGGAGTCAATGGAATGGATGGATACGTTGGAAATCTAAAGAAATGCCAGTAATGTCTTCACCCCCTCCAGTCTTCTTTTATTCTCAATTAGCTGCTGGTTTTCGAAAACCTTCCCTCTTATTGCACTTAGGGACAGAATGATACTGAAGACTTTTATTGTGTTATAGCGTCTAATGCAATAAGGGCAGTTATGAAAACATCTGGTTGCCCATATTTCTGCCTAATCACACTGCCTTTGATTAATCTAAACAGATAAAAGGATGACTTTAGATGTTGTGCATCATTCTAGAGTAGTACCTTGTGGAAGTGGCACGCAGGCTAATGCTCTCTGTCTCTCTGCCCAACCCTCGCTTCTCTCTAGCCACTCCAGTTACTGCAATGCATCGTTGATGAGGTGAGTCTTTGTCTTATGTGCCTTCGCTCCTAAAGTCGCTCCTAATGGTCCGGAAAGCGTATATTTTGTTTCCTAATGAAGCACGCTGCTCAGGCGGCTTAGCTCCCGCTCGTTCAACCCTCCACCATCTCCACCACGCAACTGCTTCAGGCAGTTCCACACGCACCAACACACATTACTGTACACGCACCCCATCGCTGCCTTGAGAGGTACGCTATATGTTGTGTAGTCAAAGCCTAGGACTATCTTACATTCTGCCTCACTACCCCCTGTTGCTCTGTGTGTAGGTTGCTAGTAGCTTTTAGTCAGTCTGCAGATGGCTGAGAGTTGGCCAAGGATAAAACTTCGTAAAGTAAAATGTGTTAAGAAGTGGCTGTTCACATAGAAACCTGGTCATTCACTTGAAGTTGTGTTTTTGTGAAGTGTGTTTGTAGATACATTACACACACACACACACACACACACACACACATACACACACATGGATAATGTACCGTGACCAGTCTGGACTGCAAAATGTACCAGGCTGTCCAATTTGTAGCATTAACCTTGGCCTCTGACTCTCATCAGGAGACAGCCACAATATCTCCCCATACATCCTTCTACACACAAATACACTTCTCTGCATTCCAACAGCAGGTATTGTCATGGCAAGTGACATTGCTTTGCATGGGGCCAGCAGTGTAAAAAAAATAATCAAGGCAAGAAAGACATTGTCAAATCATTGTGTTCTATAGCTTTTTGTCCATATTTACATGTGGCATGTAGCTATTCCACCTTTTGAAGCTAGATCTGTAAGAGCGGAAATGTAGCATTAGGATTTGACAGACATTCAAGATGATTCCATGCTGTTAGGTAATTATCACCTTCTATACCGAGTATTTTCGTTGATCTTTTGCTACACAGCTGTGGGTGGGCCTGCTTGTAAGTCTGGGCCCTTTTAGGTTGTACTCACCGTTGACAGACTCAGTCATGTTGGTGTCCACTGTATGTTTAACAAGCAGCAACCCTTTCCCAATTTAAGATGTCCATTGCCTTTCTTAATCCACCATAATGTGGTGCTGAGACACACTGAAAACAGCAATCCCAACTGTGTCCAGCATACCCCTGACCCCCCTAACCCAGGTCTATCCCATCCCAGCCCTAAAAGACAGTAAACATATCGCCATCCCACTTATCTTTCCTCCCTCTCCTGACGTATAGATTGGGCCGTAATTAATAATTAAACGCTGGCAGTTGTAATAGGTTGACCCGAGTTGGCCCGCCCATTAGTCAAAGGGGACGGAAGCATCACTCAAACTATTTTCTCCCCGCTGCCCTTCGTGGTGCGGGAGAACTCTCTCCGGTGAGTGTCTACCCACAGCACGCTGGTGTCAGATGAGGCAGCGGGTTGAATCCACTGAATATTAGAAGTCTCCAAGGGGCATTCGCATGAGATTCGCATTCTTTTTTGCACAGACCATTCCATTGTTTGGATAGTTTCCATGGATAGACAGATCAAAGAACATCAGTATCTGTGACTTACCCCTGCGTGATATGCTGCTTTATGATGTCTTTTTTTCAGAGAATATATTTTCGAAAGTCTTATTTGCAAACGTATTCTTAGATCCATCATGAGTATGTAGAAAAGATAAGTAATAGTTGATAACACAGGTCTGTGCCCAATCCATCAAACACCTGTTTGTCATGTGACAAACACAGAGTTCAAACAGAGGGGCAGGGATGGGATCGTTTTCAGCCTCATCAGCAGAACCTGTCACATGCCCTGGCCGGACTGCCCTGTTTGTACAGGGTTGTCTCATTGACTAGACTATGTAGATGCACATTTGAAAATGCGCTAAACCATTTAGAAATAGTACGATTTAGAAATAGGAGAGTACAAGTTATACAACAGTGTACAGACTGCTATCAAGATAATCATTGATCTAACCAAGATCCAGTTAGAAGGCTATCATTAGTTGGATCCTAGACCTTGTGTGTGTGTGTGCGCCTGTATTATTGGGTGCATTCATGTGTGTGCATGCGCTTGATCCGTAAGTGGATCATTAATATTAGTGTAGCTGGAAGTGTTTTTCTTCATGTGTGCATGCACACATACACTGGTGCATTGAAATTGGATTTCCGTTATAAATAAGTGAAAAGTGGGGCTCAGGTGAGAGGGTGAATTATAGCGTGTTTGAAAGCATGGTTTTGTGTGTGTAGTATACCACTGAGTGCATCACTTCTACATAGTCAGTTTACTTGGTTCGCTTTTGTCCCTCCTCTGTTCCTCCCTCCTCGATCTGTCTCTCAATTTTCTCAGTCTCTCTCTCTTGCTCTCTCTCTCAATCTCTCCATTCCTCTTCTACATTAATAGTTCACCTCCAGCAGATGTAAAGATGGGGACATTTGGCCTTGATTTGCTCTATGCCAGATCCTGAATCTGGTAGCCATGGGAGCCATTTTTCAGTAACATATGTTACAATGAACGAAGCAATTTGAATCTTTAATTTGGATCTGAAACGAACCAATCCCCAGATCCCTCACCGTCATGGTTCTTTAGCCCAGTCATACAGTGGACAGTTGTCTTCCTCTGCCCAGTCTCTTAATGGACAGTTGTCTTCCTCTGCCCAGTCTCACAGTGGACAGTTGTCTTTCACTCGCTTTCTTTTACTGCGCCCCAAGTCTATAGGCAGTGCGACCAGTTGTCTTCCTACTGCCCAGTCTCTTAACTGGACGTTGGTCTTCCTCTGCCAGTCTCCAGTGGACAGTTGTCTTTCACTGCCCAGTCTCACAGTGGACAGTTGTCTTCCACTGCCCAGTCTCACAGTGGACAGTTGTCTTTCACTGCCCAGTCTCACAGTGGACAGTTGTCTTTCACTGCACGCTCAGTGGACAGTGTGCCTCTCTGTGCTTTCTGCAGCAGTGCTGGCTGGCAGTTGTCTTTCAAAGTCTCACAGTGGACAGTTTGTCTCTTCCACTGCCAGTCCTCACAGTGGACAGTTGTCTTTCTGCTCAGTATTCAGTTGGACAGTTGTCTTCCTCTGCCCAGTCTCACAGTGGACAGTTGTCTTTCACTGCCCAGTCTCACAGTGGACAGTTGTCTTCCTCTGCCCAGTCTCACAGTGGACAGTTGTCTTCCTCGGCGTTGTCCCAGTCTTCACAGTGGCTTGTAGTTGTCCCCAGGTCTCATGCCCTTTCAGTCTCACGAAGTGGGAACCAGTTGTCTTCCTGCTCCTCTACAGTTGTCCTAAACAAGGCCTGGTTCCTACTCAAGTTGAGTGCTTTCCAGTTTCCTTTCACTAGCGCTAGGTGGAATTACTACATCCAAAGTTTTACTCGTGATAATGGACTTTTATGCTCACATGTTGTTGTCTTTCCACAGGCCCAATAGTGGACAGTTGTCTTCCTCTCCTCTACTTCCTAAACAAGGCCTGTCCTCTAATAAGAAGCCTGCTTTCATTTCCTAGCCTGTAATTACTAATCAAATTTTACCTGATAATTGCTTTATGCCAATGACATGTATATTTACTGCTCTTACTGTGCATGGGAGTGTGTGTGCGTGTGTGTATTGGAGTGGGGGTAGGGTAATTACGGTCAAAGGTATAAAGCAGCCCGGTCAACGCTTTAATCATCACACTCACCCCAGCCTCAGACGCTCCGTCTACATCAAAGCCACAGCCTCCCTCTCAGCTGGAGCGATGAATAGATGCATGAGCTTGCGTTGTATGGGAAGGGGTGCATTTTTGTGGGTGTATATGCAAGTCTTTGTCTGCATTTCACATGTGCCCAAACAATATTACAGTAGCATGTTCATTTTTTCCTCCATCCTTCATTTTAAACAGTATGTTTCTTTCTTTCTGTGTGTGTGTGTGTGTGTGTGTGTGTCAGTCACACAGCACAGCTCAGCGTGTGGAAATTGCTTGGTGCTCTCCCTCTAAACGGCATGTACACTGAGGCGTGTAGCCTGCGGTGCTGGAGGGCCTGTGTGTGTATATGTATGTGTGCGTGCATATGTGTGTGAGTTTCTAATGATATATTGCTCATCCAAGCAGTGGTAGCACTTGGAAGCACAGCAAGATTAGGGGAAGCCATTCCTTTGTTAATTTAAATAGGTGCATGTATCATACTTAGCAAGGGCACTGCGATCAGGTCATGAAAGGAAAAGTTGCCCAGAGGTGTTTTTTGATAGAACAGCAGACTCAAATGTAAAGAGGTGCCATCCCCTTCACCCATGCGCTAGACTCTCTCTCTCTCTCTTTCTTCCTCTCACACCTTTTCATAATCTATTACTTTACCTATTCAATGAAATCTTTTCAAGTCTAAGTCTAATTCCTTCAGTATGACTCGTTATTTTCATAAATAGCTCCTTTTCATATTGAATAATACTAATAATATAAAAAATACTACTAATAATAAGCGATCCCCCAAAAAGGGCAGTGTCTCACCTCAATTCATAAGCTTGTACAGTGCTGTGTTGGAATTGGTTGAAAATGTGAGAGTAACAAATTAGTTTTGGTTGAGTTTAGGCAGTCACATCCTATGAACACACCACAAGTTTGGAAGGGAATGAGTGTGTGTGTGAGAGAACTGGGGTTAAAGAATGGAACAAGGGAGGAATAAAAAGGGGAGGGGGCATGTTCTACAGGGTTGCTGTGGCGCAGCTGTTCTACATGACATGGCTCATAGACCCTGAATGGCCAGTAGGGACTAGGCCCAGCTTCTGTCACACACACACATATACACACACACACACACACACACACATGCAGCAGCCATTCAGATCTGACAAGCCACACACAAACCTTTTATACTGGACCTTTAGTCTGTATTTTCTACACCGGCAACCAAGGACACAGATTAACTAGTTGCAGCTAAACAAATGGCTGTACAGTGGAATATAGAAATACTTCAGGCTTTTATTTCCTCAGTCCTTTTCAATGTCCTATTTTCCTAAACTCAAAATAAAAAGATGGGGGAAAAGAAAATTGGAATTGAATATGAAACACGCATGTGCACCAGTTTCATTCCGTTAATTCGACGAACAACTGCCATTAAAACTGCTTTATTGCCCCAAGGTGACCAATGTGATATTTACAGTGGTCTAGTCAGAACTGGTCTATTTATATTGATTGTCTATTGAAACTCAATACAGTAGCATATCGGAGGGAAGGAGGAATGGAGGGAGGGAGGATACAGATATGAAGCTTTGGTGCCATTTGGATTCAGTAGAATCTGTACAATTTTTGCTTTCCCATTTTTTCGGGTTACTTTTTATTTTTTATTTCTTTCCATTTTTTTGCATGTTGTCTTGGGATGAATACTTCATAGAAGGACATTATTATAGAGACATCAAAATGTCTTCATCTATACTCTTAATACATGCGATACCAATTGATTGCATCAAACCGAGGCACGTTTTCATTCGTTTGGCAATAGCCTTTGCTTTCCTATTTGTCGCTTCATATTTAAACTGGAGATGAATGTGTCCTGCTGTATTGTTGACAGTCGGTGGGGTTCAGGTGTAGTTGAATGCTACTTTTATCCTTACTCTTATTATTCTTTTTACAGAGAACGAGAGAATGTTATTTCCCCTTCTGTCCAAAACCTTCCCATCAAGGTCTGCTTTTTTTCTGAAGAGTATGTCTGAATAACTCTGCCTTGAATGGGGTCAGGGTTCTGGCTCCTATATTAACATTTTGTTTTGCATGATTTAATTGGTGGACACCATCTTTGTGAAATATTATGTTGGGGCTCTTCTAAAATTCTCCACATATTTGTAAACTGTGTGCAGGCGTATTTGTGTGTAATGGTAGGTGCATTAGTAAGTCAAACTGTATTAAACAGATGTCTTTATTGCAATGTGTATCACGTGTTGGGACACTCAGTGTTAATGTATTTTACATTAACTACCATGTAATTTCCCTTTTACACCCCTCCCACAAATTGTGCCTTCCTACACTTGGGCAATAACATGGACCACTCATACTTATACAATTTCTATGTATCTACAATGTTGTTACAACAGTTATGTAGTTACATGGTCGTTGATGTTACCTTAATGTTTTAAGAGTTGTTTTCTTAACCTACCTTCCTATCATCCTCCCCTGTTCTCAGGACCCTCCTATTCTCCCAGTGGGCCAGTTCACTGAGAAGTTTGTTCACTTCATCACACAGTGGTGAGTCTCTCCTAACACACTCCTACATTACAATCTATACTAAGATCAAACCCAGTGAGAGGAGGTACTTAATGTTACATTTTTATTATAATATAATGATCGAGTCCTGGAAACACTTTTTAAAGGTATTTGGCAAGATTTTTGTAGAGAGACCTTAAGATATTGTGTTAGTACCATGTTCACTTAAACTGATCATTTAATATCTTCACGCAACACAAAGCTTAAAAAAGAAGAAAATCTATACAAACCCATGAGTTTTTCTATGAGCTTATAGCATTTGGCTGAATCTTTCAGTTGTTTAAATTGAATTGAATTTAGTGCCCAGCAATGGGCCTGTGTTGTTATAATGTGTTAGGAAAGGCCAGCTTGGGGCTGGACCTTGTGTGTGTCATGCACAGCAGTCTCAGATTGATAATGGGCTGCAGTTGTAATGACTGTGGGCTCAGAGAGGATAACAAGGTAAGGCCGTTCCCCTATTACCTGGACTGATTGGTTTATTCAGCCGCACAACTAACAATATTTACTCTGAGCTCGCCCCTGGTTTGTTGGCCTTTTAGAGGCCACACACACTCACGCAAAACAACATTATGTTGATGCAGCTGTGTACCTACACACAAGCATGTAAATCTGTGTTTGTGTGTGTTTGTGTATGGTGTATGTTTGTGTGTATATGTGTGTTTGTGTTTGCGTATGGTGTGTGTTTGTGTGTATATGTGTGTGTTTGTGTTTGCGTATGGTGTGTGTTTGTGTGTATATGCCAGCTGTTGTTTCCCCCTGCTCCCTGCCTTATTTACCTAAACAGGATAACCCTCTCTCAGGATGAAAGAGACACTGGTGCCCATCCCACCCTGGCATGGGCACCACTCAGGCTATTCTTAGAGGGCCACGTCCCTGCTCACTGTGATAAATCACAGAATAACGCGGCTAGCTCCAGATGGACTCCTCTGTGTCCCAAACGCTAATCCCTCACAGTCCCCTATGTAGGTCAGCCTGATGAAACACACATCCACTCAGGTGGGTCTAGTGGGGACAATGTTGGTTAATATACCTACTCCAGCACTGTGGCAGAACTGCCAATTGCACCCATTTTGACATCAGACAAGGCACCGGTTCATATGGCAACAGCAAAATCAAGCGCTTCATTGCAATTCCATTCATTTCAGTATACATATATATCCATGCTAAAGTGTTCGTCCAGCAGTGGTTTTATCCAGAGGAATGTACAGTAGGGGGGCTTGAACCTGTGAACTCTTGGTCTGCTGTAAAGTGCTCTGACCACTGAGCTACCTCTGTCAAGGGAAGGATTATCATAATATCTGGGCCTTGACCAAAAAGGTGCCTAATTTAATGGAGAATACACCATGACATCTTCACAAGGTTTGACTTGCTTATTCACTTGTTAAATATGAAAGTTCATTGGCATACCTCAGAATCAGAACATTTACCAGAGACAGTTGTAGTATGTGTTGACTTGATTGTTATTTTTCTGTTTGTTTTAAATCACCGCTTGAGAGAGATCATTACTATACATATATCCATATGTACCATATATACAATCAAATATCAATATATCTAGACTCCAACTTAAAGGGGTAGTGAGCTAGTTCGGAAAGGTGATAGTTTACCAATTGAATTAATTTAATGGGCTGTAAATAAAATGCTTTTATTGGTTGGAATTCAAACTATCTTTACATCAAGTACGAAGCATTGACGTAATTACCTACAACACTTTTCCAACAGTCTTGAAGGAGTAGTCCTAGCTCAAGAGTTGTAATTATAATACTTTTCCAATTGTATGTGACAACAGACATTACTTGGTTAAGTTATTAGATTCCCACTGAATTCACTGGGTCAAAAGGGTGCACATGATGGTATAAAGCAAAAATAAAGTGACAAAACCATCTCAGACTAAATAGACACTGTTTAAATGAATTCTGCCATTGATGCCAATGCAACATTTTACGTATTCAGAGCTGAACACAAAGATATAGCATTTGATAAGACAGTAGAACTGGAGTCAAGGCTATCCTTATGCCGCCACATTGTGATTGTGTCTCTTTATAAAACACCACATTAACTCATTTAGGGAACGTGAATTAAATTTCCTGTTGCAATTACTTTATTTATGCTTCTTATAAAAGGTCTTTTCATTATGACTTGATTGCGCTCTCTTTGCAGCATGAGAAGACTTCCTAAAGAGAGGCCTGCACCCAACAACCTCATGGTAAGATACATCTCTATTCAAAATGCCAAGGTTGTGTTTTTTTTTTTGCCTGGGGACAAACCTTTTTATATTCTGAATGACTTCATTATAAATGATACAAATGCAGTTACAGGGGGATCCTAGCATGGTGTAATGGTACCCTAGAATTAGTTGTTACATAACCTTGTAATTGTCACCATGATTTGTTAAGTATGCTAGACTACAGTTCGTATACATACGTTATTGATCAAAATTAAAAATGACCTTATCTGAAACCTCTCACCTCGCTCATGCACTGGGATCTAAGATCTTCCATACCATAGCAGTCAGATACCACATTTATTGTTGTCGTGTGCGAAAAAAACAAGGTATCCCAAATGTTCAATAAACCTGTAGGTGTGTTACAGTAACAAAGTAGCAACAGATCTGTCTAGTCTTTTACCTTTAGTGAGGGATCTGTGATGTGAGTTGTGTGTGTGGCGAAGGGAATAAAGTTTACTTTAAAATGGCAAGGATAAAAGCAGTAAAATGAGGATATGTGGAATGGAAATGGTGACCAAACCTTAACTGAGCTATTACCTTGATCAGATTGTTTTCCCTGCTTGGTTTTTTTTTGTATCTGCCATTTCATCTCACCCATTCCTTTTCTTTTCCACATGCTCTCCTACCATTCTCTTTTTATATCTGTTCGTTTCTTTTTTCATTCCACCGCACCCTCCCCCCACAATGATTTCTCCTTCCCACTTTCTCTCATTCTCTCTGTACATCCTTTTCTTTTACTCTCTGTCTATGTTTTAGGTCTCCCTCCTCCCGCAGGCCCTTCATTTCCTTACTCCCCCCCACTCTCCACCACTCTCCACCCCCCCCGCCACGAGTCGGAAGATGAGGTCATGGATTCGTGCCTTTGTGGCGCCAGCATCTGATTGTCTCACGCTCCCCTCCTCCTCTCCCTTCACCCCCCCAATCCCCCAATCCCTGCATACATATTAACAGTCTATACCCATTCTATCTCTATGTTAATGCCGCTCGCCACAGCTGGAATGCAAAGTGCCAGCGTTCACTAATAGTTATTATCTTCACGGCCTATTCCTCCAGGAAAGACCTGGGATGAAACGGCGTAGACACACACAGAGGAGCGCCAGTCTTCTCCTTGTGAGGATGTTCTGGTTCTCATACTCAGTCAGCTCATCAGCTTTCGCCTGCATCGTCTGATTATTTGATACAGGTTTTATTGACGTCATTAGCATTGCCTGTTTATGGTACTGCTCGCTTTGGGGGCCACTTGGGAACATATTCCGACGTTTCGAGGGTGGGTCTTTGCTTGACGGGAGATGTATACAGTGTTAATGCACAGCTAAGGAAACATGTCTTAGCATTCTGTGTACTGAACATGCTCATTCTTTAACTTCATCAACCCCCATAATGTTCTCAGACTTGATTAGAAATGGCAGGGATCACCTTACGTGGAATTGCATGCGCACGCCCAGGAGCGAGCTCACATGTGCGTATCAGCTCGTCTTGCAAGCAAATGGCATGACGGCAGCCCTCGAAAGTTGGAACAAATGAACCTACAGTTTACACATTGCACAACCTGCGTCTGTCAGGAAAGTGACAGTGTGTTATTTCTTCACCGATGCATATTTCATGCGAGGGATACCATATCCTTGCATGGGTACTATCATCTCTTGTCTCGCCTTTTAAGGCCCTGTACCAGACTTTCCATTGGCTAGCTCCCAGCACCATAACTACAGGTGCCTCTGATGAAGTTTGTGCACAGTTAAAAACATTTTTCATTCTCAGCTAAATGAACACGGTCTGTGGCCAAGCAGCTTAACAGAATCCCCCTACTGCCACTGTGTTTTGTGTCGGTGAGGGTATCTTGTTTCTCCTCGCTGATTTTCCCTATTGAATTCAGTTGAGACATTAGTCTGACACTTGATGTCTTGTTGTCATTTAGCCAACAATTTGAAACGCTGAATTTAAAGCTCTTAAAATACTTCAATTATGTCATGTTTCTTCTTATAACCTTCCCTGAAGCTGCCACTGCACATTCTATGACTTGTCTATCTATCCATCAATCTGCTTCTTTGTGGTTACAGCTCTGTATTTCTGTTTGCATAGAGGCCCTTTTCAGATTTGGGGGCTGTTTCAAACTTTGAGAGGGATAGGGCTACTATGTTTCTTTTGTTATGGAGCGAGGGTCTCATCTGGCAGTATAAGGGGGGGGGGTGATTGTGGGGGCTGCAGTGACAAAGGTGCTAAAAGGCGGAGTGACAATGAGGACTCTCAGCTGGGGAATACTGGCAGGAAAATGGCAGGAGGAGTGTACCCCATGTCAATCAAACCACAATCACCTGCAAAGACTCAATAAAATGGAAGGAAGTAGGAACAGCGTCTTTTGCGCCAGTCTGACAGAGTTTCTGTACCAACCCACTGGGACTTGTTCACGCAGGACTTTAAAAGGTCTTCAGTCTGACCAACTTGTTTGCACATTAGATGGATGATCTTTGCAGAAACCCAAACAGGTTCACTCCCAACACTGCCCATGAATTTGATGTCAGCACCATCACACCACATCCTTTTTAGAAAATGTTTCCCTTGGGCCAAGTCATACAAAGTAATAGATACACAAGAAAAGTATTTTTTGAGAAACAAAAACTTATTTCAGTTTTTATTGGAAAGAAAGTGGGGTGAAGTGGATTTAACTGAATTTTATTACGATATAGTGCAATCCAAATTCAGTTGAAATGAGCTAGCTGACTTCTGCAAGTCATGAGTACTAGTGGGGTAATGGTCATTGACCTACCCGTAATGGATCACTTCTCTCCTACTTTTACACAAAAGAATGTCAGCTTTTAATAGCCCCAGACATGTACAAAAACACACACTCCCCATTTCTCCCAGTCAGTTACCAGTGGGAGCTGGTGATTAGCATGCAAATCTGCAAAGACCTAGTTATTCTTCTGACCCCCACACCTTTCCCTCTCTCTGTCTATCCGACTCACTCTCCCGAAACACACTCTTGCAACACAATCTAATGAGGTGATGACCAGCCACTTGTTATAATTGCCTTCGACTCCTTTTAATTTTCTTGAGCTTATTAATCATACATAGTTATTTAAAATGAATTAATCTGCAATTAAAAAACCTATCAAAGAACTCCAAACAATTAAAGAGTAAGGTGGAATTTCCCATGGGTATTGCTAGTTTTACTTGAATGGAGCATTCAGGTGATTCTACCACTTTGATGTAGTAAGACTGTGATTAATGTAGCCATACTTTTGAATGAGGTTTTCTTCTCAGTATCCATTCTCTGGTAAAAAGGTCATCTGCTGCACCGCCAGTTATATAACCAAAGAGTATTTATTCCACTTAACATCTCTTAATAACTTCATCTGAGGTCTCAGCTTAATTGTGATGGCAGGTGTTTTAACTAATGGAAGATCATAGCCATGCAGTCAGCTGCCAAGTGGCACTTGTGTCTGTGTTCTGGGGTATCTCAGCATTCCTCACATTTACTGTCAGTGTCACAGTTTGCGTGTTCAGCAAATTGGATTCTGTAAATAACTTTGTCGGAGTTGAATGTCTCACAAAGAGAAATGTTTGAAGTTATTGAATGGAGCAAAGTGCTGGCATGTGTTAGTGGATCTATGTGGTATTACATGTCATAAGCAGATTCCCCCTCATTCCAGCCAGACATGGCCCGTCTGTTCAGGTTAGGGTCCAGAGCAGAGGTTGAGTGCTGAATATTAAAGGCATCACTTTGCTTCTCACTCTCTTATTCTCCCTTCATACCCTCTCTCTGTCTCTCTCCCTCGCTCTCGGTAGAAACAGGGAAATGATTGATGAGATCGGTATCTAGCACATAGGGGCACCCAGGAGCGTCCACTCTCTCTTTCACACACACACACACACACACACACACACTCACTCTTTGATATGAGAGTAATTAACCTCAGACTATGTCAGCCCCAAATGCCCATTAGAAGGACACTAGGATTAATGGGCCTAGCTGGCCAAGTCCTCCAGAACTTTAGACCTCACCTCGGACTGGATTGGTGTAAAATGGACTGGATTAACAGTTCCCTCAATATACGAAAGCCTGTAGTTCTACATACTTGACATGTATTACATGTACTACGTGTATTATACAGTATGTAACTAAACTGCTCCGACCATCCTATATGATCTCTATTTTCACCTGCTGTAACCCATACAAAATGTGTCCACGCTGCTAAAGTAATTGTCCCCAGACCAAGGTCCTCGTAACCGCTTTGTGTTGGCCCTATGTTGGACCTCCCTATTAAACAATGAGCCCCTGTGTTGCTTCCTGTTAGTGACAGTCTGGAATCACTTGAACCAGGTGTGACATGTTCATTTAGACAGGCCTTGCTTTGTAGTCCATTATCTAATTGTACTGCTCGACACCTCAAATGGATTTAGCGATCAGTCTCCCTCTACCCATCTCCTGTAACAACCTTGTCCATTTTCACCTCTCAACCCCAATCTGACCTCTGTGACAGGTCAGTCGCAAGGTTTTCCAGATCAGATCACGTTGTATATATGAGGTCAGCCTGTATCAAGGCTCTTGTCACTGATATTGCATTTGTGAAGAGAACACAAAAGCTGGTTTTGTCAATGTCGACGTGAACAGAAATATACTGTTTATACTTTGAGCAGAGATGTTGTTATTTGCTGTTGCCATCTACAGCTCAAAATGTAATTATCTTGTGTTATATTTTATATTGAGTTGGATCAGGTTTTTTACATTTACATTTTATTTGTATTTATATTTTCTTTGTGTTGCAAACAATATGTATTCTTTTTGTGTTCCCTTTACAAGTCAGAAAAGAAATAATATACATCTGAATATAGACCTAACTCAAACTCAACAAAACTTGTTAAGGATACTGTCTCAATTTTCTCTCTCTCCCCCCCCCTCCCTCTGTCTCTTTTTGTAGGACCATTCCTTCATTATGCTCTACAACGATGGCAATGCGGAGGTGGTATCCATGTGGGTTTGTCACTGTCTGGAGGAAAGGAGATCCCAGGCCCAGGGGCGCATGTGACCCTGCCTCCTACTGTCACTGTTGCTACCCCTCCCTGCAAGGTGGACAAGTGTCATGTGTATCGTGCCACATCCACCCTAGCTTTCATCCTTATGGACCTTGTTAAAGCCCACTGCCAAACCCAAACAAGGGTAGGCTGCACGTTTGGACAGTGATACTTTGAATAATGTATTTTACAAAACTAAGCTTTGTGGGTTAAGAGGAAGTACATCTTGTGAAGATGGAGAAGAGCTTTCTTGGGTAATTTATGAAAGCTCCTCATCTGAGCCCTCAGCACTGACTGATGGCTTGACATAGTTAGCCTAGATGACTTTTTGTGCTTATGTCTTGTTTCTCCCGGTTCCTCGCTGACTTTGAAATAGAAGTTATATTAGGATTGTGCCTGTTTTCGGTTTAACCCACTCTACTCCTTGTCCACCAAATTTGCCCTAATCTTGAACCGGTTCCATTCAGGACTCTTGGAACCATGGTGCTATCTAGCAAACCATCCTGCGTTTCCACCAGTTATGAGCGTCAAAGATGCGTTATCAAAAGTGGCAGGTCAAGTGACCCCGGTCATGGCCAAATATTCAACTAGTTTGACATACAGCTTACTCTGTCTTATGCTGCTTTCTAAGACTGAGATGACCAAATCATCACCAAACATTGTCAGCAGACCACAGCATTCTTTTTTTTCTGACGATTTCTCATATAACTTGTCCTTTGTTGCCTTCTTTCTAACCTGTAGAATGATTCTGATGTCGTCATCGTTTGCATGACCTGCTGTTATTTGGTTCCAGCCGGGATCCAGCTTTTTCGCCTCTTAACTAATACATTTTTGGTCTAAATGCTCAGAACTGGTCAAAATGGATGGAGAATGGGTCAACATGTAAATCAAAAGTTTGTAACTTTTGACCTATGATAGTAATGAGTCATAAAAGGACCCATGCACAAACATGTCTTTACATTGACTTGCTATATTCCAGGGAGGATTTTGAATTATTAGGCTTTACTCTGTGTTGCTTGC
>BROE01000013.1:10171446-10182597 GCA_036571765.1 Plecoglossus altivelis
GTATTTTCTTTTAAATTTTTCTTACCACAGTTGTTGCACCTCAAGGGTCTCATCAACTGAGTTGTGTTGCCTTTTCTGTGCCATTTCCAGCATAATCTTTTTTTTACAACTTCACAAATACTTTAGTTCAAATTTGCATTCATAATGTCAAGATGTCAATTCATATTTTTGATTGACAGACCACACTGCAATGGTTCCATAGCATTGTTTGCTCAAAAACATTCAAAACTCCTGAACATTAAAAACATTTTCACCATACTATACCATACCAACTAAACCTATATATGTGTATCAAATCAGAAATGACTTGATGTTTTACTGAATTGTTACAATATCATCATATCAGTCGAGCTGATATTGAGCTATTAGGGAATAGTGAGTATTTCTTACTTGTAATAAATAAAAATCACCTAGTTGAATCATTATTTTCTTTGATTCAGTGGGGTAATAATTATTTGGTGCAACTATGGATTAATGTGAATGTAAAGTGTGTTAGTGGTGGACAGTAAAAGGGGTTGCCATCTAAAACAAGTTGACTATGAAATGCACTTGTACAAGATATGAAACTAAAGCCAGGTCAAAAATATCTCAGTCTTGGCACTTGTGAAAAATGCTCAGTGAAATCACTCTAAAATGAGTTGCAATAGACTGAAAAGCATAGAGAGACAGTAGTCTATCTTAGTTCTGACAAATGCATCCGCCAAAAATGCTATAAACCATACAATTCAGCTACTTTTTTGCACAGTTTTTGAAAGCCTTGAGGTATATTTGTCTTTTTTAATTCACATTTCAACGAAGTCTGTGCCAATTCAGGTCCCTGTGGGGTGGGTGGATTTCTTTGCTCAATTCTAATTATTATTGACCTGATACCTAAAAAATTCTGGCTGTTCAAACATTACGGGCTAGCCACACTTTCAAAGTATTGTGAATATACATAATTTCCTATAACAAATGGCTTTGTAGTGCTTGTGAATGCTTTAACAACAGGTCATTAAAACATATTTGCACATATTATTTAGTTGTCAAATTATTGTTTTTGTATCTTTAGGCACTTTAGAACTCACACATATTTCAACTGAATTGATAAGTTCTAATAGTATTTGTGGTAAAGAGTTTGTTTGAATGTCTTCCTGAGTGTTATACACGACGCTGTCTTGTGACCTGAATGACCGTCATTAAAGACTCTGCAATACATTTATATTATTTTTGACTTGGCTTCACTCCACTCAGTACTGTACAGCCCAATCCTATTAATGAAAGAAGACAATAGAACTACCTTAAGGGAGAAAAATGTGTACAAAAAATACCAATAAAACTCTTTCCCAATAAGTTCTCACCACCTTCACTCAAGACCTAATATTTTCTGTCATGAACACCAATTTTGCAAAAGTATCAACCTCTCTGTGTCCCGTCTGTGACTCTGACAACTGTAAGGCAAAGATGCCTGTTCAGTTGTATGTCTAATTGCTTTGACGCTGACTGACATAAGCAATGAATCTATTGCATGTGCAAGGTTCATTATTTATAAGGGTACTCAGTTTTCCATCCTTTTTGTTTAAAACTTTTAATTTCTTGTTTGATTATTTCAATAATGTCTCTAATCAGTGTTTCCTAAACTAATCCAAGAGAGTAAACACAACTTATTTTATGATTCTCAACTAAAACAGTGAAAAATTTAGATTCACAATTGAAAGCAGGTTATCAATGGCTTAGCTCTCACAATGCGTGATATCTGTCATCCTTAGCAAACGTGTCTCTTCAGTTTAGTTCATAATTTTTGTAAACAACAAACAGTGGTAGGCATGAGAGCGATCGTATTAATTGATGATTGAAACAGATGTAAATCGTAAACAATTTAGATTGGCATGAGGCTGAAGATGATATTTCTATGTTAAAATGTGACCTATGCAATGATGTGTCTCGGATGAAAATTTGGACATTCAATCTCATTTTAACGTAGACACCTCCACAGGGACATCGAGCGCATTGTTTGAAGATGCGTCTCCATTTAAAGCGTTCCGGGCCCACTCATATTCCCATTTGCCACAAAGGTACGCTTGCATTGTATGCTGCGTGACCTTTTTAGAGAGCCGTCCAAGTTGATAAGCACACCAGGGCTGACAATGAGAGCCCGCCCTGTACACAGCCATTACCCGGATCCCTTTATCAATGTCCAGTAATTAAAATGTCACCGTTTAATTTTCTAGCCAATGCGTTTCTCTTGGAGCAATCTTTTCCCAATAAAAAGTGGAATCGAAATGCTCTTTTCACTGGAAACAAAACGGGCGACTAGAGCCCATTTAGAGGAACCGGGCACTTCGAAGGATCAATAGCGCATGTAGCATAAGAAGAGGATTGATTGGTCTCTAAAATAGAATTTATTGGGGGTCATGATTTTATATGGTGCTGATAAAACTGTTAATTATAAAACAGTCAGCCTAAATTGCTGCTGTTATTAAACTTGTCCTGAATATGTCGCATTTGATTCATGACATCTTGTAACGCAACTCAGTGTATAGTCTTGACAGTAGGATGAGTAGGCCTACATATTTTTATGATGGCTTTTTGGACGAAAATGAAATAATCTTAAGTTATTTGGCTCAAATATAACAAGAATCATAAGCGTGAGACTATTGAATAAAGACTGGAATAGAGTCTAGGCTATTTTTCTTGAAACTTGGAAATGATGTTCTTCGGTCGTGGAACCGCCTGATCACCTGTAGCCTAAACATGGGCAAGAATCCAAACCTGTAGGTTGTTGAAAGTTATCCATGTTGTTCGTAGTGTGTGAAATAAATAGGATTACAGCCTAGGGTAATTCGGGAGGCCTGTTGTGAAACAACTGTGCGCAGTGACATCATGAATATAAATAAAACAGGTATATCCTTCACGCTTTCTGCTTTTTATGTTGTAGCCCGGGCTAACCTACGCTGTCATTGAAGTTAGCCTTTAGACCAAGGTCTAGGCCATATGCCTTGTCAATGTGTCGTCTTCATATTAGATAGCCTAGGCTACTGTATTTGGACGTTCTCCTCCAGAGAGTTTGGGATTGTAATGTCTTAAACCCAGAACACATTAATATTTTAGCGCAGGTTTGTTTAAACAATTGAATGCATATAAATGAGGCTCAGGTAATTTACTCTTTGAAAAAGACATCCTTGATGTGCATCCAACGGTAATAAAGCGCTCGCCTAAAATTACCGCTGAAATGTCTAATTAAAAGCTCGCAAGGCTGCTCTCGTGCTGTACTCTATAGGCTACCTGCGATGAACTCTTGCCTTCATGAGAGTGTAGGGAGCCACGTGAGCTCACGTTTCGGCGGAATATAAGCGGTGACAATGGGGCATTCATTTGAGCCTCTAAATAATTAAAAAGAGAGGAATAATTACAGTATGAAATTGTAATTATTGCTGGGCTGGAGAAAAGCATCTTGATTGTGAAAGAGGACACGTCGCAGCCAGATCGGAGTCATGTTCCCCTTCTCCATCAATATTGCAAGGAGCTAAGCTGATGGAACTGCTAGTCATTTGAGACTTCGACGTTTGAGCATCGCAAAACAAGCAAAGTTCAGTTTTCGATGTCATAGGATGACTAATCCTGACGTAAAAACGGTCTAGGTAGCCTATACAAAAAAGAGACTTGAATGGTAAACTAGCAAAATAACGCTATTAATTAAGTCACATTATTCTTAAATGTGACTATAGTTCGCATGTTCAATGTAGCCTAGGCCTACTGATGACGGTTCACATCAAAAAATGTTGCGATGTTGTATATTCTTTAAAGGCCATGTCTCAGTGTAAAGAGAAACACGTGGAAGTTGTGGGATAAGATAGGCCTAAAGCAGGCTATCCCATTCGAGGCTATATCACGTTAATATGTTGTCAATGCAAGGTGACAGTGTCAGTAAGTTGTGGTGTAGAATAGCCATGTGTTAGGGGCCCTTAATGTGTCCCTCTGTGCACTTGGGTGTTTTCACAGGTGTTTCAGTTAGGTAAATACCAAGGCCCTAATAAATGTAGGACAACGTCAACCTGGTCAGATTTCTGTCAATAATTTGTAGACCAGGATCTATATAGCCCATTATTTTAATTATATAGGCTGTAGCCTATCACTGCAGTCTATTAATAATTTAGACGTTAGGTCATCAGGCACCTTCATCAAAATGATCAAATATAGGCTATTGCCTATTCGCTTTCTATAGGTGAATAGACAAGCCTATCCGCAGTCTCAATGTACATAGACCTACAGACTACAGATCTACACACGTCTTTTGTTTGTTTATCTCTCTCAAACTCATGCAAAAGATGAAGTGTGACTGGGTAGGCTGTAACATTATGTTACTAACATGGGAAGTTTAGTCAACGCTGTCGTAAGGTTAGTAATAGATCATGTGGAAGGCTTTTCTTAGAAAGATGGGGAGACTCAGCTGCCCTATTAAACGTTAAGTAAATTCCACTAATGCGTTGAAAATCGGAAAACCCGTAAATGAGTAAATGAAATAGAAACTGAGTCCTCGCGGTGATGGACGAAGGTCTCATGCGGTCAACGGATGTGTAAGAAGTGTTACAGCTGAAGTTTGGAACTTGACCATAAGGGGGAGAGGGTGGAGGTAAAGGTGTAGTAATCTTATAGTAGGCTGACCTTTAGCCTATGTCCTAAAGGTGAATACAATGGTAAACTGCATGTAGGCCCATATAATCCTTTGTTCTGTGTGCTCAACAAATGTCTTCATTTGTTGACAATTTAGGTGTTAGGCGCATTGACAATGAGGGGGAAAGGAGGGGTGCGTAGGCCTGGGTTATCGACTCATCTAGAAGTCGGTTTAGTTTCAGTGCCAAATTTGAGATGACTCCACAATGTGTGATATAAAACGTGTCGATTTTTTTGACATACGAACAAAAGCAGGCCTTAAAATTCATGGCGTCTTTACCAGAAGGGTTGACATCAATTTGACTTTCCACAAGAAGTCAAACAGATGGTCCTCTACCGTGATTAATTATAGGCCATCCTTTTTGTTGCCTATATTCTCTTCGTTAATACTGGAACTATAGACTGACTGTGTTATCATGGTTGGCTATTTAGGCTAATTGAAGCTTAATAAATGTTTCTAGTTAACATCCTACATGAAGTGCAACTTGATCATTTATTTGGGTTTCTTCATTCTGTCTTTCCTGACTCAAGTTGACTGTAACCTACATAAATATAGGCCTACATAGCCTATATACAAATCATATTAAGGGATAAAGGGGTTGTTATATCCTAGTCCCGGGCACAAATGGTTAAATAGACCGATTGTTAACTAAGTGGGTGTGCCTTACCATTAGTTTAGCGGTCACTTTTTCAGCGAGGATCGTCTGCTGTCTGTAGAGGAGTGGCGAACGCTCCAGGATTACCATGTGGACACTCCTTCGTTTGCCACTCAGCCCGCGTGAGCCGAAGAGAATGGAAGTCTACTCTCTGCTCTGACAGAAAGAGGCATTCCACGTTTGTGCTCTTGGTTCAGCATCCCTTGCCTTTTCATTCTCGAGTGGAATTCTGGCTTTAGGCTTAGTTACTTACTTTTTTCCCCTGGAAAGTTGTTCATTTATAGGCTGCCTTGGAATATTGACTTGAGTGCAAGGTAGGCTAAGACTTTAAAAAATGTGTCTGATCATGACTTGTTTAAGTGTTTGTAACTGAAAGTGTAATTGCGCATCGTCATTGCTGTGCACGCAGTCAGCCGATTCATCCAACATTATTTTCTATTGGCTTGTGTTGTTTATATGATTGTCAAGCGGCCTTTTAATAAAAGCCGTGTGTATTAAGGGCTGGTTTGTTATTCACAGATCAAAGACGTCCAACGGAACCTGTGTTATTACCAAGAAAGCGGCTTAGTTGTATGACTCTTGTAAGCGCATTGATGCAGCTCAGCGTGTATTTTATTCCAGCCCTTATGCCTGTAAGGATCTTACATAGGCTACTGCTTGACCAATCCCTCTCGCTCCTGAGCCGATAAAGACATTAAGAAGGTCCAAGCCACAGACTAATGGATAACCCATGTCCGAAACGGTTAAGTATAGGCTATCCTATTGTACACAAATAGTTAATTCAAATTGCTTAAAACATGCTCAGGGACAATTAAACAGTTGCAATTGTGACCAAATAAAATGTTGATTAACAGCTATAAACTTTTACTTTGCCTAACTAATCCATGTCCTTAATTTTTACTAAATATAATATAATGTGAAACGTGTAGGCCAGGCCTTCTATATGCAGTTTTTATAGTCTGCGAATAGCATTGTTAGGTTATTCAGTGCATTGGTTCGTATGGGTGAAAGGGTAGTGCCCAACATTGTAGAAGATGTCCACAAAAATAGGTGAACAATTGTGAGATTTTCGTAATTCTGTACGGCCAGAGCAATAATTGACACAATGATAATTTGTTAACTGCAGTTTGACCTGATTGGAATTGGCCTATGCAGCCTAAAAAGGAAATGCCTGTGACATGGTCAAATTTATTAAATTCAAAAACCTTACTTTTCAGACTTCGAGGAATGGAGTCGACACCGAGTCAACTACCAGCGGGACGAGACTCCAGCTCTTCCCCTACTGGCAAGCAGGACGTGCAAAGCTTCACTAGCCCCAACCTGAAACCAAATCAAGTCAGCGAGACTGCTTTGTATGGCGTGCCCATTGTATCCTTGGTTATAGATGGCCAGGAGAGACTCTGCTTGGCACAAATCTCTAACACATTGTTAAAGAACTACAGCTACAACGAAATTCACAACAGACGTGTTGCCCTTGGAATCACCTGCGTCCAGTGCACGCCTGTTCAACTCGAGATCCTGAGGCGAGCGGGCGCAATGCCAATATCCTCGAGGCGCTGTGGCATGATTACCAAGCGCGAGGCCGAAAGGTTATGCAAATCTTTTCTGGGTGCTCACAATCCACCTAAGTTACCTGAAAATTTTGCATTTGATGTTTCCCACGAATGCGCGTGGGGAAGCAGAGGTAACTTCATACCGGCCAGGTACAACAGTTCGAGGGCGAAGTGCATTAAATGCACATATTGCAACATGTATTTTTCCCCAAATAAATTCATATTCCATTCTCATCGTACTCCCGAGTCCAAATACACCCAGCCAGACGCAGCAAACTTCAATTCCTGGAGACGTCATCTCAAACTTACTGACAAAAATTCATCGGACGACGTTGCGCACGCATGGGAGGATGTAAAGGCAATGTTTAACGGCGGCAGCCGTAAGAGGACTCTACCGATGAGTGGCTCTGAAATGTCTATGAAGTCACAGGCATCCGGAAATGTACCCCAAAGAAGTTCCCCCGAGGTCCCCAGGAAAACATTACGCTGTGACGAGGATAGAGTTAGTAACATTAGCCTGGCAAATAGCGTCCGGAACTATCCAGTTATTCCTGTCCCAAGTAAGAGTTTTGGGATGCTTCAAAAAATCCCCCCACCACTCTTTCCCCACCCCTACGGATTCCCTGCATTTGGATTGTGTCAGAAGAAGGACGAGGGAGTAAGGGAACTCAATAAAACAAATGTCTCAGGCGTCTTTTGGCCAGGCGCAAAGGACAGCCTCTACCCTTCTTTTCCAATGTTTTGGCCTACAGCAGGTAGCTTACCAATGCCACCATACCAACAGTCGCAACCAAAACCGTCAAATGAGCTTTTAAGTGTCCGGCAGAGTGAGCTTGAAGTTATGGACCAAAGTGATCGGTGCGCAAACACATCGAAGGACAGCTTCAACGATAGCGAACGTTGTTCTAGTTCCCAGTCTGCCAGGAACGACGAAGATAAATCTGGGGACGAGGCCCGGTCAAAGGAAGTTCTCCCCACACCACCACAGAAGATTGGCTACATCTCTGCGTTCAGGCCTGTAGTGAAAGATACTGATAGCATTGCCAAGTTGTATGGCAACAGAGACGTGTATAGCAGCGTCCGACCCGGTTATTTATCTCCAGATTTCGTCAGCGAAAGTTCAAGTTACAGGTCCGTATCGCCAGATATGGACAGTGCAGACGATCCTGACGTGGATGTGGAGTCCAACAGGGGTCAGGAGGATGAAGACTCGCTCCAACTTTCAGTTGAGGACCGTCAAAGTCCCCGGGTATTAAACTCGTCCCATTCTGGGCCCGAGGAGAGTCAAGAGCCAGCCTCCAGTCCAAGACCAACCCAGGATGATTCACATACAGGGTCATCTGATGATGAGAGACGCAGTGAGCGAGTGTTAGACCGCAACCACACACCGAATTATGAAGTGAGTGATATAGGCAATATTGTTGTGATGTGACCGTGTTTTTGACTGCGTGGGTCTGTTTAATTGAAGGAAAACTGCAGACAACTGCTAGTTCCTTTAGCATAAGTCACAGGGACCTAATTTAAAATAATTTAAGTGAGCTTTAGGGACTGTCCTTTCTTTCACTCTATTTCATTTAATATTTTTGTTTTCTTAAAACCCCATGCGCTATGATTGTTTTGTTTATTTTGCTTTCTTACTGTCTTTTGGCCAGTGATTTAGGCTTATGAGTAGCCTATTACGGCAGTGTATTATTATTATTATTATTTGTATTATCGAGACGACCTGATATCAAAATCTCGACCATTATATTCAGATTATGTTTACACAATTGACTTGTTGGGGAAATATATGAATACATTTCGATTTATTTTGTTTTAATAGGCTACTTGGAACGGACCCGTATCGTTTTTTTATATAAGACCGCGAGCTTTTTTCTCGAGCTCTGGGTTGTCTATATTATAAAATATTGCATCTCCAAAGACGAATAGGCCTATCAATCACACTCCTAATTAGAAAACTTGAATATTCGACAGAATTGCTCGGGAAATTAAGTGAATTACATATAATTGGGGGCTGCATTGACCATAATTGGGTGGTTAATTTCGCAGGTGTACACACATGAAAAGGACGAAGACGTGCCTTTGAACGGGCCATCGTTTGGATCAAAACCTCCAAGCAGCCCACGGGAATCGAACGGTATTTTATGTTTGTATTATGACGAATTATTTTTATCGTGCTTTTATTTTAGCTTTAACCATAGATTCCGGGTAACTAGCTTCCATATCCGCATCATTTAGGAATCCACCGTTTATGTGATCCCCAAAAACGAGTTGGTAGTCCAGATGGCATGTTGGAGGAAGCATACCAAGACCAAAAAGAAAGCCCATGTGAGTGTTTGTCATTCTATTGTCGGTTTAAATGGTCTGTCTGCATTAGTATTGCCAAATAAACACGCACTTTTATTATACAGAAATGTTCCTAAATCATCTGATTGTAGAAGTATAGTTATAGCTATAAAAAGTAGAATTAACTTTTTATTGTAGCAGTGCATTTGGACGTATCTGCAGAGGGACTGATTCAGTGCGTCACAGGTGATGGACCATTGTGCAGTGATGTCAGCAAAATCCAAGAGGACATGAGAAACATGGCCAAGGGTATGATTATACAGTTTAAATTCAACTGTTTTTATAAATTATTATCTCTACAATTGCATTCAAGCGCATGCTTCCTATCCAAGTTGTCTGCTCACGTTCCGTACAACGAGTCTCAAAAATTAAAACAACAACTTGATTTGCCTGATAGCCAATAATGTAATACTTTGGAGCTTCCATCTTGTTGTGTGTTCTTGCCTTTTGAGCCTAAATTTTTAAGAACATCAGAGATTATAGGACTAGCATATATCACTTTTGAACATTCAAGAAATTTACCATTTAAAGTAGCCTGACTCCTATAGGTATTCATTCTATCTAGTGATTTGGAAATGTGTAAGGTAATGCAAATTGAAAAGAAAATAATCGTTTTAAAAATAACAATTATAAAGAGTAGACTTATTTATTCAACCAGAAAAAAGAGATTTTTGTCGAGGTCATTTGATTACCTCACAAATTCGAACATGTTCTAAATTGTTCTCCATTTGCTAAACACTATGGTAAGACTCATTACAACACAAAATCGTTTAGAGACTAGCCTAATAATATTTTAACGACCCCAGGCAATAACGCTGCTGTGTTCATGTATCTACCCTCAAGGCAAGAAAGCTACTAATTATTTAGCATTGCTTAGGGAAACAGTAGTGAGAAATGACTATTAGCGTTCAAAGCGTCCGAGCCCTCAAGTTAAATCATAAAAGATTTGGAAATAAACTGCTTTTATAAACATGCTATTTTTACTTTGATGAGAGCCAATAGGTTTAAAATTAGCTGACCTTAATTATGATGACGTCTTCGTTTTGCAGAGGAACTGCAAAAGCAACTTTTGGAACAAGTGGAGCTGCGTAAAAAGCTGGAACGTGAATTTCAAAGTTTGAAAGGTAAAGAAGGTATCAGGGTCTGCCTGTTTCGCATAGTTTCGCATAACGTACTCTCAGAATATCCTTAACTCTGCGTTCTGTTGTATCCTTAGATAATTTCCAGGACCAAATGAAACGAGAATTGTCATACCGAGAGGAGATGGTCCAGCAGCTTCAGATTGTTAGAGGTCGGTCTCTTCCATGAGTGTTAAAGAAATAGCCTACTGTTTGGCATTAATATTTGCGATAACCTACACTAGGCTAGAATGTGAAAGAGGCGGAATGAATCCATTGTGCCCAATTTCATCAGACATCGTTTAATAGCTAGGAATGCCATATGGTATAGACTTCATTTCTTTTCAAGCGAACCAACCTTTAAAGCGAAAAGTGTCACTTGCATAAATTCGGTCATATTCGAATTACACGTCCGTGCAGAAATATAATCGTAAAACCGTTTCTTGTAGCATATAACAGTAAACATTTTTAATTTGGGGGGCTAGATACTTTAGCTGAGCCAACAACAATAATAATATCAAACCATGATGGGATTGATTTCACTTTTTAAAAAGGATTTTGCTTCTAAATTATGCTCTGCAATATTGAAAAGACCATTACGATCGTATCGGTTACATGCAGACAAATACTGATGCCGCCCTTTGACGGAGAGGTCTAGTGTTACAGTAGGCTAACGCACGCTGTTGTGTAAACACAAAGGTCAAGTACACTGAAGGGTCACTCTAAATGCCCTAGGGATAAACAAATGACCGCCTCCCATTACATATTTTACAAACCACCCGCTGTAATGTAGCTCAACCAGCGTTTTTTTTTTTTTTTTTTTTTTTT
>BROE01000013.1:10183189-10190689 GCA_036571765.1 Plecoglossus altivelis
CAAGAACGAAAAGCTCGTTATGCGATACAGCAGAAGCTGAAAGGTAATTTTTGTGGTGGAAATAGATTTACAATGCCAATATAGTTGCCTCTTTTCAAATGGCCAACCGTACATGCAAGTGCTACTTTTTTTATTATATCTTGTTTGATTCCAACTCTATGGTTATAATGTGGCAGCGCCTTTGTGATGTTACTTCCCATACCTCAAGATGTGCACACAATTTGACTCTCCATATTTTACTTTTTATATACCAGATTAGTGAAATGTATTATTTTAATCTGCTTCTTGAACATATTCATCCTTCACCTCCACCCACTACATTTAAATGATTTGCTTCTGTTTGTGGTTATACCTCTGCCAATGTTCTAAATGATGGCTTCACTTTCTCCCCAGAAGCTCACGACGCCTTACACCATTTCTCCTGCAAGATGCTAACCCCTCGCCACTGCACAGGAGCCTGCAACTTTAAACCCCCTCTACTGCCACCCTAATGGCCCACCACATTTTACAACTGATCCTAGAACGGCCAAAAAGAAGTGAACATTGAGAAGAAAGGCATCCTCAAGAGGTCCCTCACAACATGCTCTCCTGTGCCCCCTTACCAGTTGTGTCACTTGCAAGGATCAATAACCTACAGACCTAGTATAGACATGGCTGTTTGGATTTCAACACTGAAGTGGCCCTAAAGCTATAAAGACCCTCCATTCAGTTGAACTATTGAGTCATGGAAGATGCACCTGAACAGGGGTATTGTATGTATCTAACATGTATCCACTATTGAAATCAAGTTGTAAAGGTTCCTGGAGAGTCTGTTTGTAACCAATTGCTCTAGGTATCCTGGAAAAATATATATGTGGCAATGTGCAATGACATGTATATCGTGATATTTCATGAGAAAACAGATTAAAAACCATTATTGAATATTAATTATTCCAACGCATTGTGTTTTTATATTTATTGATTTAATTTATTAATATTCTTGTCTTTTTTCTGTATTTTGGTTATGATTTGTTCTGAGACATGAAACAGTATATGTTTTTGATCAAGCACTTTAAACTGGGAATTTTTCACATTGGAACACACTTCTACTTGAATAAGAAACTGTATTGGGAATTATTTGAGTATCGTCTGGAATGGAAACAGCGTATCAGCACTTACCAACGACTGTTTTTGTGCTGTAGAAAAACTAGCTCATCTTCACATCTGATACATAAAATGTATACATTTCAGTGTATAATGTTTCATCAATCAATCAATTGTCTGTATATTGTCTACGTGTACAAAATGTTCACATGAATCATTACTTTTTTTTCTCTAACATATAATTGTGTGTAAGACAACACTTAAGACTGCACGAAAAGGTTCAGAATAATAATTTGTATCTACCGGGAATTAAATCATTGTTGTTTTGATGTATTTCTTCTCTTATGTCTTTATTTAGAATTTTTACATTTAAAATACTTTGCATGGCAAGAATTACATGGATGCTATATGCTGAAACCAGAAAGCTACAGAATTTTAATAGCCATTTTTAGAACTCAACTTTGCTTTGTTTAGCTGCATCGTTTTTGTCATCTTCAGCATAAGATTTCAAATCAAATTGATAGTAATAGAACCCACAAACTATATTACCTTCAAAGTATTTCCGTGTCCCATTAAGAGGCATTATGATCTATACACTACTGTATGTAACCACATTAGGAATCAATGTAAAATATAATTAAAAAAATTAAGCCACTTTGCATTGTTTCTTGCATGAATATATTCCCATTATTCAAAAAATACTGTTTTGGTGGAATACGTTCAGGTCCAATACGAAAATATTGCTTCTTCTTTTTTAAATACAAAATAATTTGTCTTGTGACAAATGGTTACTCAAAACTCAGGACCCTTTCATGAGTAACATTATTCAGTATCTCTTCATTTCTTTATTTGACTGACATCTGCAGGAATAATAACCTGCCAAAAAACAAGTTTTATCATGTTGCTGTGTCTTATATTTGACATTTTTGTCATCTTCTCCAGCACTCCATTCAGTTTGCATGACAAGTATCTGATGGCCAGTTAAGTTATGATATTTGACTGTCCATCAGGGGAATTGAGTGGTGGTGAAATCTAATTCTCCTTATATTAAGCCTAATAGATATTGATTACATGCTCTTCAGATGTCCCTGTGTCCCTAGATACTAGAGAATGAGAGAGATGTTCACATAATCGCAGTAATGTTGGATGAATATTAATTGTCTCTGACTGTAAGTGCTCTCCCCATCAAGGTCCATTTACTTTGGATACTAAAGAGTATTGCGCATTTCCACAATAAACAGTTCTACATTTTACACAGAAATTTTGGCCATATCAGTTCCTCTGTGTATGTTACTAATGATCATTTAATAAAACACAATCTTAACCAAGATGTGTACTATTTCATACCTTATGAGGATACCAACATATACACACATTTTTATTATTTATTGCATCACATTATTTCATTTTTCTATCATCGGAAGGATAGAGAGAAAGAGAAAGAGAAGAGAGCAAGACAAAGTGCATAATGAGAACATGGCATATAATGGCAATTGACAAATGGTTATGCTAGCATTAACATATCTATTTGCAGAAGGGCATGCATGCCACATTTGCCAATAACTTCTTCATCTTCGGTAAAGTTTGTTGATATGGACAAAAACCTTTGAAAGATGACCAAAACTGTTTGGACTGTGGGGTTTATCTTCATAAAGAAATACCCTTTGCTTTATATAACGTGTTGACACAGTCTTATTAACCTAGAACAGAATGATTTCAGATACATTTTGTACTAACAACAGGTACTACAGATCATATTGATGTAATAGAATCAAGAACAGAAATGATATGTTAAGTGAATCATGTAATGAATGTTTATGTACCTATTTGAGAGGTTTGCAAATCCTGTTTAGAAACGTCAAAACAAGTTTTGACTGCATCGCTAATGGTATCTCTGTGATGATTGATGAGGCTTTAAACAATGATTCTTATCAGGTTGACCTGCACCGTCCTTTCATGCAACTAAAACAAGAACAGTTGGTTGGTATAACAACCTTCCTCTACCTGATATGAGTCACATGTATTTATACAATGCAAAGCACACACATCCAATACTGAGAAAAATACCATTGTGAATGGATAGATTGGTCATCCAAAGCCACAGACATGTCATCCAGTCATTTCCATCTTGTAATTTGTATGAGCCATTTCAGACTGAACATATGGAAGTATTATGTCTGTTTTGTCAAGACAGAACCAAATGATGGTTTTGATGGCGACCTAAGCACAGCCCATCAAACCAACTCCAGTCTGGGTTTGATAAACAAGGGCGCCCTCTGGTGGGGTTTATTTTTACACCGTGTTCTTGGTCTTTTTGTGGTTTGCAGGAGAATATCCTTTCATATTTGTGGGAATACATATTTGGGGTAACTATAGCCGTTACCTATATCGCGGTCTGAAAAGGTGCTATTGATTCGGACTGCATTTTAAATGTTTTACAGCATACCAGTATGTTGAAGCATAGTGAAGTCAAACAAATGGGGAACAAAGATTCACAACAAAATATTTCAAAACTGGTTAGATCGTATACTTGTGATCACAGATTACTGACACGTTTTAAAAGCTGACGAAAACACGAAAACACCACATTTTGTCACTGGCCACCAAAATCGCCATTATCAAGACTCCAAACCTGGTCACTAGGGGCTGTGTGTTTGACCAATGGTTTTTGTTTAAGGACGTCTTGTGTTTATTTGCATCTGTAGTAACCTAACACATGCCAACACTTACATTCGAACACTGATTTTTTTGAAAATAGAACAAACTAAATGCGAAGTCTTTGTATAGTTCAAAGGGGGGGGGGGTACATGTTTTTCTAACCTTCTTAAATTACTTTAAACGATTGTTCTGTATTGTCTTGTATTGCAGTGATGGTCTTGGATTGTGTCGTGTTCTAATGTATTCTTTGTTGTTACTTGGTTGTTACAGTGTGGAACTTGTCCGTGGTTCTAATCTTGAAATGAAACAAATGAGCGTTAACCCTTTTGCTGCGCGCGCTCACGCAGAGTACGCGCATGTAAGTCGTTTGACAGCACCTCAGCGCGCTTGCGCTAGGAATTGCAAGATGGCGGAGAGTGCGGAACTGAAGGTAAAGCGCAGCTTAAAATCATTATCAATTTTAAAGGTATTACGCATTTGTATGCAATGACAAGTGTTCAACGCTACTGTTGAAAGGCGACTTGGAATTTCTCAAAATTCTAAATTAAGTGAAGACAAAAGTAGAACTTTAATGACCCTCGAGCGTGAAAGCTTGACAGAATGTTATTGTTGAGACCGTTTTCCTACTGTAGCCTACCTGCCTATTTGCCTGACAATCAGCATCAAAATAACATTTATTTCAAACAACATAAATAATGCTAACAATAATTTATTTTTGATCCCTGCAATTCGTACAAATCTGTGCGAAAAAAAACTTTGTTGACAGCGTTGAAAAAATGGGTTAATTAGCGCCCGTTCTGTCAGACGCGGATTGGACAGTGTTGAGAGACAGAAAGATGCACTGTTATAGAAGTATCTTAAGTTTGTTTGTTACCGAAGTTATAGCCGTTGCACATTATATTAATGAAAAATAAGAGGCGACCATGTCAAAAGAGCATCTTCATCAAGAAAGTCCCCAAATTGTTAATATTAACTTTACTAAAGCTATATTAATATTGTCGTTTCATACGTACTATCTTAACAGGTCCAGTTTTTGGTCATATGGAGTCATGGGTGTAAATCTGTTGTAACGACTGGCCAAACGGCATTAGTCATGGAAGAAATGGTGCAGTTTAATACCAATTAAACATATTTAAAACACATGGATTTTATTCTTGGTGTCAGAGACTTTTCCCATGTTAACGCCAGAATTTGCATGCAAGGTTTTTTGTATGCCTTGGTGTTTCATTTGATGCATTTATTTATTGTCATGTAACTTTAGTTCCAAGCCAGCCCTGGATAATTAATGTTTGCCTGCCCACTGGAATGAGATAGACTTGTCACATTGTCCTGTCTTATGTCACAAAGTTATTACATGGTGTACATTTTTTATCACTTCCGCTCTTTTAGTACATTCAAGAAAATGTTAATGATTATGCAAATTGTACATGATGCAGACAAGCCCATTTCTGTCTGTCTGCGTATTCTCTCTCTTTCACTGTCACTGTCACTGTCACTGTCACTCACTCACTCACTCACTCACTCACTCACTCACTCACTCACTCACTCACTCACTCACTCACATGCACTAGCTACACACTAACAGCTCACCAGCTAAGCCTTGTGCTGAGGTTGCCCACTAACCTGCTGTCCTCCTCTAAGAGATGAAGGGTTTTGGTGTGGTGAGATCACACCGACAGTCAGTGTCTAAGGCTCCTGGAAGAGCCTCTCAGATCCAGATTATGACATGTGGGATGTATACGTACGGCAGTCATATTTACAGAGTTGGTTTCCTTATTTTAATGTGGTGTATAGTAGCACAATCCACCAATTGCTGCATTGTTGGATATTATCTGAGGATTCAAAAGAATGATATAGAAGTCATCCAGGTTAGGCAACAGATTTTTCTTTTTCATGGCCTTAAACTTCAGCAGGCTTGTCAGCTCAGTGAATAATGCAGTAGAGGTGCGTGGGATTACTTGGTGGTGTATCGATCCACACATGTACCCCTCTATATGATCCACAAGGGCTACCAGCTTCATTTAGCTACAGTAAGTGACAATTTTATCTGTGGTTCAGCAGCGGAAACAGTTTTGTGTTTTCCTTCATTAAGGTCTTCATCTACTTTTGAACCTCAAATTGTTGCAGATGCAGCATCCTGTCTGTGGAAAAAATCCCTCCACTGGAGACATAGTCATACAGTTGGAGGCTTAATAGCGCTAGTGGTTAGGTTAATCCCTAAATGACAGGTCTCTGCTTCTGTTATCCATCTGGTCAACACCTAGCTATTTTACTAGTTAGCTAGTTATTTTCAGTGCAGCTGACTATACTTTTAGCAGTATGAGGCGTTATGGATGATGACTGTTTTCATCTGTTGAACAGCATGCAGACAGACTCTTAAAATGTCAAAGTGGGCAAGTTGAATTAACAGATTGTACAGATGAAGTAGCCTAGTTTTGAATCCTGTAGGGACTTTTATGAAACCAACAGTCCGTCCCTAAATACCTTCTCCCAGTTTAAGATTTCTCCCGATTCCTTAGTAAAAGTTGGTTTCTTTATGAATAGGTTTAAGAGGGAACTCTCATAAGAAGTTTTACAACTTTTTTGGAGAACTCTAAATGGTGAGATGAATGGTTTGTGAATATGATCCATGCTCACCTCCTTAAAATGAGGTAATTAGGAAAATGCCTGTCATATTTACTGGTCATAAAAACGTGTCACGTCTTGACCTAAAGGTCAAATTAGAATGTGAACTAAGTATAGGACAATGGAAAGAAATGTTCAGGACAGCCCACCCAATAGCTGATGATATTAAAACAGTGGCTTCAGTAATAAGCAATATGCCTCAAAACTAGGCACATTCAATTTGATTGTGAGATGAATGATGCAAAGCATTTCTATCACAAAATATGAACTTTTATAATTTGATAACTTAATAAAAAGTGAGCTTGTCCCACTCAAGCCTTCATTAAGGCTGTGCCCTGAATCATCAGTAAATAGGCCACTGTACCTTTCGGTGCTCGCGCTAAGCAAAGTCTTTATGCCATGAACCTATTCTATTCACTATTCTCGGAGTGGTAGAGGAACGTTACGAGTTTGCATGTGTTGAGTGCTGTGACACGCTCTGAAGATTTAGGACAACGGCTGGATCAGTTATCAGCACAAAACTGTCTCATACCTGAAAGCTGCTGCAGGTCCTATTTGCAGGTCTCACAGTTTGTGTTACCCCTCTCTACATCTAAGCTGTAGCTATTACAACCACACACATCAGACCTAGTTATAGACAGGGTCAATGCCATTCCCAGATTGGATTTCTTGATGTATATGTGGTCGTTTGTGCCTGGTTTAAGATGACATCATCTTTTGGAGTGAGGTTTCATTTAATGACTCGTTTTAGGCTTTTATCTCAGAGTAGTTTAGTAAGCTGCATTGTTGCTGTTAAAGTTTCATTTTCTTTCAGTTTTCTCTTCTAGAAAGCTTTGCTTAAGAATTGTGTCACTGTGAGATTGAAATAACAAGGCCGGGCTGTGGGTCCTATACTTTCACTAACCATGCAGATCAGAAGAGGGTTGATGGCTGACAGTAGAACTGAGAAGCATTTGCGTCAAATAGCTCTTGCTGCCCTCTTACCTGAGATGTCACTTCATCCAGTCTGGAAGAATGACTGAAATCAGATTTCCTAATATTTACAGTTTTGCCTGAGCCAGTGTGAATACATCTAAACCAGTCAGCCTTATATTCCCTTTTCTGTTTCCTTGAAAATAAATATACTAGCTGTAG
>BROE01000013.1:10195689-10427513 GCA_036571765.1 Plecoglossus altivelis
TTATCCAATGAATCTGCCTCATGCTGAATTCTGAATTAAGGTCTGAGATCTATGCAGCGGTGGCTGTCACTATTGTAGTTTGATTCATTTTGCAATACAAATCCAACTGGGCCTTGTCTGATAAAAATCTAAGGAAATGTAGACGTGTTCCTACATTAGCATTTTAATTGAGTACAAAGGGATTGGGATTCATTTGTTTCATGTAAAACCCATCACCTTCGCCACAGATGAGCACATGCACACACGCAGACACTGTAGTTTTCTACCATCGTTTTTGGTTGCAAACAATTTGCATGGAGAGTGATATAATGATGTATTCATGCAAGCCTACACTGGTGCCTTCAAGCACTTATCAGTGACATGTCTTGGCCACACACACAGGCAGACAGAAACATGCCACAAAAATGACTGAGCCACACATGAATACATACTTTCACATAAATGATGCATCTACATACATTGCTGTACACAGAATGCAACAGGGAAATCTATGAGAGAAGGGGGAGAGGCGGAGAGGCGGATGGAAAGAGAAAGTCCAATCTCAGCCTCTCTTTTTGTGTCCAACCACTTCTCTCTCACAGTTGTTGGTTTATGTGAGTAAATTTGTGCTTGCTCCACCTGATTAGTTTCAACCCCACTTTTTGTTCTCGCTCTCTCTCTCTCTCTCTCTCTCTCTCTCCCCATCCCTCCACCCAATCTCTCCATCCCTCCACCCAATCTCTCCATCCCTCCACCCAATCTCTCCATCCCTCCACCCAATCTCTCCATCTCTCTCTCCTTTCCTCCCTTCTTCCCTCCTCCTCCTCCCTCCCTCCCTCCTCCTCCTCCTTCTCTCCCCTCCCCGCTCCTCCCTCTCCTTCCTCCTCCTCTCTTCTCCTTCCCCCTCCTCCTCCTCTCCTCCTCCTCTCCCCTTAGTGATCTCAATCTGTATCATTAGGATCTCTTTTACTTGGCCACGCAACCCCTGCTCTTCTTTTCCATATTTTTGTCTCTTAGCTGTCTTCTCTAATTCAGGCTGTCTCGCTCACACTCTCTTCTCCCTCCTCCCCTTCCCCCTCCTCGTCCTCTCCTCACTTCCCTCCTCGCTCACTCCTCCTCCTCTTCCCTCCTTCCCATCTCTCCTCAGCTCCTCCTCCCTCCCTCCCCTCCTCGTCCTTCACCTCACCTTAGTGTCAAAAATCGTGTATCATAAGCTCTCTTACTTGCCACCCCCCTGCTCTCCTTTTCCACCATTTTGGCTCCTTACTCATTCTTCTCTCATTCAAGCTGCACTTGAGCTGTGTTGTCTGTGTGTCTCTCAGCTCTTGTCCTCGCTCTCTCTCCATCTCTCCTCTGCTCTTATCTTCAGAGTAGAGACAGGACCCCATCCATCCTCTGCTCCTAGGATAGACACTGATTGATTGTAATTAGTCTGAGAGAGAAAGTTTCACTTGCGTTGGGTAACTCCTTCTCCTCGTTTCTCTGGAACACAGATCTCGCAATTATCATTGGCATCATCATCGGCATCATCATCGGGCGCAGACATGAGCTTCTGTAATCATTATGCAAATCAATGTGGTGTGCATACATTATGACGCATATTTAATCACGGTAGATTATGGGCTCGGAGCAGAGAAATTATTCATGCAACATTTGTGGGGGAGAGGGGTGGCTGCGGTATCTTGTGTGTAATGTTATCAAAGGAGAAAAAGTTTACAACATTTGTTAGATGGGATTTCTCGTTTTCATGATGTCTAACTGAGGATGGGAAAAATCTTCCCATTTAAGAAGTGGCTGGATGTAACTGAGGCTGTGATGCAGTTTAGCAGGCCTCCTCAGTGGGTCCCTGCATTCTCAGGCTTCTCCATTTAAAATGTCCACATTTCCTAATGAATGTTAACATACTTGACCAAATGGGAGCTAGCTTGAGGCTAACCTTTCAAGGCTTAGGATGTTCCATGAAATGGCTGCTGAAGGAGCTCTTCCTCACCAAACAAGATGGCCCCCTGTTCAGCCAGGCCCAGAGAAAGGGGCAAACACTTGGACATGAGCAGGCGTTTCAGTAGCACCTCTCATTACAAGTGCTGCCATAAATGTTTTAGTATCGTTTATGCCAGTGTTGCACAACTTCTAGTGTTGTTTTGCTTTCAACAACTTAATTAATTTCTCTACTGCTTCATGATAGCAGAGACGATGCCCAGACAGAACAAAAACACTAGCCAACACTCACTTTGCAGCTAATACACATGCCAGCTCCTACAAAAGTATAAACTTGCATGCACACACACCACCGTCCTTGATATCACAGCTATCGTTTTTCTAATAAACACACAACTAACTTATCCCTGCATAACTCGGCTCCTGTCTAGATCTACATGATGCAGGGGCCTCGATACACCACCAACTTCACACACAAACATGTCATAACATCTGAAAAACAGACCTCACTGCTCCTACTCTTCACAACTACAAAACCCACAAGCAGCACTGAATGCACTGCCCAAAACACACACACACATACTCACAGGTAACTGAGATGGATAAAGCACACATGGTTTTATTGCATGAGAAATATTAACCCTCAGGGATCTATACTGGTCCTTCTCATATTGGATGTGTCCACATGGCATCTATTGGCTGTATAAAGGACTAATCTAATGCTGAAAAGAAAAGGGGGGGGGTGTAATCGGGAGGTTGGAAGAGGAGAGAGCACAAATGGAAAGGGAGAGACGAGAGAGGTAGACTAGAAGGGGGGGAGGGGAGAAAAGAAGAGAGACTGAAATGGGAAGAGAGTGGAGGAGGGTAAGGGAGGCAGAACAAAAGAAACAAGGGAGAAAGCTAGAGAGAGAGATGGAGTGAGAGCAGCAGGGATAGGAGAGAGAGAGATGGAGTGAGAGCAGCAGGAATAGGAGAGAGAGAGATGGAGTGAGAAGCAGCAGGAATAGGAGAGAGAGATGGAGTGAGAAGCAGCAGGGATAGGAGAGAGAGTACAAGAGGAGAAATGAGTGGTGGAGCAACAGAAGGGGGGATGGTGGAGAAAGAGAGAGAGCAATCGCAAGGGGGGGGAAGCAGGCAGGAACTAGAGGGACAACATGAAAGGGAGAGAATGGCTGGAGAGAGAGGGGGGGAGAGGGAGACTACAAGAACAAGACAGCATGAGAGGGAGAGAGTGGAAGAGAGGGAGGGAGAAAAGGTCTATTTATAGAACGAGCACTCAGGAGACTGGTAGGAGGACATCTATGGTTGTTAGGAACTGTACTAACGCCTCTTAAGGAGTGTTGTTTTGTTGCATTTCTCTGATTCAAGGAAGATCTTATAAGATGTAGGACACTGTAATATCACGCCCCCTAATCCATAAAGCCATAACGCCCCCTGCTTTAGATCTTGGCTACCAGGGAATATTTGTATGTGTGAGATGACTCAAGTCACATGGGAGTGTACTCTTCCACACAAACACACACACACTTCCACATGCACATCTCCAACAGGAAGTAATAACATCTTGAAACCAAGCAGTCAGGAAAGAGGGGGGGGGACATAAAGGCAACTCCAGCTTTAATATTAACATGCATCAAAAGGAAGACAGATGAGCTGGTGTCAGTACACTGACAACTTGCACAGAAACTAATGCTATCTAAATGCAGGACTGGCAAGTTAATCCAATTTCTCTCTTTGGTTTTTAACACACAGTCAGTGTGCTAAGACAGATCTTCCTGCTGCTTGGAAAATATTGGATTGTTCTGCTCTGGGATATTTTAAGGGCCAGAAAGTAGCTAAGAAATGTTGTTTACAGCTCAAAAGACTCATGTAGCACTAAAGCTAGGATAGTGCACCTGTTATTTAGAGAAGAGCCTGTAGACACAGACATACTAACATCTCTTTTGGTGAAGGACTCTCAGTCATAGTGTCTTTATTATTCTACATAATGTTCTTGCTTGTATTATTCATTTTTCTCTCTCATTTCTTGCTTTTCTCTCCCTCTCCCTCCCTTCCTCTCTGCAGCATCGGACAACAGCCAGCGTTTTCAGGAAACGTGTTTTGCATTTGCGCTAACGCCACAGCAAGTCCAGCAGATCGGCAGCTCAATGTGAGTGATTCTGAGGCTTCGAAAACACTTGCAGCTTCAGTGTCATAGAATACAGTACAGCCAACAACCATTACAACCTTTTATGATGGGAGAATCTCACCACATAAAACAGCTAGAAACATAGTTTCAGAAATCATTCATAATTTATTTACTGACAAATGTTATATATATATATCTATATCTAGGGACAACTCGGGGACCAAATGTGACTTCTCAGTTCAAGTACAGTTACGGTAAAAACCCTCCGCACTGAACACAAACATGTGACATGTTGGCATTACTGTAGCCTAACAATAGTGTGGGATAATGACATTGAGCAATTGTCCATCTCATGCAGGTTTTGTCTGTCAGAGACTAGTTGCCCTCAGGAAGATCACTTCCCACCCAGCCTGTGTGTGAAGGTGAACGGGAAGCCCTGTACCCTCCCGGTAGGAAGAGCTCTGTCTGCAGTCTGCAGTACACCAACCATGTCACACTACAGCCGTGTCTGCAGTCTGCAGTACACTAACCATGTCACACTACAGCTGTGTCTGCAGTACACCAACCATGTCACATTACAGCTGTCTGCAGTCTGCAGTACACCAACCATGTCACACTACAGCTGGGTTTGCAGTCTGCAGTACACCAACAATGTCACATTACAGCTGTGTCTGCAGTCTGCAGTACACCAACCATGTCACACTACAGCTGTGTCTGCAGCCTGCAGTACACCAACCATGTCACACTACAGATATCTGCAGTCTGCAGTACACCAACCATGTCACACTACAGCTGTGTCTGCAGCCTGCAGTACACCAACCATGTCACACTACAGCTATCTGCAGTCTGCAGTACACCAACTATGTCACAGAAGTGTTACTTACTAGTGTTGCTATTGTGACTAAAGGCTAAATATTAAATGGAGTGTCAAAATGAGCATTGTTACTGAACACAGCGCACATGCATGGCATCTCTTCTGCTAGGCTTGTCTTCTTTCGTTGTTACTGAGATGATTCTTCAAGATTTCCTATCTGGAAAAATGAAATCTTCTCTCACCCATTCATACAATAACAAAAAAATGTCCCACTGCTCAAGGCCTAACCAATGGTCTCCTTAACCTACTCCACCCTTTCAACCATGTTGACATCCCTGACATCCAGTGTGTGTCCTCTCCCTTCCCAGGGCTATCTTCCTCCTACCAAAAACGGTGTGGAGCCCAAAAGACCCAGCCGGCCCATCAACATCACCTCACTGGTGCGCTTATCCACCACAGCCCCTAACACTATTCTGGTGTCATGGACAGCTGACATTGGCCGGGTAAGAAGAGGCTCAGGTCGAATAAGACACACTTCAATCCTCAGGATCAATCTGTGCTCAAGCTGGACTTCCTGTCGAGAACAAATGTCAGCTATTCATTATGTGCACAGTGGAGTCGTTCTAACAACTCCTATCTGGACTGAATGCATAGGCTTGTGTGTGTGTGTACGTGCTGAATGTATTTGAGAATGTAATGTTCAAATGTGCATGTCTGAAAATATTTGTTGTGTCTCATGCGTCCATTTGACGTACTGGGGGTGTTCACAGAGCTACTCTATGGCGGTATACCTGGTCAAACAGCAGACGGCCACAGTGCTGCTCCAGAGACTACGCTCCAAAGGAATCCGAAACCCTGACCACTCCAGAGCCCTCAGTAAGAACACGTAGCATGATGTGCTACCCGAGCATGCAAAGGACTGTGCTAAGCTACATGCTCAGTGAATATCAGGGGATCTAGCTAAAGGACAGAGTCTCTTACAGTTGGCTAGCGAATACAGCTGCGATATTCCCATGTTGCAGGGTTACAGTCTGGTTGACAGGTTCAGCAACACTTTAGTAAATTGTAGGATTCCTTTATGCTCTGGTAGTTGTTCATAGGGTGAAGATGGCAGGTGAATAGAAATAAGAGGAGAAAGGCACCGTTGGCAGGGATGTGGTTGCGTGAGGTCGATTTGTAACGTGCTGTGTGTTGGTGTGTTCTCTCCTCCGCTTCAGTCAAAGAGAAGTTGACAGCAGACCCAGACAGTGAGATTGCTACTACCAGTCTACGTGTGTCATTACTCTGCCCGGTAAAACCAAACACACACGCTTCCACCTGTTGGTTTATCCTTGAACCCCCTGTCATTTGTACCTTGTTTCAAACAGATGTTGCTACCTTATTATTTGTACATGTATATTCCGACCCATCTCCAAACCTCTGCAGCGCATCACCGTGCTTGATGCAGCTGGCCACTTGTCTCCTTAATCCCATCAATTTACCAGAGCTGTGTGTGTGTGTGTCTGTGTGTGTGGTCGCCTGCAGCTGGGGAAGATGCGTCTGTTGATCCCGTGCAGAGCGCTGACATGCTCCCACCTGCAGTGCTTCGATGCCACCCTCTACATCCAGATGAATGAGAAGAAACCCACCTGGGTGTGTCCCGTCTGCGACAAGAAGGCCCCCTTCGAGCACCTCATCATCGATGGGTGAGAGCAGCACTTACTCTGAACATGAGATTAACACTGAGACTCTATTGTTCATCTTGTTTGGCTCAAAAAACGAGGACTCGTCTGTATGTCTCTCCTAGGTTATTCATGGAAATTCTCAACACCTGTGTAGACTGTGACGATATCCAGTTTAAGGAGGATGGAAACTGGGCCCCCATGAGGTCAAAGAAGGAAGTGCAGGAAGTGACCTCAGCTCTGTGTAACGGTGTGGAAGGTGAGAGAGAGCTGGGACTGGTCAGTTCCACAACTCAAGTGGTCACACGAGAGCGTACATCCCTCGTCCCTCTCCACCAAACCTTTGTCGTGCTTTTCCGAGGACAATTCTGTCTCTCTTACACAAACACGCTCGCTCTGTTTTCCTCACCCCTCCTCTCCTCCAGGCTCCTGTCGGACTCCAGCGGGAGGGGAACATAGTGTGGTGTCCCACAGCACCAGTGACGGAGCTCACAGAAGGCAGGTGGAGGTGATTGACCTGACGCTGGACAGCTCCTCCTCTGAAGAGAGTGATGACCCGCCTCCCCCACCCAAGAGAGTCTGCCCATCCCTGTCGCCCACCTCACCACCCCCCATCAGCAATGGGTGAGGCCCAAGAGGGCATTGTGAAACCATCCCCAGTTTGCAGCTGAGCACAGAAACACCAATCACATTTACCACAGGACTAGAAAAATTTAAATGATGATCAATGGAAACAAGCTGCCCAGAGTTCTGTCAACGGTCACAGCAAAGGGTGTATTTTCTAATTGCACGGTTTTGCACAAAGAGTATGTTTCTTTGTCAGATCCTAATGTTCCACAGGATCAAGGAAAAGAGCAAAAGCAACATTGTAACTTCTCAATGAACAATGAATTAAATCTGTTTTTATGCCAACTCCTCTGCATATACATCTTCTCTCTCCATGCTGAGCCCTCCCCTTTTCTATGTTCGTGTGTAGAGTGTTGAACCTGCACCAGCAGGCGTCCCCAGTGAGCCGCACCCCCAGCATGCAGACAGTAGACAGCAGCTACATCCCTCCAGTACCACCCCTTATCCAGGACTACCGGCAGTACTACACGCCAAACGAGCTGTCAGGTAACACACCGTATCACTAATCCCAATCTTGTTTCAAAACAATTCTAATATAGAACTACTAAACCAAATTAATCTTGTGTTCGATTTAGCAGATCTGAATTTTTTCTCATTCCTGCAAGGTGACAATCAGGTACAGTATGTTTCAGCATTTTAAAATGTAGTGTCAAATTATACAGTATAACCGCAGCCCTTACTGACAACAGGAAATGGCTTATCAACTGTATGTATTCTCCCTGGTGCGTTTGTATGTATAGCATTACAATATGGTGATGGCGGCAGCTGCAGCTGCCTCAGCATCAGATGACCACGAGCTGCTCCTCAACCGCTTCCTGCCGTTCGGCTCCTCCTCCTCGCAGCTGTTCCTGGACCAGTCGAGCATGGCTTCCGCTGGCTCGGTCCCCCTGGTCACCAACGGCAGCAGCAGCTCCAGCAGCAGTAGCAGCAGCCTGGTGTCGTCCAGCAGCCTTAGAGACAGCACTCTCTCCCACAGCAACAGCAGCACACACTTGCACACACACTCTGGCGTCATGGGCAGGACCAGCTCTGAGGTGGCGGCCACCGCCATCTACGGCGTCATGCCCGATGTCATATCGCTCGACTGACCCCTGTAAACTGAAGTAACCTGTTCTACAACAGCAGTCAATAATCCTAAAATTATTTTGTGACTGTTAGACTGATGTGAAAGTGCTTAAAGAGCTGTCAGGGTAACTGTTGTCTGTGGAGGAGCCTTCACCTGACTCTTGATTGGCTGGAAACAGTTCTGCAGTTTGTTTCAAACACAAGTGGCTATACTGGCCACAAACTGTCTGAGGTCAGTGGTTTGGTCACTGAACTCAGTATGACTGAAGTGCTTCACTGGTACCATTTTGGCAAGAACTGCCTCGAGCAGAAAGAAGGCATTTTTATATGAAAAGTGGCATGTATAGAGAACAAAATCTATTTTCCTGTTTTACTTTTGTACATTATCCAGTGGCTTTCTCCGGTCCAAAGGGGTTACTTCAATGGACATTTTGAAGTGGACGCCAAGGCATTTTTTGGTTCTTAAAATGTTGATCGCCTGCAAATCACACATTTTTTTAATGTTATTTTCCTTTCAACTGAGTCCATTTCCACACACATCCACAATACTACTTCTTTTCTGCATCTGAGTTATTACTGTCAAATATGATTCACAAGCCTGACACTGTCCTCCATCTAAGGCAAAGTAGATCCAAAAAACAACCTTAAAATAGTTTGGAAGGTTCCAATGAACACATTTACTTTCTAAAGTGGATCTCTATTCATCTGCTCCTGTACTTATTATTTTTATCATTCATATAATTTATATAACATTATATATAAGTGATTAAATGCATTCCCCGGGGCCTTCAGGTTATTGTGACAGGGAAGTGTGTAGATTAGACCTATTATCTTTTCTTCAGTGAGCTGGAGTAGTTATAGGCAGTTTATAGTGTGATTGTGAGGGGGCGATTGATTGATTGGATTTATATCGATTTTATCAAACCCCATCCATCTCAATAGGAACTGCAAGGCTGTCTTAGTCCATCAGTGTTTCAACTTGAATGACTTTAAACCTTTTCTTGACAAAATCTGAGAAGCTCTTTTTGTTCTTTTATGTCAGTATATACAGAACTAGTCAGACATTCTTAATTGGCTGCTTTGAGCCTTTTCCTCTGTATTTTTGCCAACCCCTACTTTAGCAAAATGCCAAAAAACCGACTATATGTGGAAACCCAGTGCAGGTTAAACTGTATGGGACAGTGTGACATTACTTTCAGTCAAGTATTTCCTGATTCTTTTAAGTCTCCACCGTCAATTTAACTCTAGTCCAATTATTTCAATGCATGTTTTTCCAAGTTAAATGACTGTTCAAATATATATTCAAACTACCAGTGATTATGATAAGCTTCGGACAAAACACTTCAGTTTCAATATTGGATGTAGCTGTAAGATATGACAGAGAACTTTTTAAGACACCATGCTACCATTCCATATCAAACTTTGATTTCTTCAGCAACCAAAATGACTCTTTCCAATCACTTGTTCACCTCCTTTGTTTTACAGCCCTTCACATATCTTTCCTTTTAATAACGGGACACAACAACGTTTTCTGCACGTTAGGTTTGGGTGTCTTTGGATTGACCTTACTGTCACCATTGGTGATGTGAGATGTATGAATATAAAGTTAGGGATCCCATGAGGACAGTTGCTTCTAGAGCTTCTAGAGAAGTTTCCCCTTCTCAGCTCTATGTCTCTCAATGTCTGTCTCTCCCTCTCTCTGTCTCTCTCTCCCTCCCTCCCTCCTCTCTCTGTGTCCTTCACTCTCCCTCTCTCCTTCCCTCTTGCTATGTATCCCTCTCTCTCCTTCCCTCCCTCCCTCTCTATGTGTCTCTCTGATGAATCTGTTTTTCTCTCATGAATCTAAAGCCAACGTTGTATTTCAGACATTACTTGTATAAACATGGACCATTCTTGCCAAAGTTTAACAACAGCTGTGTTTGCTGTTTGGAAATTTTGCATTTTTCAGTCAGTTGTGGTTGCATAGAGTCAGGTATCTGTACAGCTCTGAGAATAGAAAGCACAGAGTTTGCTTTAGGCTGGAGATGTGGGACTGACTGAAGACGTTCCACAGTATTTTTTCCCCAGTAGTTGTTCCAAGGCCTTAAAGGTAGACAGTTTTTTTTAAATCCAGTACAACGTGCAGGATCTGTCCATGTAGCTTTCTTCTCCTTTCCCATTGGCTGTATTATACATACTAACCAATGACTGCAGACTACAGAGGTATTCCTCATATGGCTTTGTCGCTCATGCAAAGTTAAAGTAAAGTGAAGTAAAGTGGGTGCATCCCATCACTCTCTGCAAATAATAGATACAGATCACAGCCATTATTTCCCTAACTTTTTCTATGTCACTCAAACTCTCTTAGTTGACACTTCAGCTCTAAAGGATTGGCTCTCTACATGACCATATGCTGTATTTTACCATGTTGTGCAGTATTTTATTTATTTTGTAATTTATATATGTATATAATATATTTTTACACTTTGTTGATACACATTGATATGTAAACGGGAAAAAAACTTTTTACAAGTTTATTTAGTTGTGTTTGGACAGTGATGTACTGTCAATTGTAGCTTTTATCATTCACATACATAAATTTATATTTATGTATATGGCAACAGTTATCTGGCTTTTTTATGATGTCCCTATTGTGGGACTCAACCAATGATGGGACACAATGTTTGCAGTCAGCCTACAATTCGAAAGAAATAGATCACTTAAATGAACTTATTTATTTGAACTTATTCACTGGTCTCAGACGTTTCTTACATTAATTGCACAATAATATACCTATTTACCTTTTACTTTTGCTTTGTAAAAGAGCAAGACCTTGCTGAATGTATCCCCATTTTATTTACTGTATGCCTGAAATAACTCCCCCCACCACCACCACCACCACCCCCAAATAGGATTATATGGAGAGATGTTGTTGTCATGAGTAACCATAACAATGTATTAGAACACCCCCTGAAAAGTGAATGCTGCTCATGATTTAATACAGTATGACTGTTGTGTGTTAGAAAAATTGAAATAGTATGTCTTGTTTGACCTTAACATTTAAACTGTTTTGGAAATTGTGCAAAAGTGGGAATTTGAATGTTTTCTGTCTTGTATCCAAATATGAGAGAGTTTATTGAGAAACTGTGTTGGTCTACTTTAAAGGGAGTCTACTTCAACAGTCTTTAAAGATATACTAACTGAATCTAAACTCAGATTAGTATTCACTCACTGCCTTAACTTCACAGATTCAGTTTTTATGTCTCCCTTGCAAGAGAAAAGAAAGGCTTTTCTAGTTGATGAAAAGACTTGTAGGACCAATGCCTGTTTGTATAAAGTACTGAGTAAATATTTATTACTTGCATTGGAAGATGTTGTTTACTTATTGAATGTTATCTGTTCATGTAGGGAAATTTAGATGTAATAAAAACATTAAGTTAACTTGTTATGTTTTATTTTTAACCCGATCAAACGTTGCACTCAAGAACACGCAAATTAGAAAAGCAATTTAGTAATGGCGTAAATTGTACACGTGGTGGCAGTGTGGACGTTTGTGGCTATGCAATTGCTGAGACAGTCCTAACCATGTGTACTTGGGTAGCACAGGGACCGAATGCACCAATGTAAGCTAAATCAACACTTCGAAGTTGCTCTGTATGTTGATATTTGGTAGGCTACTACAGAGCACTGTCTTTCTTAATATAATGAAAATAACCTTGTAAATAACAAGTTGGTCTGATGTTGTAATGATGTTTTATGGATTCATAATTTTTTGGTACAACATGTGATCACTTACTGCAAGAGAAAGAAGAACGAAGTGGGAGCGGTTTGGATTTAATGTGTCGAATCTAGTGCAGTCCTATTGTCAATCAAACGACAGCACCAATAGCCTATGCGTAGGGGGCAGGGCATTTTGGCGAGCTGCTGATATAAAGTGCGGAATTTGGAAAATCGTACCATACTTTCAGTTATTTTGCTGTGAAAATCATTGACAGAAGTAGATGGACGCATGTCACTGTCTGTCTCAACGACGAGGTTTCGTAGCAGATATTTTGTTACTTTTTGACTGTTAACTTAAAGGTTGAGCACAGAAACAATGAATGAAGTCAATGGAAGTTGTTTATTGAACAAGTCATTGACAGAGGAGAATCGTTTCAGTAACCTGGAGGATATCGACGTGACAGCGGACGGTAGTCCGGTATTGAGGTTCCTGATCTGTATCATCTACTCGGTAGTGTGCGCTGTGGGATTGGTGGGAAATTTACTAGTGCTCTTCTTTATAAGAGTTAAACAAGAAAGAAAAAAGTCAATAATTAACTTCTTTGTTCTCAATTTAGCGGTGACGGACTTCCAGTTTGTTTTGACGCTGCCGTTCTGGGCTGTGGACACAGTTCTGGACTTCAGCTGGCCGTTTGGAAACGCCATGTGCAAAATCATTCTCTCCGTCACAGTTATGAACATGTATGCAAGCGTGTTTTTCTTGACAGCGATGAGCGTGACTCGATATTGGTCTGTCGCCTCCGCTTCAAAAAACCGAACTAGACTAAAGCCGTGCTCTGTCAAATGGGTGTGCGTGGTCATTTGGGCATCAGCAACAGTTGCTACAGCCCCCACCTCCATATTTTCTACGGTGATGAACGTTACAGGGGAAAAACTCTGTCTCCTGAAGTTTCCCGGAGGACAATATTGGTTAGCTGTGTATCATGTTCAGAAAATACTATTTGCTTTTGTATTACCCATGGCCATCGTCTCAATAAGCTACATGATGCTTCTGCGATACATCCGCTGCCGTAGTATGAAACCTAACAATCCCAAACGCAGATCTCGAGTCACCAAGTCTGTCTCAATTGTTGTTCTATCATTCTTTCTTTGCTGGATGCCAAATCATGCTATCACTTTCTGGAGTGTGCTAGTCAAATTTAACGTGGTTAATTGGGATCAGGCATACTACATTGTTCACACTTATGTTTTCCCGGTGACAGTCTGCCTGGCGCACACCAATAGTTGTCTAAACCCTGTTATTTATTGCCTTATGCGAAAAGAGTTCAGGAAGAAATTGAAGGACTTAATTTATCGGGGATAGAATTAGAAGGTAGCAATGGAAAAGGTGAAATCGCTCGTTAGTAATAGAAAATTAGGCGTAGAGTCAGAGGGACTACTGATGTGAAATTCCACAAAACCTGTAGCCTATATATAGGCTATAATGCAAACAGCAAGAAAATAATGTTTGTTAAACATTGTATTGTAATGACATTTAATTAATTGTACATTATTTGATAGGTTTTAGTGACATGAGCATGATAAATAGCCTACTGTGACTGTCTATTCATGAACATTTGTAGCCTAAATGCATGCCCCTTCACCATGGATTGACCAAAGCGTTCTGAGTGATTGTTGTCTGTAGGTTACATAGGTTAAATCATGAATGTAAAATATTATGACATGCATACATTGCCTGTAAAGTCTTTCTGTGCAACATGTCGCTTAATTGTATTCAAATCAATTAGCCTAACCACGTTATAAGCTATGTCGACTAAGTAATTGCATTGCAAGGTGTAAAATATAAAAATGCATGCCTTAAAAATATGGTTGGACCAGTTTGTGATGTCTGTCTGCATCACGTAGTGTGAATTATGGTAATCTGGGGGACTGGGGGAATTCATGAGAGCTCCTGATTGACATGTGCCCTTCCTCTTTCTATGACCACTTCAATCAAGTACTGGGATTTCAGTCACGTATAACATCCATGCTAAACCGAGAATAAAAGTTTATGGACAAGACATTATCATAGCAAGATAATGTTTTTACACACTGGAATTTAGGTGTCCCACATTACCGGAATCGTTGTTTGCTGTCTGCTTCATTAGGGGGTGGGTGGCAACAAACATGCACAGTTGACTAAGAATGCATTCGGTTTACTTGGCAAAATCTGTAGGCTACTATGAATTTAATCACGAATATATTCGTGTACGATTGGGGCAGCTTATTGTATTGTGCTGTTTGATGGCCATAGGACCTACTGGTCACCTGACTGACACACACACAGAAAAGCTATGCGTCGCTCGAATGACGAAGGTGGCGCGCCCTCGCTTGTGTTGTGTCTGGAAGAAATGGAAACTGGCAATGCACGAATTTGATCATTCAGAGATCCGAACAGTTGAGTCTGTGAATGGCGCCAAAACAAGACCCTAAACCTAAATTTCAAGAAGGTGGGTTTGATTTGTTTAGAGTTTTAATACGGGTAATTGATTCTTCCGCTTTGGCCCTGGATCCTGCATCCTGCTAGAGGACAAAGAATTAGCAGCTAGCTTGCGAGGTATCGTTCACTAACTGTGCATCTCTGCGATAGTGGTAGCAAGCTTTTTTGCTAAACGGAATCAACTATGACCTGTAACATACTAGCTAGCAACTTAACCCAGCTATGTCTATGTGTTGTTTTTGTAGCTAAGAACATAGTCTTGCGGTGCTAACCCAGATTGAAGCTAGCTCTGCTAACCTGCAACGTATAGTTGCCAGTCAAAATGTAAATGTATAGTACCTTTCATTAGCCGACCGTTTAATAGTAAGGAAAATGCATAAATTATAGCTTGCATTATTCATGACTTGAGTCTACGAGATACTGTGTTGCTAGTTATAGCTAGGTACCTATATTACCTGCTTGCACAGTAGCTTTCCAAAACAAAGCTGGCAAGGTAGGCCATACTTTGCCCCAGTGTTGCGGTGAGTACAGTAGCTCCAACGAAACGGCAAAAGGGATGGATAAACATGGGCTAGCATGCACGCTTGCATCAATAATCATCTTGATACTGTTGAAATATCTTCATATTTTCTACGTTTTCGTCCTGTTTTTTTCAAGGTGAAAGAGTTCTGTGTTTTCATGGGCCATTGCTGTACGAAGCAAAGGTAAGCTCACCTAACCCATTTGAGGATATTATAACAAACGAATTGTGTAAAGACATTTTATATTTACAGTCAATAATTGATACATTTTGCTTTTGTTTTTATTTTCGTTTTTCAGTGTGTGAAAATCAATATCAAGGACAAGCAGATAAAGTATTTCATTCATTATAGCGGATGGAATAAAAAGTACGTCTCTTCTCTTTCCCTTTTTAAATATGTCACAATTCAGGCCCATTCAATGCTCTATCACTTGTCCAGTTAAGTGACCCACAGATTAAATGAACTGTGTCAAATCAGTTCTTTAGATTATATATTTTGTCTTCACTGAATAAGATGCTTGGTTCAATCAAGCCTAACCTTTATGTATGGATGTCACCAACAATGTTTAATTTGTTTTAGCTGGGATGAATGGGTTCCTGAAAGCAGAGTGCTCAAGTATGTGGACAGCAACCTTGCGAAACAAAAAGAGCTTCAAAAGGCCAACCAGTAAGTTCAGATATTTTTCATGACAAACTTAAGGTTGGTGAAAGTTCCATAAACATGTTTTGTATCAACATCAATTCATAGCCTGTAAATGCAAAAATAAGATACAATATGTCAATATCAATGTCTCCTCAGAAATGCCGATGATGACTCGAAGATGGGAGAACATAAAAAGTGATTGCAATTAGTTTGTTTCCTCTGTTTGATTTTGAAATACAACTACAGCACACACATTTTGCTACTTGTTGCCTGTGAGCCTTATGAAGGTCAACATAAAATATTGCAGAATTTTGTTATTTAGTGGACTTAAACAGATCAGTAAAAAAAATAATATATATAATGGTAATGAAAAACAGCTTATGGCATGGATGATTTGAAATAAAAGAGCACACGTTTTTATGGCAAAATCATATTGTAGACTTGGATAGTTTGTGGCCTGGCTTCCCTCATGTAAGTAATGCATGTTGTGTTGTTTGTCTCTCCTTCAGGGATCATTATGTTGAAGGAAAGATGAGGGGTGTAGCACCGAGTAAGAAGATACCAGCTGTGCAGCAAAAACATGTTGATCTGTAAGTTTGGCAGCTTCTTCCTGAGACTGTTCTAAAATATACGGAAGGTTACGCCTCTAAAACATAGTTTTGTTTTTCTCCAGGAAAGCGAAAAAATCGAAACCGAAGAGTAAGTCGAATGTGGCCTCTTGGTCGTAACCCCTTCTGGAGATCTGAAAGGACTTCAAATAACCTGTCTATTTCATCAGGTCTTTCTTATACTGTCCACTCCAACTATCTTTGTTTCCATCTTTTCCAGCACCAGGGGCTGGTGAAGGCACCAGCACTGGAGAAATGCCACAACCACCACGAAAGAAAAGGGCACGCGTCGACCCTACAGTGGAAAGTGTATGTATTCATGTGGGGGTGGGGATTTGCTGCATTTTTGCTTCATTCTACATGGCTGATTTGCGCTTTATAATTATTATTAACCTCATTAGGATTCCCTTTTTTTTTATCAGGAGGAGACTTTCACCAATCGTGTGGAGGTAAAGGTGAAGATCCCAGAGGAACTGAAGCCCTGGCTGGTAGATGATTGGGACCTCATTACCAGGCAGAAACAGGTCCATATTTCCTAAGGATTAGCCACCAAACATCACATACATCCTGATGGTTGCATCTCATCAGATATCACATTATATAATCATGGGCATTAATGAAGATAGGACTTTGTGCCATTGTTTTGTTGGTGTGTAATAGCTTGGTGTTCAATAATGGAGGATTTTGCTTTTCCTGCAGCTCTTTCACCTGCCCGCTAAAAAGAACGTTGAAACGGTCTTGGAGGACTATGCAAATTATAAAAAATCTAGAGGAACGTCAGACAACAAGTAAGAAAAACTTGTATTTCCTCAACTCAAGCAAAAAATGTTCCCCTTAGCAGCCATGGTACCTGAAGTTCCTCATGTAAACTGATTGATTCCAGAATTTGGCTGTGTTGCTCATATTAGCCATGTATCATCTGAAATGTAGTAGAACATATTTTAGACATTACAGTATATTCCACATAATTGTGTTGTGAACTAAATTTACTTCTAATATAAACTCAGTCAGAAAAAGCATCATACTATGAAGGACCCTTCCCACCAACAATTTGATGCATTAATGGCACTCAGCACAGGCTTTTATTGGAAGCAATTTACTGGTGAGGGGAGTATTAACCCAGGGAGTTTTAACCCAGCAAGTGATGCACCAGTATAGCAGTGACTTTTAAAAGATCACATGGGGCAAATGTAACTCCAGGGAAAGGTCTTAGTTGATATATGTTTATAGTCTTCTAGCGTCTTGCTCGTGGTCAGGGAGTTACAGCGTGAAACTGAGGGTGGTTGGAGGGATCCGAGAGTTTTCATGTGATGCTGGGGCATCGTCGCTGCTGTAAACAAGTTATGAGAGGACCAGTATTGAGATACCTGGTCCGAGAGGAGTAAACGGACTGATGGGAGGAATGGGTTGTCCAGGTTGGTGGGGACGGAACCTATTGGACGTCTCTTTGGGTAGATGGTTCCCTGAAGAGACACAATAACCACAGCCCACCACACACAAATACAGACTCTACCTCGCAGCCCTACAACAACGTGAGAAGCACAGAGAACACAACTTTTGGGCAGGGACTCAAACTGGTATATCATCGGTCAATATATCAAGGGCGGGGTAGGGGACAGCAGGCATCCTAAAAAAGGGAAATATTATATATATATATATTATATTATATAGGGAACCGGAAAATGTTTCACATGTAATTTAGACGTTTTCAATCCAATACAAGATAATGCTTTGTCTGGAAGGTGCGAATAATTTCCGCCCTTTAATTTGGGGTGTGCTTGGGTAGTAATAAATTATTTAAATCAATGTTGCTTAAATAAGCAGTGGATGAACACATCTATAGCTCTTTGTCCAAAATGTTACAGATTTATTTCATATATGTTTCATACAATTATCTTGAGATATCAACATGCAAATGGACCAATGAAAGAGCACGAGGTCGATAAGCTTTAGATTGGTTCATCATTGCAGTAGTAGTTGTTGGAGCTAAAGGATCTTTAAGTAATGTGTTTCATAGTGTTCTCCCTTAAGAGCTTTATGTCCATGGGGTATCAAATCAAAATGTATTTGTATAGCCCTTCTCACAAGCAATTTCACAGAGGGTGTTAGGATGAAATGAAAACATTAGCTTTTACATTACATGTATTCATTAGCAGAAGCTTTTATCTAAAGCGACTTACAAGAAGAGCTTTGCAGAAAGTGCATAGGTCAAGGATCAGAAACAGCAAGATGGTCATAGACACAGTGCAGGCAGCCAGAACTTGAAGCATACATTGTTAAAAGCAAATAAGTGCCAGTAGTTAAACAAATTGCAATGAAACAATCCGACTCTTTTAACTGCAAGAGTGACTCTTGGGAAAAGCACGCAGCACTAACATAATTTACCACAGCTTCAAATGACTCCCCAAGATCCTATTAGTCTGTTAACGGCAGTGCAAAGCTATACATTAATGCCAATTGCAGGTCATCAAAAACAGAGAATTGACCTGCAGAATGCAGAAAGAACCAGAATCTCCATGGCAATGTATGAGCATTTCAGACAGGATGTAATAGTGGAATGGATTCTGACATAGGAGCTCCATGTTAGCATGCGAATTATTGAATTACTCTATCCTAGTACTTTTAATTCAGTGAAATGGATTGCATTGTGTTGATGTGCAAAAGTATTCACAGTGCTGAACCCAATCAGCCGTATGCCAATAGTGTCTACCATAAATAGGGAAGTTGAGGTGTTTTTTTTATACAATCCATGAACAGTTACATATCCTATCCAAGTGGTCAAAGATTTTTTACATTTACATTTTTACAATTTAAAAAGCCACATGCTAACTGTTGTATGTCGCATTTGTGTTGGTTGTACAGTGCGTATTGGAGCGATGCTGGCTTATACGCCTCTAGATGAGAAGAGTCTAGCGCTGCTTCTTACCTACCTGCAGGACTTCCTCAAGTAAGACTTCATTCCTCAATTTTCCTAATTGGATATAGAAACTCTCCATATTCCTGCTGTACCACACCTCATTTCACATAGAAATCTATTATTGTGAAGTTGTTTTCTGTCTGTTTTGAAGAAATTGGAAATGGACATGTCGTTCTAGGTATCTTGTGAAGAACTCGTCAACTCTCTTTAGTTCCAGTGACTATGAGGTGGCCCCCCCAGAATACCACCGCAAGGCTGTCTGAAGGCTGCGTTGGACGATCCTCCTCCCATCAGACTGCTGCCTCCCAGGCCACTTGCACAATAACTCTTTTTATGTTTTTGAGTGGAAATTTGGACTAAATCTTTCACTTGAATTTCTTCCCAGAGGTCCCAAGAGTTAGTTTTGGCTTCGAAGGTGACCCTGTGAAAAACAAGTTAAGGCTGGAGATGCAGTCAGCCAGTACCTTTTCGTCCTGTCATTACTAAACAAACAGGATGGGCATGTTTTCTCAAGCAGCGTTTTGATGTTAATGTGCATTCCATTGAGTCAGTCTCATTTATTGCTTGTAAGAATCTTAACATCTTATTTTTCCCCTCCTTTTTCATGGGTCCAGTATTTGTCAGAAAAACAATGCTCATGCTTACCGAGAAGAACTCTAGTGGATATGTTATTCTGTGTTTGTTTGCGATCATTTTGTAATAAAGACATTTCTACACAATTTCACTGATGACAAATAATTTGCCATTTTGTGCCAAGTCATATTTACTAATAAGGGAATCTTAGGAACCCTAACCTATTGGAAATGGTCCAGATGCCTTAAATACGCTTGATATTGACGACCTTTACGGTTTTTACTTGACCAAACATCTAAATTTGAAATAAATATTTAAATATATTATGTAATACAAAACAACACTCATATGTTCAGTAGAATTACATTTGAAGACATTTAAAATTGTGTCCACTCTAATTTTCATGTTTTTGCACATTAGTATTGACCGCAAACTAGTTTGCTGAAATGTAGGCCTACTCGTGATGAGGAAAATAAAGAGAATGACAAATAAACCTATGAAGTTTATTTACTTACACTAAATGGTCAAAAGTATGTAGGCACTTTACTATCACACCTATATGAACTTGTTGGACATTCTGTTCTTCAACTGTATGCGGTAATATGGAATTTAGTTGTATCTGCCATCAAACTATTGTACACTGAAATATAGTACTGTACAACGAACTCTAAAGACAAACGGCATACTACTTCAATGTGAAAGTCTGGCACTCTGACTTCTGGTATGTACCATGATCCTGGAATCCACAACATCCAGATTCTCTGGCCATAATGACAGATCAGGGATCCTTGATATGATGCTAGATTGTTTCATTACCGGTTTACTGCTTGATGTATCAAAATGTCTGTGCTAACGTTTTTTTTCTGTGGACATCCAATTGCAAGTAGAATGTCATATTGGTAGGAAGGCCATGTATCCAGGTTCAATAATCTAATACTAATAGTGAACCTAGGACAACGCTATGAGGAATCCATGGCAACACGGTTGCTATGAAAACTGAGAGCTACACCACAGACGTAGATAAATGAGATATATTTAAATATGCATAGAGGTATAACTAGAATCTTAATGTAGGTAAGCTCATTACATGGTGACTGATGCATGCCATATATTAAGGATTTACGTTAATTTGACAGGAAACGCTTTAATGTTATAATGATATATTTAAATATCTCACAATCAAAATAGATGACACAAATAAATTAGTAGTGCTGGTACTGACGTTGCTTCTTCCCAGTGAGCCCTTCATAGCACCATATGTTCAGTTTCCAAACATACATTTTCCAATCATTTAATCCAATTTGTTTGATCACAAGTATATTATGGCTTCAAGGCACATTACTAGGTAGAACAGGTTCATTTTCAGCATGCAATTGAGGATTTGAAGGGGAAAAAACTAAGTTCTCTGTCTTGTCTCATTGACTTTAGTAGCTTAGTGATATAACTTCCACTATGATACCTGGGGGTGATCATTACCTTTTGTGGGTCCCCAGTAAATGTGAAGCCTTGGAGTTGGCTGATAATGAAAACATGTTGTTGTCCTTTGTCCTTGTTTTGTGATTCCTCTTGTACTTGCATGTGTGCATTGTGAACTGTTTTCTTCCTTTTTATTTGAATACTGAAATAGTATGCTTCCTTATCTTGTAACACAGAAATGTGCTTCATCCGTGCTTCCAAGACACATTTGGAAGTGGCAAAAAAACTCAAAGTAGCAGGGCCTTCTGATTCTGATTCTTTGTTAAAGGACACATTTAGGGCCAGAAGGGGGCAATCTTTTCTGCTTAGTTACTCTATTGTTTTTACCATGTCAAGTTTTTTTTTGTACAAATGATAACAAGGCAATTTAGGTGTTAGTAATCCGTCTTTTTAATTGCCATTATACCTCTTGGTTTTAGATAGGCCTATATTTGTTTCTTTTTTTATTTAAAATGCTCCACTAATGTGAACAGGACATGTCTCAAATGTTTATTCTTTCAGATAGCCTAAAAATGGTATGACACCGTACATAGGCCTATAGAGTCCAAATAATTCATCATAACTTTAGTGTGCTTGTCTTGAATTGGCTCCTATGATCGCGTCAAACCATATTAAAAATGACACGCACAATGATTGAATGAGGCAAAGCCAAACAGGACCTACAGTAACCTATAGACTTATCCCGCCAGTTTATATATTTCTGGGTGGATCCTTCCACCCTCAGGTAAAGCTTGACGTCACCACGCTCAGGTTGTCCTATGTACTGTCCCAGGATATCTAACCTACGACTGCTCAAAAGTACCGATGCCTCATCGAACAAGGAAGTTCCTCCCATCCGAGCGGATTGGTTTAAAACTAGAGAGTGTTGCGCATATTTGAGTCTCATTGGCTTAGAAAAGGTCAATTTCGAACAGGTCCACTGGCGAGGAGTCAGGTGAAATCGACGTCCAGTGGTAAGGACAGATTTTAAGTTAATTTGATTGCGGAAAGACTACTTTCCCCCAAGATAGGTATAATATTGGCGATCTGATTTCAAAGTTCAATAACATAATCAAACAAGAAGCCACAATGAAGAGTCTGAAGTATCGACTGAAAAAACACGAGGTTACCATCACAGTAAGTTGGTTTTCTTTCTAAGCGATACAAATACGATTAAAATGTATTTTCAATATAAGCATAGTTTACATAACACCTAGTCTATTGTTAAATGGCCTCTATGTAAGTCTTAAAATAATGTTGTAAACAGCTGTCATGAAACCTACTCGGTCCAACCCAGCTAATTCCCAGGAATGTTGGACATTAAAATGTTGTACAACTTCGGGAAGTACTTGTCGTCGGCAATTGTAGACCATTGGTTTCCTTTTTACGCATTTTAAGCTCGAATCAACATCCAGTTGGCGGTGATGTAACTGTGCCAAGCACTCAACTGTGCAGAATAAGCCTTCCCATAAAGAAGGAGCATGTTTCACTTATCGATGCGCAGAAGCAGGCCGAAGCTTGTTTCCTGAGTTTCTTTCCTCATACCGACCCTTTAACACCTAGATTTAACTAACCAACAACTTGAACATTAACTTGTCCTCACTAACTATACCCCCCATAGCAGACAAACTTACTATTTACAAAGGGGCTGATTGCAAGTCTATGGGTAGGCCTCCGTTGAGTTTTGAACGTGTTTTAAATTTCAAATCAATATCAGGACTGAATGTCCAAAGGGCCTTTATTAGATGTGACCATTACGATTCTACTAAGTGCAGCGGTAGCTATGTGGGGGGAAAACTGTAGACAGTGAAAAGGTCTTTATCCCTATAGTGGCCCAATTACCATAATAAAGGCACATGAACACATTTTGGGCCAAATCCAGAAAGACAAGTATGTTTGAGGAATTCTGTAATGGTGTCTATCTTGCGAATGGCTATAGAGTTTCTTCAGATCTTGTAAGTATGAGTTTAGGTCATGAATGAGGTGCTGGAGATTGAGTCACAGAAAATAAAAACCGTTGAATTCATGTAAATTGTTCAAATTTGTCAGCAGCACTCATGGCCTCAGGATGGGGAAAACATGATTGGCATTTAAGCTATGTTTTCATGAGGGACACATTTGGACAGACCTGTGGAGAGTTGCATGTTGCTGTATGTGCCAGTGTCAACAGATAGTCACATGTTACACTTTAAACCACCCATGGACAGCCCAGAAATCTTCTATTTAACCCAAGTAATGTATATAAAATGGTGATAAGGAAAGATAGACTTTTGTGTTTTCCATGTATCATTTCTTTTAGTTTTCCACCCATAACAAATTGAAAAGCACAGACCAGTTTCAAAGCAAATACAGTTGTGTTGGCTGTGGTCAAAAACAAACACCCACAGCTTTTGAGTTTCTGTTTTTTGTCATATGAAGTCCATAGTTATGATGAGACGTATGGAAAGAGGGAAGTGTTGCTAGTGATTTAGCAGCTGTGAGTATCAGAAGAGCGTCTGGAATGAGAACAATAGTTGAATCCCATCCAGACTACAGTCACTTCAGGATACCTTCCACTAGTTGTGCAATGTATTCACACACTCTGCTTTTTGTATTGTGCCTAAGGTAAGATTTTAAGGATTTATTTAAGGTTTGTGGGGCAAAGGTGGCTGTAGGCTTACTGTTCCCTCTCCATCTGACTAAGATTCTCTAGTTGTGGACTAAAAGGTCTTGCTTTCAGAGTTACCTATTGTAACCTTTCTGATGCAAACTTCTTACTGTCAACATTAGGTGTTTCCAAATATTTCACACAGATTCTTGGAACATGTCCAGATAATGTCAATATATAACATCACATGTTATCAAAACTGGTTTAACAAAATCCTACTAAAATCATGTTTGGGGGGAATTGTTGATACCATTGTGTTACAAATACAACAGAGTTGTATGACACCTTTGACACAACAGTTGTAATCAAGTGCAATGCATTGATACCATTTTTTTTACAAGATTGTCAGGGAATTTTTCATTGAAAACCAACTTGAATATTAAGCACACACAGGTCATACATTCAAGGGAATTACTGATGTCAAATATCAAAAAAGGATTTCTGTATGACCTTCAGTGATTTATTGCAATGTGTGGTTGCATTTTCCTTTGTCATCATTATACATTCAGTTTTAGCCTACATGACTGGATGGATGGATGGCTAGCTGGTGGGTGGACAGGCAGGCAGGCAGGCAGGCAGGCAGGCAGGCAGGCAGGCAGGCAGGCAGGCAGGCAGGCAGGCAGGCTTTGAACCTAAGCCACTGCAGAGGCAGAGAGACTTCACCTTACACAGCCTGCACACTTATCTAGTGAGGTATCGGAGCAACCAAGGCATGTTTTGTTTTTTAATTAGTATTTTAGTAAATCTCTTGTTTTAAAATGTTTACAGAGTTGTTATTATCCTAAGGTTTTCTATGAGGTTTTCATGTGGAAACACAGGATGCAGAGTGGAACTGTGCATAACTGTGGAGCAGCTTCTAAGGTCTAGCTATTGGGAGAGGGCAGATGAAAAGGGTAACTGTGCTCAAATGCCAAGACCTTTTGTTATAAGCAATTGGCCTTTTTGCTGCTTTTGGCCTTGAACTGCAATTGCAGTTGATGTTTGAAGAACATTTTATTGAAACCTAAATTGAAGCGTTGTAAGTAGCAAAATTGCACCCCCAATTCTTGTCTGAACTTTTGACCTTTGCTAATCATAACAATAGCACACTTGGCTGTGTTGGGGATCAAACAAGAATAAATCATTTTTATGCTGCTCAGAATATTCTATTTTGAAGGTAGACATGCTGTTTGAACAGGGATCCTTTTAATATTTTTGTATGCTTGACGTAGCAAACCCAGGTGACCAATGCACATTGCAGATATTACTGGAAGTCTATTGGTATTAGATGTTAGGTAATGATATGCAGAAACCATGGATCATAACACCTAATAATTTGACATTGATGAGGAAATAGCCTAAGGCGTGAAAACGGGATAATAATTCATGTTTGATTTTAGGGTTTCTGGTGTAGTCTAGATGATCAGTGTTCGCTCATCTGGTTGAAAAAAGGTTGAATGCAGTTACACAGGAGAGTAGCTGCCAAATTTGTGTACATTAATGTTGGATTTCCCATAAATCCCAATCATAATTTCAACACAAATGTGACAAGCCAAACGAGATTGATGTAGACCTCAAGTCAGGAGACCATGAAGCTTTGAGTATCAGTTGCCAAAGACCACAGGTCAATTTCTTCTGAAGGTCTTGGGAAGGCCTTATCATTCTAGTTATGACTATTGAGCTATATTGTGTGGCGCTGCTGTAAATGATTCAGACAAGCTTGTGTCTTGCTTCTATTTTCTTAGACAGAAAAGAGAACAGTCAAAGAAATGTCCTTTCTTACCTCTTACCTCTTTTAACAAGAGTACATCAGAGGATCCAAGCAAAATCATGGTTGTATTTTAAATGCGAGTTCATTATTATTAATGAGGGATCTCCTGATTATATGATGATTACAATTTGACAAAAGAACTTGTTCATAATCTATCAGTAATAATGAGTTCAAAGACAATCAAGGAATATGATTGTTAAACTATTTGCCACCTAAGAGAAATATTAGCTGCTCTGATGCTTGCATTGGATAGTATAACATAAGAATGATGAAAGATGAAAATGCATAAAATAGGCCCACAACTATAGGGACCACGTGTCTATATGTAGGACCTGCAGAAAGAAAGATTTGGGAAATCCATTCTGCTTGGGCTTTGTGAAGGAGGCTTTTCTTTGTGTGTGGGGGAATGTGAGGTTTCGTGAAAAGTCCCAGCTTTCTTTTGAAGGTATTTGTTGTTTTCTTTATAGTTATTACTTTGCCTTTAGTCTTGTCCTTCCTCTCCTACTCCTGCCCTGCCTCCCTTCGCAACAGAATCTGGTCCTGGTCCTCATGGACAAAATGTCTGAAAGAGACTTGCCCTTGAAGTGGGATCTTTTTACAGCACACAGAGCAGTGAGTGGGAGAGCTGGTGGTGATGGGAGTTGGTGGGTGGGGCCACTTCTTTTGTTAGGTTAAAGAAACCTCACATTTTTCAAGGTTGTCCTGGGAAATGAAACAACAGCTTGAAATTGGTCATTCATAGATACTTTGGTTACCTTTCTGTAGCTACTGAATATGTCAAAACTGTATCCCTTTGGGATATCAGAAAACAGATTGAAGAAACAAGGTGAGGAAATGGATTTCACAAGGTTTCAGGGTTGCTCACGATCAAAGTTTTTAATATGGAAGTAAGGACCCCTGGATGTCAATAGGCCCACTGGATTGGTACGCTCATTCTGAAGAATGTGGCAGTGGCTGTAACTCCCGAAGGACTTTCTATCAAGTTTAACAGCTCTCAGTTCAGCATGGGCTGAATGGCTGACCCCCTATAAGAGACAGAGGAGTGCACGCATGCTGGTCACCTTTTCAATGGTTGGAGAGGTGATGCTTGCTGACGTGCCAAACTCACCAGGCGTGATTATCTTGCTGTTGCAACTCATGAAATGTGTTCAGAGTGAACCTCTCTGTGTTTTCAGGACTCCATAAAAGAAATAGTTTTCACATTCATGAGTGTGTATGTTTGCTCGTGGTTCTTAGGTCTTTGCCAATATTTGTCTGTGTGTCTGAATGAGGAACTTTGAAATGAAGGGATAAATGTCCTGCCTCTTGGTGAGTAGAGTCCCTGGTTCCTGGTCAGAAGTTTGTTTGGCAGGTTGCCTCATATCTCTCCCTCCATAGGGGAAATCCCCCAGCTTCTCCCCCTTTTTAGTTCCACATGATATGACAAGGAAACTACTGTATTAACCCAGGAACTCTATTGTCCATCTCGTTTTGTCTTTTTTCCCCCTCCCTCCTCTCACCCTGTCTCTCTCTCTGTGCCAATGTTGGAACATAGTGCTATCAAGAACGGCCCCTCCCCCTCAAGAGCTTTGGAGTGAATCGATACATTGTTGTCCCAACAGAAGTAGTCTTTGGAAGGCCCTGTTGAAGGAAGGGTTTTATTTCCTGATAAAGGCTTACATTTTGAACATACAGTTCTCCTTAAAACAAATACAAATTCTGATGCCTAGAGCCATCGTCTATGAGGGCCTGTGTAAGTCATGACACAAGCTGTTTGTTCAAATTTGTTTCTTTCCAAATACTCACTTTATGAAAATATTGTTTTACATTTCTCAAAGATTCCTTCACGACCACCACGCCCACTGTGTGCATTAGATTTTATTAAGCCTACATTAGCACAACTCTAAAATAAATAATTAGAAAGATGTTTTTGTGCTGTGAGAATTTCTGTCTAGCTTGACCTTTTGAAGTTATATTCATTCTTCAGTCGTTGAAATTGGTGTCCTAAATCTTTGTCTCCCTGGTTTATTGCAGTGGCCTAACTGTTGTTGGGTTACTCTACACATTGATATCCAGTATTCTTGCTTTGATTTGTATATTGCATATTGTATAGTGGCCAAAACCGAAGAAGAGGACTTAAACAATTTAGGGGAATCATTTGTCATAATCATATCCTGAATTGTATAAAATGCCATGTAATAAATTATACTTTATTGTGTCATTACTAGACTTTAGGCACTGGTTAATGCAAAGTAATTTTTCACAGATAAACAGAGAACGCTACATTGAAATAACAGGCTCTAATTTTCAGTTTAACAATTCTTAACAAAACATTTGGTTTGGCCCACACTAGTAAACATGCAGTACGTGCTGGCTGACATTCCTGTCAAAACCAATTGTTAGAATAACAGCAACTCCCCGTATCCATGTTCATGTTCATTAGAGGCTAAAACAACAGGTTTATTTACCATGTTGCTAGCATCGGCTGCTTTGGAAAGTAGACCCACCATGATAAAATCTAATGAGGTTTGCTGTAGATTGGACTGGACTCTACAGTAGCCCAAAGTGTACACCCTCGGCTTAACCATACTCCAAACAGTGTGCCTTTTTAGAGTGAACGTCTGGCCTCACCAAGTCCTCCCACCAGTAGACTCAGCAGACTGTTTTCTCCTGCTGTGTGGGGATGTGGCGCTCAGATGGCGGGGGGATGTGGGGGTGGGGGGTTAGGTGGGGATTACCACTATTGGGGACATTACAGAGGCAAGGAGAACCGGAGCTAATCTACGGGCTCCAGCTGACCTCAGCACTGCCCCCCCACACGCATACACACACTGGATGGACACATGCAGAGCTGCATGAGCACAAACAGCATTCTGCTGATGACAGACAAACTCTGGAAAGGATACCAGACAAAGCTGATAGGCAGAAAAGAGACTCACTTTCAGAAACCCTTTCAAGGTGAGCGCTCATTCCGTTACATGGATTGAATACTAAACAGCCAATCCTCACGTTCTCTTTAGTTAGGGGGCCGCTTTGCTGGGATGTTATTGTAACTCACACAGTGCTGCCCTCTGTTGAGTAGACAGAGACACCATGGTCAGGTCAAAGCTCTGAAGTAGTCAGATGTAAGTTTATCACTGGAAAGTTTCAGACAGTCTGTTGACTGCATCTGTCAAGCTGAGGAAAACATGACTGTCCTGGCAAGTCCATACTTGTTGAGCATCTTCCTTGCTGAGGAATGTTGCCATGCCAATACCAGCTTTCTTTCCACCTCTCTGAAAGATGACTCATTTGCCATAGTTAAGGTATTTCATAGGAATCATCATACATTTTAAAACGGGCTCCAATGGCCTCCAGTATATTGGCCAATTATGACCGGTTATGTCTTACGGGAAACCTATCCTGTCATTTATTGTGTAACGTGTTTCAGGATAAGAGTCATATCATTCCTGATGCTTCTTTTGCATTTTTAGCAAGACATCAAAGCATGGTCAAACATCATTAAATGTATTTACGTAGATGTTATTTACGGCATAGGTTTTGAACAACAAACTGTTTTTATTTTCTTGTGTAGGAAAGCACATGCGTGCCTGGGTGTGTATATGCTGTGCTCTATAGCTCCTGGCTAAAGAAGAATCGCTGCCCTGTTTTTTTGTCCAAATACCAGCAAGCCAGTCATTTCTACACAACCAGATGAAGGCATGGAGAGGCACATTACTCTCAAGGAGGCTCCTGTACAATGGTTGGTTGACCTCAGGAACTCCCCTCTTCGTGTTGCAGTGCGTGTTGTCGTATTCATGCCATAGCCTGAAGCAGCGAGACCACACCCTGACACATCTGTAGCTCTGATATGGAGCTTATGGTGAAGCGGACGTCACTGGTACAGGACATAGCAGTGGAATTCTGATTTTTTTTTTTGTTACACAGTGTGGTAGAGTTTTTTGTATTTTATTTATTTTTCACATTTGGGCTACAGCTGTTGCTAGTTTAGGGTTATGACAGTGGTTCTTAACCTTGTTGGAGGTACTGAACCCCACCTGTTTCATATGAAAATTCACCAAACTTTTGTTAATTGAGAAAAAAAAGAAGATATTTTTCAAATTCATATAATCATATGAGTCGGGCGTGTGTTGACCTCCGCCGAACCCCTGTGTCTGACTCACCGAACCCCTGGGGTTCAATCGAACCCAGGTTAAGAACCACTGGACTATGATCGTTGGTGGCTGGTGACTTCATTGTTAAGGCACTTGGATCCACAGGACAAGTATGCGTCAGTGTATTATTTTTTGCTTTAATAATGGTGGTAGTGAGCGAACAATAATTATTAACTTACCATATGCGTTGTAAAAACACTTAACACCCAAACGTTTAAATACACGATGACATACTTCTCGAAAGATTCCATTTAATTGTCATCTCCTGTATTCTTGCCAAGCAGGATGTGATTATACAATATTATTAAAGCACTATTGGCAACCCTCCTCCATCAGACCTTCTGTTTCGATTGGGAATCATGTTCCTAGTGATCTTTCACCTTCATCTCCTCCTCCTGCATCTCCTTCATCTTCCTCCCCTTCCTCATCTCCTATGTTCCCTTTTCGCATCAATGTCACAGAACTGTCTGGGAATTGAAGATGTTCTTAGAAGCTCAGTCTGCCGTTTAGATTTTACTTTCGTTTCAAAGAAATAGGAGGCTCTCACGTCCTGTATTATAATGTCCTTCATTATTCCTCTGGGTTCTCCTTCAGTCAGACTAGAGGAACGCCTTGCCAACACTGTCATGGCTTTTTATGGAGCTCTGTTTAGTTGAAGTTGATAACATGTTTTCAAAGGGTTCCTCCCAAAGGCTATTTACCTTGCCTTTCCTGACTGACTACTAACTTATCTTTTCATCAGCTGGCATTTGCAAGCCATAAGGGCTGATTTAGGTATTTAGCTTAGAAATGGTTGATGGAAAAACTGGCTCAAACATGACAAGTTATTTTGCTAACCCCTAATCTATGTTTTTTATTGTTGACACATTTTAGGAAATTACAAGAATTAACCTGCACAGCATGCATGCTCAACTAAGTAACTTCCCAGTCGATATAATGTCTACTTCAAAAATAGTCTTCTCTTGAAAACCTCAACTGTTTCTTCAAATGGAGGTTCCTGAAAATGACTTGAACGAGCGTCTTGTCCATCATTTCATGGACATCTGTTTTATGACGTCATGCTTTTGACAGAGAGGTCAATGTGGCAGTTGCCATTGGGCAGACAGCAGATCTCTCGACCTGAAGTTGCAGTCGGATGTGAGGATAAATAGCAAGGACAAGTCCTGCTCTGTGGGTCAAAGATCCTGAAGAAGAATGTTAAAATGCAGCTGGCTGCCGCCTTTAGAGCCCATCCTGAAACGCCCTTGTATGTCGTGATGCATCTCCAGTTTACCTCAGGGACTCTCACTCACTGAACGACCTCTGAAATCCTTCAATATCTTCAGACAGTTCTATACTGAGTCACCCACCACCTGTCTGGGTGTATGCGAAGAATACGATGCTAGAATCACTCTGAATATTGTGCAAAATAACCTTTTACGTTATATTTCATTTTGCATGTGAAGTTGCTGTCAAGCTATTTTTTTTATTTTAAAGTTGTTGCTGTTGACTCTGAAAATGGGTTATTCTTATGAGTTATAGATAACTACCTATGTTAATGGTTTTGCAAATTGAATCAAGTATTATTATTATTATATTCTTTATATATAACAGTTGCCCTTCGAGGCAACTGTTGTAGTGATTTTGGGCGTTACAAAAATAACTTGAATTGAATTGAATGTGTAACACCCCCCTAAGCCTCACTAAACTATATATACCCCACTTACTATAGTTATATTAACCCTGTCTGTACAGCTGGTGTGCACTTATCTTATTTGTGTTTTATAATAGATTTTTATTATATTTTGATCTACCTTCTTTATGTTTTATATATGTTCTATGTTTGCCTCCCTGCCAGTCAAGTAAATTGTGTGCCTATGGTAAAATATCTTTGCTTTTTTATATATATATATATAAAATACTTATAAGTATTATTGACTACAGTAGGTACCTGGACAAAAATGTAGTATCTGCAGTTTACAACTCAACTACACCCCCCCCCCCCCTTCCTCTTCTCCTGATGGAAGAGTCCTGTTGGGATGGGGCCTCGTAGGCTGTCACTCACCAGTGAGGGAAAGGGGGGTGGGGCCTCGCAAGCTGTCACTCACTAGTGAGGGAAAGGGGGGTGGAGCCTCGTAGGCTGTCACTCACCAGTGAGGGGAGGGTGGGTGGGGCCTCGCAGGCTGTCACTCACCAGTGAGGGAAAGGTGGGTGGGGCCTCGCAGGCTGTCACTCACCAGTGAGGGAAAGGTGGGTGGGGCCTCGCAAGCTGTCACTCACCAGTTAGGGGAGGGTGGGTGGGGCCTTGCAGGCTGTCACTCACCATTGAGGGGAGGGTGGGTAGGGGGTGTCTGTCTGAGCTTGCCCTCCTTGGAGTCAGCTCTCTGCCCAGTGAGAGTGGCTCTTTCTTTAGCTGCAGGCAGTGGCGGCTGCATTCCACCACTTAGGTGTCTCTCCCCACCCCTGGAAACTTGGCCCTTGGTCGCCAACTTGCTAATTAAAGCATCAATTTGCCAGCTTAGTAATGACAGACTTGTAGTCCTTGCTTTCAGTCTGGCTGTGTGGCTCTAAGCATGACTTCTCAGCCACACTGAACCCTTTCTGACCAGCCCAAAGCATGTTGCCTAGCTTTTACACGCTTAGGCCATTACATGATTTCACAACTCCCCAAATCATGAGTTAATGCATGTTTAATCTCTCAAAACAAAATTCCTATTTTCTAAATGGGTGACTAGTAACAACAATCTACTGTTTTGTAGGAGAGAAAACAGGCTGCAGCTGCTAACAGAAGCAATGCTCAGCTTTTCCATTAGAAATGCCTCATCACCAGAACTGAGTCCATATATTTGGTGAAATAATGGAAGAAACATTTTACAGCTTTTAATCTAAACATTTATTGTTCAGAATAAATGTTGTACATCTGAAAATGCTCTAAATCCCACCGTAGTCCAATATATCAAAGTACCTGTACATGAGTTGTGTTCAGGTCTTACAAGTGGGTAAATTTAATTAAATACTAAATACCTCCATTATTAGGGCTTAATTATTTTCAGAAAAAATCTTATATTGAATCACTAAGCATTGTCTTGTAGCTCTGAAGGTGCTTTTATAAAAGATGATAAATGCCAGTAACATAATTGTCACAGCAGTTCTGTGGATATGATGGTTTTCTCTGCCCTTGTGTTTCTCGGCCTGATTGCCTTCACCTTTTTCTTGATGAGTTTTTTTCAGTTTGAGTCCTTTCACCTGGGCCTTGTTTGGGTTTTGTATTTAAGTACCGGTTTTCAGTCAGTGTTGGTTGTACCTAGTTAGAGATTTTGTTCTTTGTCCAAGTGAAGATCCTGCTGTGTTCCTGGATCATTTAATTGAAGTTTTGAGTCTCGTACCTGTTTTGTTGCTCTTATTTCCACTCCTGGACTCACCATTATAGATGACAGCAATCCATGTATTGGTTTTTCCCTTCCAAATTATGCAATGAACTTTTACACTTTACAGAGCATTTTCTACTCTTTGCTTTTGTCTGTAGTTTTCCCAACTCTGTACTGCCACTTGTTTTTGTAAAGCCTAATGACAGCTTTTGAAGCTCATCCTTGATAGGTTACAGTCATCACAGATGCTGGTTGGGATCTGTCCCCATGTCCACTCCACTGAGATATTTTGGCTGGCTTGGAGCTGTGTTTGTGTAACAAGTGAATATATGAACACAACAGAAGAATAATGGGTCACCTCATGTTGAGACACATCTCCCCTCTGTGATATTTTTGAATTTGCGTTGAGAGGTGACGCTTGGAGAGTTGCTAGGTGGAAGAACTTGTGAGCTCCCATATCCCCCTCCACACCCTCTCCCTCTGTCTAGAAATAACCCTCTACCCTAACTGACTCGCTGCTTGTTTACATCAGAAAGTATCGTTACGATATCGGCAACAGGATTCATTCTCGTCTGAATTTCCGTCGTCAGTTGACACGAACGCCTGTTCTGTTCCAAATGCAAATCAAATGTGCACTGGTCCAAACCACGGTCAGATTGCAGATGTGTAGACTAACTGTGTAGACTAACTGTGTAGACTAACTGTGGCTAAGCACCAAGTGGAGTCTCCCACAGATTGGTTTCACTAAGCAGTCAAGACGAGCTTGAAATCAGTTGCTGCCGAAGTGTGTAGGATCTAAATGACCCGCCTGATTTTTTATTATTCAACACTCAGACTTCGCAGCAGGTCACAGGGTATTTTTGTCCGATGATTTAATGTCAGGTGCGTTTTGCAGTAGAGAGACGGCAGGGATACAAAGGTGTCAGGATAAGATATAGTCTGTGGGTCTATGACTGTCATGAGCTGGTGTCAAGTGTGACCCTGGAGGATGGGGAGGGGAAGGGGGCAGTGTAGCCATTCCTGTCTGTGCATCCCAACTCCAATATAATCGCTCCTGTTCATTTTGAAAGTTTTTGTGGTTGAGTGCAAATCAATGCAGAAATCTAGATCTTTGACATTTTTTTATTTGCTTGATTTCCTGTCTTTATACGAAATCTTGATACGGTCAATGTGTCATTAACTGCTGATGAGATTCCCATTCTAATTGGCTCCATAAACTGCATCAAAACTAAAAACATCCCACAGGCCCTGTGGAGGTATTGTTCAGACTTTCTATGCCTTAGTGTACGGCCAAGTCCCAGTTAGGTGCCATTGTCGTCAAGCTATGCGAGTTCTTGTTTTTGCATGGTCGGGGAATAGCAACGCATTTCTGTTAACGCCAGTCTGGCAGCAGCGCGTAACCTGAGTACCAACCCAGCTAATACAGCCCTCAAACATTCTCCTATCCCTCACTCTGTACCCCCTTTTTATTTTGCACATCAACAGCAAAAGAAACATGACGTCTTCTGTTGGAAATAGAACCAGACAGTTAAGTTTGATGTTCACCACGTACATTCAATCGGGGAGGTGTGTGCAGTGCACTCCCAGACAGTTAATTGTAAAAGAGCTGACACCTTATCCTGCTACCGTGTGGCAGGCAGGGATCAGCGCCTGTGCTTACTGCCACATGGCTCCGTTTTAGACAGTGCCATGACCTGTTCCAGTGTGCAAACCTTAATCTCCCCTCCCTTCATAGGCTAATATTTTCAGATGCGGGAGGGAGAGAGGGGAGGACACTGACAAGGTTCCTTTCTGGCTGGCCTTGTTTTAGGGGGGTTGGGGTGGGGTGGGGGGGCATCCGTGATAGACCCACACTATTACTCACGGTGCAGGCATGCACAGAATGTATTCTTAGCCCCTGTCTTCCTATCAGTCATTGGAGAAAGGTTGAAGGGGTCAAAAATGTAAGAGGTAACCAGTCTGCAGGGCTGTCTGCTCTGCTGCTGTTTACCGGGGAGCAGGGATATTTTAAACCTGGGAGAGCTCACATATTTACCCCAGAGGGCTGAGCGACCTTGCCATTTGGTGAACAGGCCAATGCCTGAGGAACACCCTGTTCTGTGGAGCTAGCAGCAGGAAGGTGCGCAGAGAAGTCGCCAACGGGAGCTGAGACGCAAGAAGAGAGGAGCTGAGAAAGAGAAGAGAAACTGATCTGTTGCTGCCTAGAGAAGAATATCAAGTTGAAGACAGGAAGTGTATGAAACAAGAAGAGAGGAGTACAGTGGAGGACTGAAGGTGCAGGGAGAACCAGCCAGGCTGAGTTGACACTACCTCAGGGGAGGTGCTGCAGTAGCCAGCCAGGGCTGGTCCCAGGGCTGGTCCCACGGCTGGCAGAGCTGGCTCTCCTACCTCCACCTCTCCTGTTCTGTCGCCTTTTCATTTTCTCCGTTAACTCCCCTGTTCACACTGTAGTACAGTGATGAACTGGCAGGCCAAACCAGTCAGCTGCTGGGGGGCATTTAAACAGGTCTTCTGGAACTTTTCCTTCTTGTCCACCTCCTCAGAGGCGAGATAAGACATCTAGAGGAGCCACTGGTTTAAAAAGATAACATCCCCTCCTCTCCTTCCCAAGCATTCAACATTTTTTGTTAATTTATTCTTACAAACCGGAACCATGGCATCATTCGCAGCATCTTTCTGCAAAGACCAGCTGCACTCACCCAAAATGAGTCGCTGGCTGAAATGCACATCTGTGTACATAGTAGGTATTCCCTTGACGCACTGTGTTGGTAAAACTTGTAACCATGACTTGTTTAGAACTTTTTAGAAGCAAAGCCAGGTGATTGGCTTAAGTACACCCTACAATTATGGAATGTGTTGTAGCTCTTTTGCCTGAGAGACCAAATGGTTACTAGTTTTGATTCAACTGTTTACCGAATGTCATAAGTTCTGGCGGTGGTGTTTTTATTTTAAGAAACAAATTTATGTAAATCTTTTTAGTTTAAATACATTGTTGAATAGAGAGGTATTGATGTCTGTTTGACAGATCAATGGAGCATGCTCCTAATCATTTGGACAGAAATTGAAATGCTCAGTAGGCATGCAAGCACTTATTTACCTCATACCTCATTTTTATATATCTGACATTTTTATTGAGCATGCACACCATTCACAGAAGTCTCAATGGGTTCTGTATTTGTGGTTGTGACACGTGAGCAAACCATGTCCATCCTTTGAAAATGGCAAACTGGCTGAAACGCTTCCGTCTTCATGTATGTGGGCAGGGTGTGGGTGTTTATGGTGTTTACTCATGTTTGTGTATCATATTTGAATAACTCTCTCTCATTTTCTCAGAACACAGACTGGAACAAGTATGATGACCGCCTGATGAAGGCGGTGGAGAGGGGCGAGGTGGATAAGGTGGCAGCCGTCCTCAGCAAGAAGGGCATCATCCCCTCCAAGCTGGATGTGGAGGGTCGATCAGCGTAAGCACACGCACTCTTCACGAGCATTTACACACAGACACACACACTTGCACCAGTACGCGTACGTGATAAGATACACGTGTCTACAGCACATCATACTCATAGAAATGCAAGTGAGCACATATCCACACCGTTTGCGTAACTGTGCACATAGTTACTCCTGCACACACACGCTTAGACTCGCTGCTAAACACACAACATTGTCTATAAACTAACAAGCTTATCTCAGTGAATAACTCGGCATGTTTGAAAATGCTCAGCGTCTCTGATCCGTCTCCGCAAAGTACTTGTCTCCTTTGTAGACTGCGATGAATGCTCCAAGTTTGTGGACGTCTCATCATTAGGTTACTGTGTAATCGAGTACACTGCAGAAATGACCTGTCAGATTTAAGTGAAAACATTTGTCATGAGCTTGCCGATGCTTATTGCTAGTAAAATCGTCTGCAGTAAAGATTTCCCTGGGTATGACTTCTTAAAATAATATGGTGTGTAAAGTTCCTTGCTTCATTTGTCTTAGTTGTGGACGATCATGATCCTCTGAGCATAGGTTGTGAAATGGAATCTGGTTTCATGACCAGAATAGAGGTCACATACATAAAAGGCATGGTTATAATCCTGTGGTAAACATGTGATGGTTGTTCTGATGTGGGTTGATCATAGAGGACAACAGAGGTTCACTCTCCAGATGGGAAACTGCACCACGCAAATGCATTACCTCCACACTTTGGTTTAGCAGTATGACATAAGGAGTCTGGACCACTGTATCTTATGAGCTTTATAGCTTTTGACAGTTATTTTGTTCTCAAGTTGTTTATTTGAATGCCACCTCACGACCTTGGAACCTTAGTCATTCACTAGACCACATGAAGTTCTGGATAAAAAGTTGGGTTGGAATTGTTTTCTTTCGCTTGATGGAAATGGAACGAGGCCCTCCAGACTTCTACCAGAGGTAGCTGGTGTCTGATTTGAGTTCCAGGTTCATTTGCACCCTTGGCTTTGTTAAGACCTCTGGCAAGTGAACGTGAGACCAAGGAGCTGGAGTGCTGAGTATTTTCATCAGTGTGTAAAATTGTCTTGTGACAGTGTCAAACATACACATGCACAGGGACAAACTTGCCCTCACTCGCTTTCTGATGTCAGAAAAGGGCTTGTCTCATAATAGGCTGATCGAATTTCCTAGTGACTAGATCAAGTGTGTCATTTACACGACGCCTATAAACAGAGTAGAACAACAGCTTGTTGTGCTAAAGACAACAGCTTAGGCACCCTTGTCATGTGTCTGCCTTATAGTTAGGGGATCTGCCAAATATGAGACACTTCTCTTTTAAACATGAAACGACCCTTACGTTTGCTGATACGTACAGTTTTCACCCAACTGGTGTTTCCCATAGTGTAGTCCAAACAGCTTGGCCTCCCTGGAATGATATACTGAGCCCCTGTAACGGCTCTGCTGAGAGATCAGACTGAGGACAGATTCATTCAGCTGACCGGATATTGGTGAGGTAGCTTAGCGAGGGCACCGGCTCATTTTGTTGTCATAGCCGATAAAGGATTAGAACTCAGGAAAGAACTAATGCAACATACAAAGCTTAGAGTAATGTCTTTCCTTGTCATGAATACTGGCTGATCAGCTAGCGTTAACGTTTGCATGAGGTCATTTGGCTAACACTTCACTTACAGTGAATACATCTGTGTGGTGAACTCACTGTTCGTCCCAATCATCTCAATAGAGCCTTCCACCAGAAGTTCAAGTTGTAGTCACATGATCGTACTAGACTAGCCTGGCTTGTTGCACCATTTGCGACTGTCAAATGTCCTCTGCTACAATGTTACTGGGAGGACAGAACGAACAATCAAGCAATTGACATCCACCATCAAAAGCCTCAGAATTCAAAGAACTGACCCCAGCAAAAAGTTCATCTGCTCTGCCAAATAACTTTTCATTCATATTTCTATTAGCTCTCTGACTCTAGCCTCTAAACCGATGGCTTTATATCGAATGTTACTGGAGTACTAAAGCTGTCCGCTCACCTTTCATCTAGAGAACTTCTTGCTAATTCAGAGGAGTTCATCACTGACTGAGGAAGAACGACAAGGAAGAGGGAGATTCAATCTTTTGTGCTAAAAATGATCCGTTGTGGAGATGACGGCACATTGCGTTGACATTTCAGTAAATTATGCTTTTCTTTCCTCATTTGAGTGACAGACCCTGACATGTTCCTTTTGTTGAGCCTCCTGTATTGAATTGTTCTTTCAAATGGATGACATGACATGTCGTTACACCGGCAAGTGATTCTGCCTGTTCGGGTTGTCCATTTTAGCCTTGCTAATTATCTAACATCCAATGCCGTCAATTAAACATTGAATAGTAAGTCTGTGATTGCTCATAGGTCATGCGTTCATGTTAATTACTGTACTCTGCTCACAGCATCTGTATTTAAAACAAATCTCTGCCAAGCATCACTGGAATGTAAAACTTGGCTGGTAATCATTGAAACCTGCCGTCTACTGGACGAATTTGGGGTCTAGATACAAACCTTTCCATATACTTTTTTTCATCGAATGTCTATCTAATTCAGGAAAATGTTGTCTTATTGAGGCAGTTCCAGAAGCAAAGTGGGAACCAGAGAGTGAAGGACAAAAATGTATTGTAGCCCCCCTACAGTATGACTGTTACATTCTGCCATTTTTAAGCTTAAAGCGTCTGTATCCTGAGATAACAGGCATCCACTTATCCAATATGTTTTTGGAGAGTGTCAGCTAAAGGTTAAGCTGTAATTGGACATGTTTAAATCATGTAAAAACTCAGAGAATACCAGACCAACCAATTATTTGATTTGGACTAATAGGTATGTTTCAAAAGTATTCATGCTATTAGCCTCCCAGACTAAAGCCATTATAAAACCAGCAATAGACTGCTGACTAACTCACCAAACACTCGTCAGTCAACGTCATCTTGTGACCACAACCTGTTGGACAACACAAAGGTTATGCTAATGTTCGCTGTACTTCCGCCTGAGGCCCATCATCAGTCATTAACAAGGTCCAGCTTCATCCTTATCATGACGACATCATCAACACTTGCTTTTAATAGCACCCCGCCTGCAGTGAGGTGACAGCCCGTCTGTCTCCTTATAGGCTTTCTTGCAGTTAATGCATAAATAGGTTCTGCAGCCTCTGGTATTAGCTTACACACACACACACACACACACACACACACACACACACACACACAAACTGTTACCCCTGCTCCTAGGCAATGTGCCAAGTAGAGACTTTTTTTAAATGAATAAAGGGGGTTAAAAAAACTACTCCAGTTGTCAGTACATCATGCTTTGCTATCAGGTGACAATGACTGTATAGCAGGGGGGTTGTTGATGCACACGCAGTGGGTCTTGTGCTGTACGTGCAGTTCGATGTCATGTCCTCCTCTTCATGATTAGCATGTTGATCCATCCTTCATGGATGCTTGTCCATGATGTCAGCCACTTGTACTGCTGAGTGCCTTGTGCTTACAGGGGTAAGGGTCCTGTCGGTGTCTAATAATGCTGACTTTACCATAAGCCAGAGGGCTTGGCATCACTTTACACTTCTCCCTCGCTCCATATTTCAGCCTTCCAACATCCTTTACCCGATATCTAGTTTTGACGTTGATCCCATCTCTGGCACCGATCCTCTGCAGGTTCCATTTGGCAGCTACGAGAGGACACCTGGACTGTCTGAATCTCATGCTGGGTCACAACGTTGATGTCACAGCCACCGACGCCACAGGTGAGAGGGAGAAGAGGTTGCTTGTCACATTACCCACATCATCATTTGTCAAGTGGTTGGGAACTTGTTTTTCATTTTTTCAGTAACTGAATGATGAACACAGACAATGGAGTAATGCAACATTTTAAACAGTGGCCAGCTTGAGTGAGAACATAAATACCACTTGTGCATTGGTTTTGTCCAAATTCTCAAATTAAGGTGACCCCATGTGAAGAGAAATGTTGTGTAAATTGTGTGCACATGAATCGGCATCGGGCCCCAAACATCTGGTTAACAGTCAGATTCTAATAATGACCAGATTTACAGAAGAGAACCAGGAGAACCTCCCCTTATTCACCTATGGATCTGTGTTTATTCACCTGTTGGTCTGTGTTTATTCACCTGTGGGTCTGTGTTTTGCAGGTAAAAATGCTCTCCACCTGGCCTCCAGAAACGGACAGTCTCTCTGCGTCCAAAAGCTACTGCAGGTACAGTGGGACAGGCGACCACCGAGGCCCCTTCACCTATTCGGTTACACACTTCATAAATGGTTTCCATTCCTTGAGCTAATTGTACATGGCTTTTGAATTATATCAACAGTGACTAACAGTACTAAGGCCCCACTTACAGTAGAGTAATTTCTTTCTTGGCTGTGGGTTTTAATGAGCCTGTCCTTTTAACCACAACGGTAGCACAAAACCATGTAGGTCAATGGTGGGTGTGTTTGTTGAGTTGTAAGGGCACAGAGAGGGGACTGATGTGTTTACATTGATGGTTATTTCTGAATTTGTGGTACCATTGTATGCCTGGCATTCACTTAAGCCGCTGATGGCAGCCAGGGCCACGGGGGATGGCGCCTGCGGTGTTGACAGCACCGCTGTCCGTTTTCAGATGCCGTCATCACGCTGGACATAGCAACTTTATGCTTCCCTGCCAAGGCTGGAAAAATCTTGCCAATTCAACCCCCACACCTCCTCCACCAGCTACCCTCGGAGTATAGGATTTCCTTGCCCCCCACCCCCCCCACACACACACACACACTACACCACCCTGTCACCTGACCACTATGTAGTCATTTCGGGACGTTGTTGCTAGAGAGAGCAGAGGGTTTTTTTTATAGCTGGGAAGATGATGAGCCTTCGCTCTGGCTAAGCCAAGCGAGTCTGATAGGCCCCTGTTGGCATTGAGTCTTCAAGGCTCCCATGACTACATTGACATGTCAGCGCTGACTCAAGGAGTCTCATGGTGGGACCTTAGATGGAGGCTGTATCAGACTCCTCTCTAGCCTGGTGTGACCCGACTATTGTGCTAGAGTCTTCAACTCTTATTAGCTGGAAGCCAAACCAACTCTGTTGCCTTTTCTGGAAACTCCTATTTCCACAAGAAAATAAATCCGAAGATGTATCAATGAAATGCCTATTTTCTCGCACTTCATGTCAACGTTTTTGTGTGGTCTTGTAGCACAACTGTCCTGTCGGCAATGTGGACCTACAGGGGAGGACAGCCCTGCATGATGCAGGTGAGACATCGATGCTCTTTCCTGTTTTATTCTCCAATCAATCCTAAGCATCTAACAGTTATGTTAAGCCTATCCTCCCATCCTTTTCAATGACCTGAGGTTTAATTAGTCCCTCACTCAGCACGAGTCCCCGATCGCACATTCTCCTCCGTTTTAATGTCTCAGAACCTATGCAGATGATGAGTGTTATTGTGCAGTGCTAGCTTGGGTTTGATGATGAGTTTGTTCCGGTCTACAGTCATGGCTGGCTGCTCATCCAGTGTGAAGCTTCTCTGCGACAGCGGGGCGTCTGTAAATGCCAGTGATTTTGTAAGTATAGATTTCCAATTCATTGCAAGCACCATCAGCCGCCCACCATATACATGGATTATGTCATTTGTATCCTGTTTTGTTACTCCATTGTGGGAATGTGAATTGCACTGCACTGAGTCACAGAATAGTGTGTTTGTAGACAGTAGACCGCAAATTAGAAATTGGGGACTGTTTGTTTTGTATACAGTCAGAAGTGGGAACGAAAGGTTAGAAGCTGTTTGTTTATGATGAGTGTTTCTTAGGATGGACGGACTCCTCTGGTGCTGGCCACCCAGATGTGTCATCCACGTATCTGCCAGCTGCTGCTGGAACGTGGGGCGGACATTGCTGTCCGTGACAAACAGAATAAGTAAGACCCTCCAGAATGTGTGTGCGCTTCATGGCTATGAGCAGTGATTGCACTTTTTTGGGCAAGTGTGACCAGACACAGCTCTAAATGAGGTTGTCCAAGCATGTTATATGACCTTAAGTGTCCCATATAACTCAGTCACATATTGTATTGCTTTGTGTGTGTGTTCTTCCCCAGGACAGCTCTGATACTGGGCTGTGAGTATGCCTGTACGGATGCTGTGGAAGTCCTGCTGAAGAGTGGAGCAGACGTGACGGCCGTCGACACCTTGGGTCACGACGGGTACCACTATGCCCGCCATAGCAAGAACCAGGACCTGGTCAGACTGGTCAAGACATACCTCGAAAGCGCCACCAAAGGTGAGATATGTTTTCAGGTGTGCGAGCGAGTGAGAGAATGAGAAAGAGAGAGCGAGCATGTGGTTGAAAGACGATGCTGTTATCTGACATATGCAGAGCTTTTTATGTTAATGTTTACCTCATTAAAATTCCCAAACTAACACCTGTTCTTTGTTTATCATATCTACCTTGCATTTCCTCTAGCCGCTTGTGGTCTCGGGTGGGTGGAAGAAATGTGATGGGGGAGGGATTGCACTTGAATCATCTATCCCAAAACACATCTCTTATGAAACACTTTTTTTCGAAATAGGATCACAGACAGTGGACCAAGCATTCACCATCTGCTTTTTCTTTGTTTCCTCCTCAGTGAAAGAGGCAGCAAAGATGGAACAGAAAAAGAGACAGGTAAATATAAACACCACACATTTTGCCTTGATGCACCTTGGGCTGTATGGCTGCAAGTACCCAAAGCCACTTTGGGAACCTAGTTTACCGTAGACCGTGTAAACACTAAGCTCGTCTTTTACCAGATCCTGCCAGCCAGCTATCTAATTTGTGACCAGAGGAGCTGATGGATTAAAGCTCTAATCAATCTAATACCAGGTTGTCAAGAGATTAAGCCAGGGTGTATAATGAGACTTGATTATTGGTGCTAGCTGGTGATTATACTGCTATGCACCACTTCCTCATGCATGTCTTCCTTCTCTGCCTCAAATAATTGTTTTTCAGAAGTTGAAGAAATCAAGTTAGTCTTGTCATTTGCATAGTCTGAGGCAAAACGATGCCGGTGTTCAGTTGAAATGTTAGTGCCATCTAGTGGCAAAGTGCTTCACAGCAGTTCATTTAGAAACATCTTCTGCTACTGCAACAAGGTCCCTGCAGTGAGGGGAGAAATGACTCTTGTGTTTGGTAGTGCACCTTGTGGTTTTGAGAGGTCATCTGGATGGGTATTAAAGATCATCTAATCTTTATCTCCATACTCTCCCAGCCTCTGTTCATCTAGTTTAAAAGTAGTACTCCTCTACACACTATCCTGAAGGACTCTTGTGTGTGAAAGACCCTTTTAGAGAGTAGTATGAAAATGGATCACATCTTTTCACAGCAGTCAGTGGAGATGACTGCAGAGTCTGAAGCTAACATGAAGGATCTGGTTGGTCAAGTGAGTGCTTATGGTCTTTGCACCCAGTTTAAACCCTGTTCTGTGGTGAATAATCTTATCTTGCATTTAGCGCTGGGAAGACTTGATTCTCTCTTTAGGTCTGTGTGCAAATCTATGAGTCTGAGCTGAGACGTCTAAACTGCCATGTCTTTAGTGGTTTGAATGTCTTAAATTTGCTTCCTTAGATTGGGGATACATTTATGGTTGATCATACATAGTTTAATCAGATGGATTAGCATGCTTGTTTGCCTGTGTGTAGAGTTTTGGTTTGAGTTATTAAACGCATGCTTTATTGCTTGTATATCCATGTGTCTGCCTGACAGGGAGTTTAGGCTACTGTATTCCTGTTGTGTCGTAGGATTTGGAGAGGCAGAATGAGAATCAGCAGGAGACTTTGAGGAGATTTCACCAGGAGCAGAGAGCCCTACTGGACAAGGTCAACGTGCTCCAGCAGCAGCTCATCCAGGTCTATAACCATCTCCAAGACTCGGGTCACTTTAGGCCACCGGTCCCTGTTCATGACATTATTCTGAAAGCCCTCATCGAAAGTTGCTGCACACACTATGCAATGCACAGCACTGCTCAAATGCAATGGCCAAAACATTTAAATGCAATGCTCCAGGCCTCAGTCTGCATACATGATTGATTGGTCAACAACACCCACTTTAGACATCCGTGGACACGAACATTTGAGGGGCACATCTTTTGAAATAAAATTGCGTTTGGAGTGGATTCTTTTGTACTGAATGCAAAGTGCAAATTAGTTTGTGCAATGTTTGATATTCCTTTCTATTTGCATCGATCTGTGTGTGTCATTTCTAATGTAGCTGAATGTTCTTGTTTGTGAAACCCACTGGGAATGTGTTACTTGAACCTGTCATTCTTCTTCAGGAAAAGCTGAAGGTGGAGGACATTCATAAAGAGGTAAGAGGAGGAGAAGTGGGGGGGAGGTGAGGATGGAGTGATGGGGGGTGGGGGTAGGTGAGGATGGAGAAATAGGGGGTGGGGGATTATATAATGTGTCCTAAAATATATCATGGAACACAAACCTAACAATGTCTTTTGATTTTGAATGTCCTGCCCTCCATATTTTAAGTTAACTGTCTGCAAAGCTGTTTTTATAATATGTGACTCTCAACATACTTGTGATAATCAGAGAGAACATCTAAAGCTGTTGCTGAGTGCCAAAGAGAGGGAGGAGGGCGCCCGAGGCATGGAGACAGTCAAGGTCCAACTAAGAAGCACGCTGGTAAGTAACATACCTCTCCTGAAGTTTCTGAAGATTTATTTATTATCTGCTGATTTCCCACATTGTTTGTGCTTACTTATCGAGCAAAATGCTTTTAGTGGGCAATGGTTGTATAGGCCTTGTCCTGATAGAAATGCTCAACACAGCGCTTTTAGGTGGCTCCTGCTTAGTTCTTCTTAAGGTCAAGTGAATATTAATACTATGTTTGTATGTTTACAGGGAGACTACTCTGGCCAGTCAGTTATCAAAGGTAAGTCATCTCTTCCCTTAAAGATTTGATCATAATTCATTTACAAGGTATTTTGATTTGACGAGTGGTCGGTCTAACAATGCATTTTGCTTCCATTTCCCTCTTCTCATTTCCTCAGGAAAAGACAACATCTTGGTGAAACAGTCGCACAGCTTGGATTCAGGACAAGTAAGCCTGTAACACCGTTAATTATTGGATCAATGGTTGACAAGAGGGCAGTCCTCCTATGATGATTAGTGTTACCTTTAGATCAAATAATCCCCCCGCCTATATCTTTCTTTAATGACTTTAAACACTATAGCATAGCATAGCTTCCACATGCTGTATCTAAAATATGTTGAAAGAAGCATACATCATGTGATCCTTTTCTTTCTCTCCTATAATCTGTAGTCTGAAAATGTCAGGGTTTCTCTGTCCTGTTGCTATCCGGATGATGTCGTCTGGTCCGTCTATGTCAGCAGTGGAAAGCTTATGGCAGAATCTCTGACTGCTTAATAAGTTTCTGAAATTCTCATCTAAAATCATTTTTATTTTTTTGCTCACTGCCCCACAGAAAAATAGATTTGCGACTTATTTACTGAGGTAGCTGCAAGCAATGTTTGACTGCTAGGGCAAAAGAAACCCACCAAATTGAGGTAGATAATATTTTATCATCTTGGTATTCTGAACTAGTTCTCAGCAGAACTGACTAGGAAAGATAAGCAGTGTTATAATAACATTGGTAGCAGTCTAGCTGTAAGAATACAGACTGACTGTCCTCGAACAAATGGAGACCTTTTTCCCCTCTCCTGCTTTCAAATGAAGTGTCTTATTAGTCTTAACCATTTAAGACAAGTATGTGGCTCAACATTTTGTAATGTATCTTTCCCTTATCTAGATGCTCCAACCTCCTAGCCCATCACATTCCCAATCACGTCCTCTGGAACTCGGCCGGCCATCTGTAGTCTGGGATTCTGCTCGCGAGGTTGACTCTCTCCAGAGCGAGCTTGAGGCGATGAAGCGGCGGCAGCAGGCTTTGGAGAATGAGACCGCCAGGCTGCAAGTTATGTTGGCTCGCAAGAACCAGGAGTGCCAGGAACTAGCCCAGAGCAGGGACACTGTCCAGCGCCAGGCTGACCGACAAGTCCAGGACCTGGAAGAAGCATTGGGTGATGTCCAGAAGAGGATGTTAGACTCGGAGTCAAAGGTCAAGCAACTGCAGGCTCATGTAGTGGCAGTCAAGGAGCATCTAGGGGGGCAAGCTTCAGAGGAGCTGCGCGTACAGCTCCAAGACGTCAAGGCAAAGTATGAAGGTGCCTCTGCTGAGGTGGGCCGGGTCCGCAATCACCTCAAGCAAAGTGAAAAAGCCCTGGAAGAGTACAAGAGCAGCGAGGGCCAGCTTGCCACTGAGGCGGAGCGGCTGGGTCAGGAGCTAGGGGCCCTGCGTGAGGAGCGAGACGAGCTGGCCGAAGCGCTGCTAGAAATGGAGGCACACATGAAGGAAGCGCAGCCGCGTATGTTGGCTGCTGTGGTGCCGGCCGAGAAATTTGACAACATGAAGAACCTGCTCTCCAATGCCGTGGATGAAAAGGAGCGTCAGTTGGCAGAGCTGAGGGAGGACTATGACCGTGTTCTGGAGGAGGTGGCTGATCTCCACAGGGAAATGGACAAACGGCAGACTCCCCCTGATGGGAGGGGGACCATACCCGTGCAGGAGCACGAGAGGGTGAAGGCAGGGCTGGAGGAACAGAATGCCTCGTTGAAGAGGCGTCTGGCTGACGTGACTGCTAAGAGCCAGGTGTTGATCCGTGATGTGGAGGAGAGTGAGGAGGAAAGGGAGATGCTCCGGGAGCAGCTGGATGAGCTCAACAGCAGACTGGAGGTTGACTTTATTTCCCTCAAGGCCCATGAGGAGGCCAAGATGGAGCTCTCACGAGCCATGGAGGAACTGGAGGATAAACTTGTAGAAGCCACGGAGAAGACGGACCATGCAGAAGCGCAGATCCAAAGGCTTCAAATGGAGAGGGTGTCTCTGAACAAAAATGTCACCAATCTACAGAGCGCTAATATGGCCTCGCAAAAAATCCAGGGAGAAGTGGACGCCCTGACGTCTCGCAACGATGAGACGTTAAAGGAGCTGGAAGTTCTTCAGAAGAAGTATGAGAACCAGGAGAGAGAGCTAGGCCAGGTGGTGGCTGAGAATGTGATTCTGAAACAGAACTTGGAAGGAGAAGATGTACGCAAAAAGGAGCATGAGCAAATAAAGTCAGAGCTGAACACTTGTTTAGAGAAGGCTAAGGCCGAGATCTCTAAGTTAATGAAGAAAGACAAAGAAAGTGACGAAGAGTTGAGGAATGTGAAAGAGGATCATGCCAAGTTGAAAGTAAAGCTGGAGGTAATTCAAGGAGGGATGGAGAAGGAATATATTAGCCTTAAGGACCACGAAGCCATGAAGTGGGAGTTGAGCAATGCAATTGTCGAGTTGGAGAACCAAGTAAGAACTGCAACAGCACGGTATGAGTCTGCTCACGTAGAAACAATCAAACTAACCCAAGAAATGGAAGCGCAGAAGAAAGAGCTGGACACCATACAGGAAGCTATCCAGTCAAAGTTCATCCCTCTCACAGTCATAGAAGAAAAAGAAAATTTGTATAATGCCAAAATTAAAGACTTGACAACAAAGCTGTCAGAAGTGCAAAAGAAGTACGACTGTGAAAAGTCTGAGGCAGAGCGCAGCAGACAGGAAAAAGACCAACTGAAGTTGGACATGGAGTCTGTTCAGGACAGACTGAAAACAGGCTTCATCCTTAGCGAGAAGCACAAGGAAGTAGAAGAAAAGTACAATTGCAAAATTGAGGAATTGACCCTGAAGCTGGTGGACATGGAGCAGCAGTACAAAGAAGTGACTGTTCAAAGAGCTGAACTGGAAGAGCAGAACGCCCTCTGCAAAATGGAGATCCACAGCCTCCAGCAGCGTCTGGAGGCTGAGTTAGCCAAGTTGGAAAGGTTTGAGACTGAACACCAGGTCTTGCGGGACACCACCCAACGAGCCCAGGCCGAATGCCAGAAAGCCAAGGAGGCACAACACGAGGCATCCCAGAGAGCCTGCGCCTCAGAGAGAGAGCTTCAGACCCACTCTGGAGACAACGCTCTCCTCCTCCAGCAACACGCTCAGGCAATAACAGCCCTAGAAGCTGAGGTGGTGAAGTATCGCCAGGCTCTCCGGGAGGAAGCGGTGAGCAGCGCTCAGAGGATAGAAGATGTGTCAAGCCTGCAGTCCGAGCTCCTCCAAGCTAACCAGGCTCTGGAAGAGATGAGAGGAAAGGAATACCAAGTGAGCCAACTGAGGGCTGAAAAGCAGCGGCTGGAGGAGGAGTTGGCTGAGTTAGGCAACAAGGTCTCTGGGCTGGCCAACCAGTGCACTGAGTTTCAATTCCAGGTGGGCCAAGCCCAGGAGGGTGAGGGCAGGGCCAGGGTGGAGACAGAGGCCCTACAGGAGAAAAGCCAGGCCATTGAGAGGGAAATCAAGGAGTTGAAGGAGAGATACGACATGTCACTCAGCACCATTGAGGACCTGAAGATTAGGATCCAGACTTCAGCAGAGCAGACAGAGGTCAAAGACATGAAGGTCAGTGGTCTAGCATAAGCCTGTTCAAATGTGGACGCAAGGGTTGTACAGGAATTCTTTGCTTCAGTGAATGTTTTAGCTGTCCCCTCGTCTTATCGGTCATTGAAAGATTTGAACGTCCGCTATCTTGGTAGGTTATGTCTGAGAACTGATATACAAAGTGTGTGCTTGTGTTATCAACACAACAGCTCTGTTGATTGTATGTATATGCTTGTTAGATCACAGAGCTGCTGACAGACGTTGAACGATTGAAGCAAGCCCTAAATGGTCTGTCCCAGCTAGCTTATGCTGGAAATGCACCCAACAAGAGACAGACTCAGCTCGTTGAGACACTCCAAGACCAGATCAAGAGCCTGCATCAGCAGCTGGCTGTAAGTACACACTACAAAACATGTTGTAGTCTTAATTATTGAAAAATAATACATTCTTTATGCGGTCAGTGTAACGCACAACGTTTCACACTTCTCTTAGAGATGTTGAAACTGTTGATATTCAGTATAAGTACAATTGCAGCATGTTCTTCTGCAGTGGCAACATTTGCTTACTTATTCTGCTTTTATGTCTAAAAGATGTGTTGAGATGGAGACAGAATGAGGCCAATTGAGGTCTTGACCACTGTTTTTCATGACTCTGTGTAATGAAATATTAAATCCCAATCTATCTCACTCTTCATCATGCTTTTCCTCCTCACAGGATGCCGCAAGGCAGCACAGAGATGTAGTTTCAATTTATCGAACCCATCTTCTCAGTGCAGCACAGGTACAGTAGTTAAAAATGTAGCCATTGTTAATATTTTTGAGTCATTTTTGCCTAACAATTCAAATGAAACCCTTCTATTGGACACATATTTATTTTCTAGGAATTGTTGAAAAGTAAAGCAGGTGTTACCTACCACATCTTAATAACAGTCACAGCTGTGCACAACAGTCCTGGACACGCTAACCCTTGTGTTTCTATCCCCTAACCCTCAGGGACACATGGATGAGGATGTCCAAGCTGCCTTACTGCAAATCATCAGAATGAGACAAGAGTTTGTGTGCTAACTATCACCAAAAAGATCTCGAATTTCTACAACCCCCAACCTCCTTACCTCCCACCACATTTTTCTGCTGTCAAAAACAACGTTTTACCCCTTGACTCAAATCCTCCAATCACCTTGGTAACAGAGTACTCTGGCTGCACCCCTCAGAGCACTGTGCATTCATTTTCATCTGTATTAACGCCCTCCTCCTTCTCCCTACATTGATATTCACATATCAATAGGACTGAGACCAAACTTTGTGGATGTACAGATGATAAAACAGGCTGATATTGTAACATATGTTTAAATCTAGCACCGCTGAAGGGTAAACAGCATCTGCACAAAACTATACAAATGTCAAATTACTGCAGAGTAAGAGATAATTCCTTTTCGGTGCTAGTTTAGCTATCTACCTTCAGAATGCTGTTATAATAATACTGTCATCGTGTCCAAATAATTACAGGATTATAAACTATGCGGCCCATTCAGGCAGAGTGTTTTTTAGTGGAAGTGACACAATACGAAAGGGTTTTACATAGTTCTGCAATATTTGGGTCACTATAGATTAGGCACTCATGAAAACCTTGCAAAGTGGACAACTTCTAAAAGCTAAGACTACTGTTCATGTTTTCCACCTTCTGTAGAAGGTTTCTGGTCACACCAAAGCAGACTGCTACTTGGGAGCAGGGCTCCTCAGTTTGACTTCTTTGGCTCACAATCCACCATATCTTGACTGTTCAAACTTTCACAACATGCTTGTGTCTGGGTGTTCTGAAAAAACATAACTGACATGAGGCTTGATGAGGCGGACGATGTTGGATTTGAGTCATGGTGTCTACTTAAGTAGCAATGCTGGTCCATTTCCAGACCCATATAACTTTCCCTCAGATCTAGATCACAACTGTGGTCAGCAGTACAGTAACAGGCCCCCTATGCCTTATAATATGGCCTACATGGATTTGATAACATCAGAACGATGCCTATTAAGTTTCTTTGGAAAATATGTAGAAACTAAAAGCTAGTTTTTCAAAAGGGCCCATGTATTCTGGGGAGATATAGAAGTCAAATTGCTGTGTTTTCCAGTTTGAAGTGGAGCATAATGTTGCTGGACTAAGAGTGTCCTCTAGTGGCAAGACTTGGCAGGCCAAGTTCAATATGTTTTGATGGATGTCTAGCTCAAGGGTATGCAACTGTGGTTCTCAGAGGGAGCCAAAATGCCTGTAGTATTTCACTCTTCCCAATGACATTTTTGTGTGTGTTCCAATGTAGTATGCGCTCCAGTCATTGTCACCGGTTGGCGAAACAAAGATTTGGATAGAAATGCTATATCTTATCAAATATTACTGTTGTGTCTGTCAGAAACGTTTGACTGAGAGAAACATGTTGGGATCAGTTTTGCACCCCCAAGAAGCAAAAGGATTGGATTGAAAAACGGATGAATATTTGAGGACTGCAGATGTGTTCCCCTGAACTAGCTCTTTTTGACTTGTGGTTCGTTGTGATTTTGTAGTGATTTTGTGCAAGTTGAGCAAGTCTCTTTACACTGATATATTTTTTCATGGCTTTGTACTTCTTTGATTACTAAAACACGTGGTGAGAATGATGATATTCAGCAGGTCTGGAGTAGAACGGCACAAAACACACTTGTTCAGGGTAACATTTCAGATGCCATAATGAGACAGATAATCCCCCTAATTTATCCAGAATTTTTAGGCTTAACTTTCGGAAACATCTTTTAAAAACGAGAATAACGCTTCTTTCGTTTAGCTTATGTATAAATCACTTTGATACTATGACTAAATACTCTATTGAATTCCACAATTATCATGAGAAAATGACTTCTAAAATCAGGATTATAAAATGACTTCTAAAATGGGTCTTTTTGAAGTGGATTTAACAACCTTATAGGAATACACACCTTCATTAATTCAATGTTTTTCTTCATTAACAAAGTTACCAGTTGAAATGCAAAAACTATTGTCTACTGTACTGTACACCATCTGATTAAAAGTTTTTGTTTGTTTTTTTTTCTTTTTGCAAGGGATTTCTTTTGTTTGTCAGTTAGTGATGCAAACTTCATTAAAAGTGCCTAACCTAGAAAACCTTGATTTCTGTCTTGTTTATGTATTGGCCAAGCAATCAAAACGATGCTCCTTGATGTGATGGAAAAGGGGTAAACTGGATAGGATATTAATATCAACCAACTCTAATGGAATTGCAGTTATTTAACTTTATGGGTTATTAATTAGAGTAAGATAGTAAATACAAATGTAATTTATATTAGCATTTAGAAATTAAGTCGAGGGTACAAATTGTGGGAAAATTGTGAGGTGTGATTGCATCAGCTGCAGATGGGTCTGTTTTTAAACTAAGATTTTACAATTCATATTATAAATAAGTATGCATACTTATTATCTTAAAAAGATGGCATACATTTCTTGCTAAGCATTTATACTTGTATAGGGTTCAGTTGTAATTTCCCTTAGCCTTTCACCGTTCCCTCTTGTGCTAAGCCTATGTGGCAGCCTCACATAGTTGAAACGGTTGCATCAGAACAAAGAAATTGGTCAGTCCTTTGTAGAAATGGTCCCAACCTATAAGTAACAATGTTGTCACTGGCAGCATCTATAATTGTGATTCAAACCTCTTGAAGAACAACCAGTGGTCCTCCATCTTGACGCCAGTGGCTCACAAGGTAGAACACTGATCCCGCTGGCTGTGATCAGTAGCTGCTTGGGTTTGACTCCAGCTTGGGTCATTCCTGCATGTCTTCCCCTGTCTCTGTCTCTCTCTCTCTCGCCCCCATACATTTCCTATCTTTCTGTCTGTGTCCAGTATAGCTGTAAAAGACCAAAAGTATATCTTCCCTGTACAATGGGTAATCATTTTGGAACAATCATACAATGAGTGATCAGAGTGGCACACAGTGTCACAGCTTTCATTTGTCCCTTTTTATTCCAAATGTTATTCAGAGCTTGGTAATGAAAGACCTACATGCAGAGGGACCTTATTACTCTGGATCACTCTTGTTATTCTGAAATTTTACTTTACTGTAGGGATGGAGTTTTGTGTTTTTAGTGTAGCTAATTCTGGGCTCAAGAAAAGAATGATGTTTGCATTCCCATACATTCCTGAGACAAGACTATTTGAGCCCAGAGTCATGGGTGTATTATTACTACTACTACTACCACCACTACTACTACTACTACCACTACTACTACTGCTACTACTATCACTACTACTACTACCACTACTACTACTACTACTACTACTATCACTACTACTACTACTACTGCTACTACTATCACTACTACCACTACTACCACTACTACTACTACTACTGCTACTATCACTACTACTACTACTACTGCTACTATCACTACTACTACTACTACTACTACTACTACTGCTACTATCACTACTACTACTACTACTACTACTACTGCTACTATCACTACTACTACTACTACTACTATCACTACTATCACTACTACTACTACTACTACTATCACTACTGCTACTGAGGAACTGGGCCAAAAAAGGACTTTGGACTGAGCTTTTTGGGCCATAGGTGATGTTTGGAAAGTGGAATGCTCATATGGTGGTTGTATTCATATATTACGAAAGTTAACTCCTGCATCATTTGGTCTGTAAGGCAACATTCAAAGACTGTGGTGCCATTATCTGTTCCAGCTGTCTCTTTCAGGGCTGCATAAGGAACATCTTGATGTAGTTTTGTGAAAAGCTTTTATTAAGACCTGTACATGCAAGTGAGCCCCCGCAAGCGCATGCACACATACGCACATACAAACACGCACACACACTCAAGCAACCGCATGCACACATACACATATACAAACACGCACACACACTCAAGCACCTTTTAATTGATCCAAGGCTCCCTCTGGACAAGATTGCCTTAAGATCTAAAAGCAGGGGCCCCAGTGCAGCCCCCCATCCTCTCCTTCTGCTATGTTTTATGACTTATTTGCACTTTAGCTGTTCTCAGCAACTATGGCAAACACAGTTCAATCTGTTGGGAGATTTCCTTTTAATCTTATTTCCAGGCCCCTAATCAGACCCAGATGACCTGTAGTTGTTTCTTTCATTCTCTGTGCCCCACCAACCTCCTCCTCATTCATCACTCCCTGTAGGAACCCAGCACTGATCAGTGATGCGGGGCGACAACTGTGTATTGGGGTGAGGGGGTTACACATGCAGAGACATGTTAAGCCTTGAATACTCATCTGCCCACACTATTTGTTCTCAAACTCTCTATCATCACTGACGTGCGTCAAGAGTAGCCCTGTGCACTGTGAAACGCAGTATACAGTATAAGTCTCCCTCTTAGCTTCTCTGCATGATCTCTCTCTCCATCTCTCCCATTTCTCCTGACCAACATTCTTAACCTCCCCTTCTCTGGGTCAGGTCAACAGCAAGGACCCGGGCTGCCACCTCTGTTTCCTCTCTGAGATTGGCAACCTAATCGCAAACACTAATAGGTCATTACCTAGCCTGCCACTAACTGGCCAGCAGGCATTACGGTGGAGACAGTGTACACCACAGGCTTCCCCCTCTTCATTAGTTTTCCAGGGGACTAAGCTCCCTTTGGCCCCTAGTTGACTGTGGCGACTAAGGCAGCAGGCCACTTTAATGTTTTTGCGGAGTTTTAAAACACTTTGTTGCTTCAATAAAGTTCATTTATGAGATAACAAGGCTCTAGAGGACACATGGTGCTGATTTGACTTGGATAGCTTCAGCATGGCTCACTTTCCCCTCCTGTTCTCACTTTTCCTCTCTTCCCTTTTTCTCATTTCCCCCCACAGTCTCTCTCATCCAGCCCTCTCTCTGCCTCTCCTTCCCTCCCTCCAGCAGTACCATAACTCTGATCCTGAGTTGACCTGCACCTCACTCAAATGGGAGGGAAATAAGAGACAAGGGAGCAGGCTCCCTTCCCACGATTGATGCCATGGCTGTGAGGGATCACAGAGGAGGGGGTAAGAGGGGGGGTAATAAGAGGAGTCAAAGTTCCAGACCGTCAAACCTCAAACCTGGATTAGGGGGCCAATCTTTTTTCATACTCACCAAGCCTACAGCTGGGCCTGTGATCAATTTAGCGCCCTCAGAAATGTGATGGGCTGTATCAAAGGTGTTGAAGTCCATGTAGCAGAATATGTGTGCCTAAGAACTTCTTAAATAGGTCTACATCAGAAGGGAATGGGATTCACAATTTGACACACACACACACACACACACACACACACACACACACACACACACACACACACACACACACACACACATACACACATACGCGCGCACACACACACACACTGCACAGATTAGAAACAGGTTCAGCAACATACTTCAGGTAATTACGTGTGGGGCTTAGCATGAGGCTAAGTAGTCCTACATTGAAGTGAAGGAAGGACATTTTGTACTGCTATACGCTAAGCGGTTTGATCGGAGTTCTGTTTTCTTTTTCTCTCATTAGCACTCGGTTAACCACTAATGTTGGTTAATCCACCCAGTTCAGTGTATTCCCCCTTACACTGAAAAAATAGTCTCCAACCATAATTCTCAATTTTTCTCACTCCAACACTACTTCTTTAGTCATCGCGTGCATTTTCTTTTCTTGTCTGCCAGTGACTTGACACAACACTAAGTGTACAACTTATCTGAAGTACTTAACAGGGCCAGAAAATGGTTGGAAACATTAACTGAGGCCAAACTGCTTTTAATAGTTCTACTGCCATTGGGTTTGAATGGTTGACTTGCCAGATGAGGCTTGTTTTTGAGGCGAATTTGTTTAGGTCGTGGAATGACAGGTTGGATAGACAAGTGTTTTTAGAAGAATGGACCTACTTGGACCTACAGTACCACTTCTTGGAGGACAGTGCTTGTTGATTTATTCAACATGACGCTCTGTTAGTATCAGCCAGTTGTATTGGCTCCCTAGTCTTTTATGTTCTTTCTTTCAGGGGACCTATTCAATCATTAGACATCAAACATGAGACAATCATGAGACAGTTGTACGTTTTATCAGTTCAACACTAGTGGATTCCCTTTGTACCTTGTATAGTGCAGTAATAAGTATTGGGTACCACCTGAGAAGTTGTAAAGTATAATGATCCCCATTGTTTAGATAACCTAATTGAGGATGTAATGACTTTGAGTTTCAACACATGGAAAGCACAATGAAAGGTATTGTTTGTCACTCTTTTTGTGGGAATGAAGCCCAACTCCCTCCTTGTTGCAGACTGGCATTGTTTTCTTGTTCAGCCTCTAAGTGACAAGAACATTTTAAACAAAGCAACGATGCGTGTTTCTTGTTCCCTACCCCTATAGTCAATCAGCCATGCATTCAGCCATGCATTCATCCATTCAAATTCTTCATTCAGTGTTGTAAAATGAAGAGCTGCATCTGTTTTAGTTCTGCTTCTTTCTTCCTAAAAAATGACCACATTTGTTAGTCTTTAGCAATGCTCTCATGTAATCAAGTGCACTTAGGAATGACCTGCCCATGTGTTTCTAATGTTGCTAAAACCCTGTTCTGGTCTCTGCCTGCGAGTGCAAGTGTAAATTAAACTGTAGGATATTTAGGGTTAAAATGGCGTTATACTTGACGTTGTATAATTGTACCACAGAAAATGCATCAGTTCATTGCTTGATAGATACAGTTGAGTGAAGAAAAGTGTTTACCAACAAAATGCCTTTATATGGCACTGTAGGTGGCTTCTTTTAATGCTAGATAGATTTATCATAGCTAATAGCAGGAAAATTACAGTTCAAAATGAAAATATTAAATTATATTGGGCCTGTTGAGTTCAGAGAGAAACGCTTCTCACTCTAATCCCATCTCTCCTTTGATGTTCATACGTGTGAAGGTGTAATCCTTCAGTTAAGTGTGCAGAAACCTTTAATTTAATTACCCTTCTTTTTTTCTTGCTTCATTTGGCATTAATACCGTCTAATGTAGCTTTAAAACTCCAAGTTTTCCAAGCATTTGAGGCGCTCTGATCTCAGGACCTGTCAGCCTGTGATTGCACTTTTGTATCTTTGAGCTGGAATGCAAATTTACCCTCATTTGTGCTTTCTAGAAACTCCCATCTGAAGAATTCCCTGGAGAAGTGCCCCCGTTCGCCTGATTATCCTTGTTTGGTTTTGATTGGCTGCAGACTTGCGTCTGCGCATGTGTGAATGAGAGAGATTTTGGGGTGTATGTGTGTCTTTAAGTGTGTGCACCTGTGTGCGTGTGTGTTGGGCCAAGAGACCAGGCTTTCATGTCTGTACTTCAGAGAAGGTTGATTTAGACCTTTCATACCTTGCCATGAGCTGCACCAAAGAGAAATATTTATAAATCATCCTCACAACAAATATTAAAGCTGGCCTGGGGTCAAAGCCCATAGATGGACTCTGCATCCAGTGATGTGCAAATACACATTCTCAAGTGAATTGGGGCATTGGGGCAGTCTCTAGAGAGGCTGCTTCCAGTGGCTCAGCCTATGCTGTGAACAGAATCTTAAAAAGCTCTTTCAATACAACATCAACTGTTTGAACCTAGGTCCTGTGCTTACATAATTCACAATCTATCATTTCCTAAATTAGCGTGGCACAAAGGCTTTTCATTAATATTCCCCTCTGTTTATAAAGTAGTTCCAAACCTCTCCTCTCCATGCCAGCTTTCTGTTTGCAACCCTTTTGTCCTCACCTTGGAATTCACTGTAACATCCCATTGATCACTGCCCTAGTAAATGCAACACCGGAGAAATAGGTGCAGGTCTTCATATTCCTGAACTCAGTGTCGTAATTATCTTAACAACACACCCCATTACATATTTACAATGTGCTGCCTCATTAGCTACTGCAATATATTTGCTTAAAATATGTTGGTAACATAGCCCCTGTCTATAATCTGGGTCGTTACATATGCATAATTTCTGCTTGAGGCAGCCTACTTTCTACATTGGGTTTGACTGTAGCTTATGTTGCCCAATGGGATGTGTATAGCAATTTGTATATGTGCATACATTATTACTTATGTATAGGTATATGTATCTCTGTGGGAAGGACTTACTACAAAGTGAAGAAAAGTGACTCAATTACAATTTTAATGGCATCTGTAATTCTCCTCTGGCCCTGCAGAGGACAGACTTGTATCACATTGGGCTTGCTACTTCTCACAGGCCCTCAGTTTCATGATGAACAAAACACTGCTGGTTCAGTTCACCTAATGAAGATATGCTTTTTGATCAGGATGGTGAAAGACATATGAAACTCATCTGCCAGCAATGCTGTAGGCTAACAAAACTGGGCTTTTGAGGAATTTCATCATCGTTGCACCATGCTCTCATTTGGTAATGAACCATGCGCACTCTGAAAATATAAGAAGCTCACAATTTTGATCCTTTGAAATCTGTCCTATTTTGTTTCCCAAGGTCCAATCATCTCCGGGAGACATATATGTCCATAAAATGACTCCTAATTCCCATCAATCATTAGCCAGATACACTGCAACATAGTGTTGAGTACACCTCTGGGGCAGGAAAGAGAATGAAGGTTAAATGAGCAGTTTTAAACATGCCCCTTGTTCCAGTTCTGGTAAGAATCAAGACCTTTGACTTTCTAAAGCTACATAAGGAGGGAGTTAGCAAGATCAGGATTAACACCAGGGAGATTAGCCCTGTGTCTCAGATAAGGCCTACTACTGTTCTATCCACTGTAGCCTCAGGACTTTTTCTTTTCACTGCCACATTGAAGCACCTAGCAGAACACCTGGTACATTCAGTGGCATTTTTAAGTTACGATTCAAAGCCCTGTTCCGACTATTCTAACCCACAACCCTTTCTGCTATAGCAGATGGAGCTGGTGCAGTTAAGGACACTCATCATATGTAGGCCACCCACGACAGCAAGTCGTTTGCTTTTCTTGGACGTAGCTGGTAGTGGGCACGCTTGAGGAGTCTGAGGTGGCAGCTTCTGTCCCAGGTGCAGGCGAACATCGGGCTGTCTGTATCTCCGACAGTTTCGCAATCATGTTTGTGACACGAAGAGCTCAATTACAGGCCAAAACACATCTGTGCCAGTTTCAAGACACGATGTCCTGAACATGTCTCTTTTGGCGAATACAACATTACATACCTACAGATGAACAGCCGACTTCAAAAAAGGATGCCCTATCCTTTGTTGTAAGTAAAACTCCCACTTTAAAACATAACCCAAACAAAGAAGAAATGTCATACACTATAGAAGAAGAATAAATACTTGCCTGATATTCAACGACTGTCATATAAACCTTGTATAGTTATACACAACCCTGTATTATTGTATTCATATTTCTTAACGTGGTGAGCAACTAAAAAGGTCCTGTGTGTTGTATGGTAATATTACCCTCTGATGACTATGTATTGCGCTGATTATGATGGTGTGCTCTTTACACACTTAGAATGTTTTGGAAGGATGCCAGCAGCCCCTCCAACCGGACTGCTCTTTGTGGACCCATCAGTGACAGACGGAAGGAGACTCCAGGCTGCCGCCTCTGCTCTATTGTGTTCCGGCAGTTTCACGCTCATAAACACGGTCAAGGTTCAGTAGAAAAGCACACAAACTCATCACTGAATCCCCTTCCTCCATCCTTTCTTTCCTCTTTCACATCCCTTTCCCCTGTTTGTTGTTTGAAGGACTCCCTCTCTCATCACACACCTGGCTAGATGTGTTGCCCACCCCTCCCTCTCCATGTGCACTCAGAAGGGTCCAAACCAGATGTCAACCTGTTTTTCTTAGGTAGCAATTATAGATGCCATCATGAGAAAGGCATTAAGCCATCATTTGTTTCCCCTGCATGAGTCTAATTGAGTGATTGATTGCAATCACTAATTGAAGGATCTCTTCTGCCTCTCCCTTGCAGTCTCACTACCTTTCCTTACTATCCTCTCTTTCTCTCCCCATCTCACTGGATATTACATTTCCCAATTTCTTTATATTCTGCATACCTATTATTTTGATTCATACCTGCCTACTTTATATCAAGAGATATTTTTCCCAAGGCACTTGAACATGTTAAAGATTTCCCAAAAGTTCCAATCAGTTCCTGTCTTGATGAGTGCAAGTGCAAGATGAGATGTTGAAAAGTGAAACTCATCCTTGGCTTGGCCACTGATTCTGGTGAAATGGAATACCACCAAATATTGATTTAGAACAAAGCCCTGATTTGGCTGACGAGGCTGACTGACAGTTGGCCAATGTGATGTCGGCACTGGCAACCAGCAGATAGAGTGAACCACTCTGTCGTCTCTTTATCAATATTTTTGCAGCCACCTGCCCAGGCAACATCTGCTCAAATAATTGCCGAAAATCCATAGCAGCAAGCCTTGTGGATTCGAGCATCCAAATGTTGTAAATATGATCCAAATGATATATGATTAGGGTGGGTCTGTGTAGATGCCTTTGGATGGTATAATCCAACATGCGGACACAAACAAACCAACAGAATCAGTTCACTGGTTCATATTGTCTCATGTATTCAGATCTCAATCTCTTGGGATTGGTTTATCCAACCTAGATATAGCCTGACACATACCTTTGATCCAGGTTCTTAGTTGTGTGCAATTCCCTGAGGAATAGTTAAAGTAAGTGTCTGAAAAGCCACTTCTTTGACGTTTAAGATCAAAGACTGTGATATTGTTCTGTTTTGGCACAACCACCACATGTTGCAATGAGTAAAAAGCCCCCTGTACTGTGTCATGACGTGTTCAGTCGTTTTCCCTCTTGCTCTCTGTGATGCTATAATTGATGTTACAGAAAACTGTTCATCAGATTATCATCAGCTCAAAGCAGATAAAAAAAACATATTGCCAATGTTTGATCTCCACACATTGCTTCCGGAAGCTTGTTGGGTTGGATGGAGTTGTGTTTCAAAGAAACGCCTGCTTTTTGTGTCTTTTTATCAGTGATTAAACACTTGTGTAAAGTCAGTTTTGAAAATAAAGGACAAAATTGATATAGCTACATGATAACCAGATTGGATGGTGTGTAACGTGTGCAGCTGCATAACTTCGACTTTATAAGTATTGGCGACAAGCTTTGCTGACGAGCTGAATCATATGATATCCATTCAATTTTTTTGATTTGCTCATCATGCGTGCAGGAGCAGTTATGTTGGCTGTTTTACAAAGATCATATATCTGGCCTGTCATCAGTTCAACCACTTTTGAGAGGATTATTTCACTCACGCAATAAATGAGCCTTGGTTCAACATTATAAATGCCTCAAGGTTAACTACTGTACCTTGGCAGTCATATAATTGTGCAATGACAAGCTGACTTGATATCCTGGGCATAGACTAGAGAGCGGAAAGGAAAAGCATAACTAGGTGTTGTCCCCCAATTCTCTGGTGAAGTTTGCATCAGAGATCATGAATGTCTACATTTTATGAAGGAAAAGCAGATGCATTAGAATTTGTGTTTCTTTGAGTAATGGATCATTTTCAATGCTGTCAGAGAACATGGACATAGCGAAGGATAACAGAATTCAGTTTTTTCTGTGATCTTTGGTGGTGTTATAAAACGATTGGCCCCTTTGGGGTTTCGGAATAGGAATATGGCACAACTTTGTGGCTGGAAATAGAAGGGGATCCAAATGCTTAGTCCAACAGTTCTGTCTAATTGCCCAATGATTATTAGAAAAGATTTTACAGTACATGACCATCGGTTCTTTCTCAACAAACTTGGAGCACTTTTTCCATAAGGAGAGCCAAGGAAACCTTCCTTCATGACCATCTATTTGTTTTTGTTTGTTAATTCAATCACTCAAATATAACTTTCAATAAACATTATAGTTGCTAAATTTGCTAAAAAATCCACATAAACTATAAGAATTTCACTCAGCTTGCTCCCTAGGACTTCATTGAGTATCAAGTTGCTGATTGACAGTTCCGCCTCCACATTGCGGTCTATCAGTACTGTTATGAACAACCCTATTCCCCATCCTAGAGCAAATAAATGATGTGTTAGTCCACGTAGTCAGATGGCTGTAATACATTTGCAAACTCTAGAGGGAAATTATTTCAACTTTCTTCAGTGGGGTCTTGGAAGGCTTCCAAGATTTCAGTGTTTCCCCTAAGGGCTCTTACTTATGAATCTTAGAAAAGGGGAGAGTTACCAATATTACAAATGCTAAATGTGAGTAATTACCAAACTGAAGGGGTGGTGAGAGGCTCCTGAAGTACTACTGTTGAGTATTTTCACTGAGGTCACAGCTCTTTAACAGCAAAGCAATCTAGCAAAGACTTGGACGGAAGCATCAATTGTACTACCTAATCTAGAATATGCATTAACATCCCTCTTTACACCACAGCAGAATGCAGAGCCGGCATCAAGTTTCTTAATTTGACAGCGAGCTTAAAAAGCCTTGTGTTTAGAGCTATCTTTGTGGCCATCACATCAGGTCTCTTGTACCCTAAAGGGCATACCATCAGGAATGATGTGGTCAAATGTGATTGCCTTTAGACTTTGTTTGTTTCATCAGGGCATAAAAGGACTGGAGGATAAATCAAGTGGTGATGCATTGTCCATTGTGGGGGGAGCCAAAGGCAGCTGTAAGGTTTCACTGGTGTCTAGATATATCTGGAATGTAGCTTCCTGCCATTGGTGGACATTTGATTGATTCTGGAGAGGTGCAGACCACCCAACCTGTGTGGTAGGACCCTTCACCCTAAAAGCTGCAGATAAGAGGCCTTGCAACTGCCCCAGATCAGTTTTTGTGGTGTCTTTTTGGGTTGAGCCCCAGACAGAAAACAACACTCTGGGAAACCACAGGCATCCATAAATATTCAAGCCCAAAGAAGTTTATGGAGTTTGTCGTTAAGGATTTATGTTGAGCAGCAGAAGTGGCCCAGCGTTGTAGGGCTCCGGGCCTCGTTTCAGGGAACCTTTCAGAAGCGAGAAGAGGGCGGAATTCTTAAGACCTGTCCAAGCCCCACAGCTCTGCGGTCGGGAAACGGATATACATGTTAAATTCACAGATGCAAACATCACACCCCACCAGCTAAGAGGTAATTAAGTTGGATGTGGTTTGGAGGGTTTAATGAGCCTGTCAAGTAGTGGGGTTGTATTACAGGGTTATTTCACAGTTCTATTGCTCAGAAGAGAAATACGATGTAGTGCGACACCATCTGCCAAGCAATGGAAGGTTTTAAATGGAAAAAACCCTCTAGACTGTATGTCATGTTGATGTGGCCCTGTTTCAATAGAATCTGATGGCTTGCAACTGACGATTCAACCATGATATGCACTTTAACTGAAACATAAGTTGTGGTTTGCATACTTGATTTTGAGTGAGTACACACAGTATGAGTCACATCAGTACACATAGAAGGATGTAAATTCCATAACCCCTCACAGACACTCTGAAAACATGTCCATTTCCAAATTAATCTAGATAGTACATTTTAGATTCGCTTAATAACACACTCATTCATGTCCACTCTTTTGCAATCTCAATACTTCTCACATTTGGAAACATCTTCATAATGTCTTCCCTCCCCCACGTTCTTTGTGCCATGTCAGTGTAAGACCGGGTGCAACCGCTCTCATTGCAACAGCTCCATTTCCCCTTTCACAAAGCGACCAGCTCACCGCTGACTCCTAAACACACCCATATAATAGCAACTTCCAAGTTAAGGTCAGGACAGAAACCGTTCATCTTTCCTCTGGGTTGAACATATTTGGTGGAACCGCCTTGTTCTTATGCAATGTCATTGTGTTTCCAGAGCTGGATGTGACATGTAACACATATCCGCTAGCAGTCTGGGGTTGCTGTGGCTTTCGTGAGGAGTGCGTTGGTGAAGTTAGCACCTGAGCAAACTATAACTATAGTGGGCATACTATTACGTTGAACCTCTAAGTTAAGTTGGGTATACGTGGTGCAGTTGTTTATGGTGTGGCTGGCCTATTGGTAGCTTAAACCACTGGAAAAAAAAGCAGTCTGCCCATCATGCTGTCTGAGACATCTCTCTCTGGAGTCTGAAGTCACAGTGTGTCTGAACGTGTCCCTCCACCATCCTCCTGTTCCCATAAACACAACCACAGCATCCTAGGATGCAATGGAAAAGTGAAAAGCTGGAAGCCTTCAGTCTCATTTCCCATGCCGGGTACAAATTACTCCTCCATCCCCCATCCTCTTTTCCCATGGATTGAAATTTAAATCAAGCAAGATGTTTTAACAGGGAGGATAATGGTACAAGAAAACAAACGGGGGGCCAGCCACAAGGCAAAAGCCAGCTGCAGTTATTGCTGCATAGGACAAAAGGAAATGTTGATTTTTATCTCTTTGTCGGATGCTAGACGGGATACAATAAAAGCGAGACCAATAGCGAGGAGGAGGTGCTTTGATGTCTGCAAAGATGAACCATCATGAAACTATTTACCCCCACCGCCCATCTAAGGACGAGGCAAGGAGATTATGCTGTGATCCTATCTTACTCAGACAGAGTTTAATGAAAGAGATTTGTCAGTTTAATAAGTGTGGATATCTGACAATATTGAGAGAGAAAAGCTGGGGTTTGCTTCTGTGTGGAACAGACATATTGTAACAGGGTTGCTTTACATTATTGTCAGACCTGCAGTTCACCCATGGCCAAGCTGTCCCACACTGGTACATCTATTCCTCCAAAAGTCATCCAGGAGAGCCTTGGCATTTCTTATACGCTCACTTGTCACATTGATTTGACAATAATGAGTTCAAATTGTACTGTTATCAGCAGGGCTTTGGACCATGATTTCATTTTGTATATTTAACTTTTGCTATGGCTTGGCAATTAAACCATTTCAGACAGGTTGCAGTTGCAAATTATCCTATATATTGGACAGGGAAACCCTAATGAAGATCCGGCTGGTACAACCTCTATAGATGGCTGGGCATAATGAAAGAAATGCCCCTTAGTAGCCAAAGCTAAAGGAATAACACAATGCCTGGAGAAAGGTCTCAAAGTTCAATATTAGCACAGCTAATGAGAGTGGCTGGCGAGCTGTTTTCCTATTTATGTCGTCTGTTCCTTGTTATTTAATCTATCTGTTGGCTGAAGTGCTAAAAAGAAAAACTTTTTTAATAGCTCTCCCCTTCACTTTTTTTCTGTCTCAGACAGCGAGAGATTGGAAAAAAGATGCAGTGTGATTTTGTTAGATCTCTCACACACAGCCCTGTTCACTCTCTCGTTGCTTGCACACAGACACACGCACCACCAAGTACACACACATAAGCCCAAGAGGAGGAAATCAACCAAACAGGCCTCATGAATTCTTATTACAGTCAGATTATTGCCTCAGCAACCCATGCTTCAGATGTCAATCACAGAGTTTTTATGCCAGTGGCGGTGAAAAAACATGAGTTTCCATATGGCGCTGGGTCCAATGACATCTGCAGTTTAAAGCACACATCCAGTTGATACCAAATTCAGGTGCTCGGAGCAATCTGGATGACAACATTTAATCTGTCTGTCACAGTTTCATGTGAAATGTCGATTAGAGTTTGACATCTGATGAGCATCTTCCTTAATGAAAGGGCTTCATGTTTCTGGGTATGTGGGAAAGGGCCTGGAGTGCAATTTGCAGTTGGAACCTTCAAGTTTAGAATGTTTCCTAAATTGATACGCCAGGGGTTCTTAGTTCGCTTTTCATGGCTTTTTAAAAAGTATATCACAATCAACATATTTGTGATGTGAGGGCAGTCTCTTTTATAATTCATCTGTTCCTTAAAATTGCCAGTTGCACCCAATTGATTACAAACTATTTCCATTTGTGTGATACAAAAGAATCACTATTATTTAGGACACAATCTCTGAGAATGGATACAGTCAAACAACAGCCAAAAAAGGGCCGCTAAGTGAAACTAATTCAACCTCTTCAGTGTTCTACAACCATTCAACAGCTTCACTTGCCAGAGTAGGAAACTTACAAAAAGTTCAAATGCTGACATGCAAGTGGTGAGGCAACGCAGACAGTCTTCCCCAAGATGCCCCCACAATGCATCTTTCTCCTGATCATCAGCCACAGTAGCAACGCGTCTTCTCAGTTGAAGGGGTCACTTGCCACCCCCCTTAAACCTTTAAATCTTATTATCCTGTTAAATTGACATTTATCCAACAAGACAGAAGGGAGTGAACAACCCAACTATCATTAAAGATTTATAGAGAGGCATGCGTAGAAAAAAGTAAACGTGCAAAGCGTTAAAAAATGGAAGGCTTTTAAACCAGTGATTCTCTTTAATGTCTGTGATAGGCCTGACAGAATTATTAATCAGGAACTAAAAGAAATTCAGACCTTTGCTCTCGCCTGCCTCACTTACTGTCTTTAGTTACCGCCATTACATAGCAACCAGGGGTGGGAAGGTCCTGCACTAATTGGTTCTACAGGGTTTTGAATAACAATGAGCTGAGCCCAATTATAAAATCACTAAGAGACACTAGCGCAGAGAAAGAGACGATGGGAGGGAACGAGGGACGGAGGAAAGGAAGTGAGAATAAAGAGAGAGAAAGCAGGCGAGAGGGGACCTGCTGGACCAGTGGAGGGAGGGAGGGAGCGAGGGAGCAACAGAGAAAGAGAAGTGAAGCTGTTTCATCACTTGCTTCCCCCACTCGGCGCAGAGCTATTAATAAGATTTATAAATCAGCGAACGCATACATTTTAATAGAGGGCTGTGGAAAACAGTCAAGGTCTCTGAAGATAGCTTCACCTCATTTGAAATTCCATTTGCATAAAAGATTCACGTAACACAGCCAGATTTGAAGGGAATTTTTTCTTTTTCATCGTGTGTTCATTCATTAGTAATAGAGCCCTTTTTATCTGCCCGAATCTGACATGAGCGCTTTAAAATCTAAATCTCTGTCTGTTCCTAACAAGCGTGTCTTGCTTCCCTGGTCTTCTGACGCCATCCTGTGCCACATCTGCTGTGTGTGTGTGTGTTGGATGGGGGCATGCGTGTGTGGGGGTATGGTGTGAGTGCATGTGATGTGAGTGCATGTATTTATGTGCAACATTCACATACCACACATGCATCCCCCCCCCCTCTGCAGTCAGTCCAGCAGAGGAACAAAGAAACAAGTCTCTTCTACATTAAACACAGATCAGGTGTAAAAAAAATGCAGTCTTCTCTACTTTCACTGTCTCTCTTACACATACATATAAAAGTCCCTCTGGGTCTGTCAATGACCTGCATCCACTCAGTATGGCTTTGAATGGCTAACTGCTTATTTATTTTCAATGAGAAATACTGGTAAATAAATAATATTTTGTAGCTGTATAGCACCTTCTTTTGTTCATTGATTCCCGTTGACTGGAAGACAACAATGAGTCTGCCCCTTCACAAATGTAAACTACAGATTCAAATCTGCCCTCTCACTGTGGAGTTTGATCATCAGTCCCTGTTGGCCTCAATGAATTAGGAATCTCCCTGCTAGTCAACATTGTGCAGTCAGAGCATCACAGAGGTTGATCTGTCCCACCAGGGCTGAACCAAGACTTAATCAGCGGACTGAAGGCTGTCCATGCATACAGAACAGGGACTCTGTGGCCTTAGGGTCACATCCCGTGAGGAGGATTATGTACTAGATTAGAATGAACACATGCTGAGTTTTACTCATCTTCATGGCCTTATTTGACATTGCTAAAATGTGCCTTTTTTGAGACTGCTAGCCTGGAACTAGCTTTGGTCCAAAAAATTGTTTTCATTAATTTCATTAATTTCCTTTTGACTGTAGGCTACATTTTCACAGTCTTGTGAATACATTTCCCATTACCTCATATTATTCCAAAAGCAATATTGTTTTGTTAAGACACACACCACCCACAAACGATGGTTTCAAAAGCAATATATGATATCATCCTTTGCTAATGATGTGTGGCTAATGGCTGGAACACATGTAAAGTTATTAACACGCAACAGCGGCTGCTTCCTTTTGTGATCCCATTTATTTCCCCCTCTCTAATTACCCAATTAATGACTTCCATTTTGATTGTTGTGTTAACTGTTTGCCTTAGCACCCGGAAGAATCTCGCTCTGTTTGTCTGTTTGCGGAGGGGAAGACATCTTGTTGAATAATGCATTACTCTTTGCTGTGACTGACAGCGTTCTCATTTGAATTATGAACACATTTGGGGCGAGCCGCTAACTTGCTGCAGGCCCAAGGCAAGCAGTAGTGGGGTTTATGATAAAGAAATCTCACCGCTTAGCTCTTGCTACTTCACCTTTTAATGACACAGAGAAAAAGAGAGGAGGGGCTAAAGAGTAAAAGCGTGAACGGCGCAGATCTCTGTGCTCAATCCGGGCTCGTTAAAAACCTCGAAATGAGGTGGGAGGGTTTGCGGGGAGGTGGAGAGGCAGTTTAAGCAGTGTGCTCCTCTATGTGTGGCCCATTTGAGACATAATGTGGCTGCTTCAAGTGTGAAATGGACTTCCTCCCCCCCCCCCCCCCCCCCCGTCTACACTACGGTCTCTGTAGATCGCGTGTGTGGAGGTCAGTGTGTTTGTGTGGAGGTGAGAACACAAAGGGTCAAGAAAAGAAAAAGAAAAAAGAAAGGGAAGGGTCTGAGATCACATGGTGAGAGCTTGTTAAATATCAATAGCCAGCTTTGTTTACTTGGGTCTTATCTGACCAGCCTCATACAGGGGGGACTGTAGTTTGTTCAGAGTTTACTGTCCAGCTCCCAGGCCCTCAAAAAGACGTGATCAATGTATACATTTCTCATTCTCTCTCCATCTCACACTCCCTCTTCCCTTTTAGTGGGGGCCTCTGATAGTAATTCAACTCAGTGTCCCAACCCTCTCTCATATTTCTGTGTGTTAATGAAGCGTGGGAGGAAGTGTGGTCTGATGTTACTGGTCCCAGGATGCTTCTTTATGTGTGTGAACCTTTTCTTCATAACACATCATGGTGTTCACTTTTACATACCATATGTTTATACCGATCCAAGGAAGCACATTTTGGGGGGAGGATGTGTGAATCACTATCTTTTTATATACTGCTGTTATAGATAAATGTTTGTCTTTCCACTTCTTATAGCTCATCATTATTTTCCTTTTACTTTAGCACATTTTTAGGAATTCATGTCATGTAGCCTTTAATATTGACATGCTCCAACATAAATTGGATTTTCAACAGCGCACCTGCACACCAGATAGTTAATGCCAATAGTGCCTTGGGGCATTCACATGACATGTTTCCTTCTGGTGCAAATTACCTGATTGTGCTGTGATAGGTTAGGACTGTATGAGCTGGTCTTTGATATGGTTAAGGATTGTGTGTGTTAATATGTGTATGTGTCTGTGTGAGTGCACTGTTGGTGGTTTGTGTGAAGAAGCTGGGCACGCCCTGGAGGTAGGGAGCCTAGAGCGTAGAACAGACACTCTCCTTGCTCTCACCTCAGAGAGAGAGGAAGAGAGAGAGAGAGAGAGAGAGAGAGAGAGAGAGAGGCAGGCTGGGAAATCAAGGTGTAGCGCATCTGCAAGGAAGATGAAAACACAGCCAAGAGTGACAGAACAGCACCTTTTACGAGAAAGATTCCAAGAAGATTTGAAGGAAGTTGAGGCTCTGCAGTTGAATGAGAGATCAGAAATATGGAAAGAAAAAAAGGCTGAGTGCAGTGGAAGAGAGAAAAGCAGGAAGAGGAAAAGAAAAACATAACAAATACTGCAAGGAGGACTACCTTCTGATAACTTTATTGGGGAGGGGAGTTATCAAGGGCAATTTTGCATTCATCGCTAATGGTAGCCACAGCACATATACTATGCAAATCATGCCCTGTATTATCGTAAAAGTAACTGTTATAATTGGAACAAAAATCCTGACTGGGTTATTTTACCTCTCCTGCCATGGTGCCTCTCAAGAAGGATAAAAATGAGCGCATAACATTCTTGTATTTCTTTCCTTTTTTCCACACAATTGCTAATGCTTCCAAATTTAATTAGGCTGAATATGTCTTCATGATATTTATCTATTTTCCTGTGTAATAGTTTGAAAGTGTTTTTTTTCAAGGAGCTGTATGTGTTTTGGAAGAGGAGACGTTTTTTCTGGAAAACACGGAGGGGAGTTTTAGTGCTGATTAGTATGTTTTCAAACTCGGCACATCATTAGTAGCTCCGTCCCTAACCAGTCTTCTCAGCAGTAACTCTGGGGAGGAACACTGCTCTGTGGCCGCTGGCCAATTAGTATGTGTAATTCAAAGGCAGTGAAACTCCTAGTAAGCGAAGTGTGGGTCAGAGGAAAACAAAATAAAGAGATCCTTAAGGTTAAGGCATCCCTTTATAGACATTGAGCTAGGAAATATCAACATTTGCAGCTCAGGCACAAATAGATGTTGATTAATGTCAACTATTAAAATATTTGCCGTACCACAATGTTTATCATTTGCATCACAAAGAGTAAATACTACATATGCCAATAATTTCCTTGTGGGTTAAATTCCTTAACAGGGATCAAATACCTAATCAATGGCAGCTTCAGGCTCTCTATTACAAACACTTATGTACGGGTGTCCTATTCACCTTTCCAGCTAGTCTGCTGTCAGTACATGGAGACTAAAGGAGGCTTCCAAGAATAGTGCTTTGGCACAAAATAGCCTTGAACAAACTTGGAAGGCATCCAACTATAACATGACCTTATTTAACTTTCACCTACAGTATGTCCTTTTCATTCTGCCATATTTCCTGCCTTTCTATAGAGACAGGCCGTGTGAGGTTAGACACACACGTCACACACAGACACACACAGACCTGATGGCAACCAACCCGCTCATTCCAGCCCTAAGCAGCGTGCGGCTGCTTGATGTATCAGAGAGGAAATGAGGGCTGTATTGCTTGGGCCTGCTTTGAGCGGTTCTGTCAATGACTTCAAATACGAGCAGGCTTTTCAATATTGCATCTCTCCCCCCGAGTGGTCTTTCTAAGGGGGTTGGGGAGGCTTGTGTGATGATCTGATACGAGGCCCGGTGAGTCCTGGCCTGAGAGCAGTGAGCCTGGCTAACTCTGCAGGAATGTCAAGAGAAGAACAGTAAGCAGATGCAGATGTCAGCCCCAAGTCGCTCACCGGGCAAAGAACCTGGCTTCAACTCCCATAGTACACTCGGAGTGTTGCAGAGGTGTGTGTGTGTGTATCTCTCTCTTTCACTTCCTTCATCCCTCAGCTCTTGCTGTTTTCTAAACACTCTCTTTCTCCTTCATGTCTTTCCTGCCTGTGCTGTTTCCTTTGTCTCGGGTGTTGTTGAATCCACCCCCCGCGCCCCCATCCCGTTCTGTCTCAATCAAGGAGGCTTCATTCTTTATGAATTAATCAAAATGATCATGGACGGTCCACAGAGGCAAGCGCTGAGGCAACAAGGCGTGGAAAAGTGTGTGTGTTGTGGTAGTGGGTGGGGGCGACAGAGGCGGGGCTGTGTACAGCAGCACCGTCAGTTTTAATGAGTACCAGGGGGAATTTCCTCTTTTCCTTTTTTCTCTTCTCATCCCCCTATTTTTTTTAGGAATGCTCTCCTCTGTGGCACAGCTTTAAATCATTGTCTTGCAAATGAGGCATTACCCCCTCGTGCCTCTGGCCTGGGCCCTGGTAACTGTGTCACTGCTCATCCTAATTGAACAGATGATCTGCCAATTTGTCATGTTTATCTTTAGTGTCTTCTTTCCACACACACGCACTGTGCTCCCCACCTCTTCCTGCCCATCCCACCCACCCCCAAACACAGCATCGATGTAAGCAGTGTTTTCTTATGACAGCCCTCGTAGTCCTTGCTAAATAATTCATGGCTGCATTAATGTCCTCAGATAACATCTAAGGCCTCCATGTTTTCTTTTCTCTCTGTCTCTCATGCAGGCGTTCTTTTGCTCTCTCTGCTTTCTGCCTCCTTGCTCCTCCTCCTTCTCCCTCACCCCCCCCCCATTCCATTTCTCACTTTGTCCCCCTTGGGGAAACTTTATTAGGCTTTGCTCTGACAGCAATGTATACAGATAAAAGATAATTGCTTGGCTTGACTCCCCTCCGTTGATATGAAAATACAATTTAAATTATTCACATCAGTTTAAAGGTTAGTTGAAGGTTATAACTGGCAGATAGAAGTGGAAAGGGGGAAAAGGCACTGACTTGTGTGTCATGAATCATGAACAGAAGGTGAGGCACACCTCTGATATGCTCATTTGCTGTGCAGACGATAGATTTGGCTTGAGAAACAAATCAGCAAAGCCTCAAGGAAATTTGAATGGGATGAGGAAAGTCAATTATTGACAAGGAAATAACAGATAGGTTTCCCTTTAAAAATGTCAACAAAAAACTGTATTCACTGTAACTAAGGTAGCATCTATCTCTCTTAATCCTTTTGGCTTTGAGTCATGTCTACCTGTGCATAAAATGGCTCTGCTTGCAAACCATGTCTGCATTGTTAGGTCATAAACAATCCTCTGCGAATGAATACAGGTGACCCTTGGTTAGGGTGAGTCAGGTCTGCAGAGACTCAGGCTTATTTTCTTTGGCCCACATGCTCAGGAGTGGGTGGAGGTGAACAAACTCACGATATTATTGTCTGACTTGCCCCCGAAGAGAAATTCACTGACCACAGCAAGGGATTGGAGTTGAGGGGGTAGACAGATGGGTCATATCTCTCAACTGCATGACCGTAGTGATGGTTTGCGGTTTTCTGAGTTGACAAGCTAATCACAGTCACTTCAAGTACGCAGCAATGCATCATCACAATATGGGTGTACTTTGACAAAGTAATAGGTGCAGCACCCCAAATCTACCACAGACTGCTTTGTAACCACAAGGCAGCACTATAGAGACCTCAGGAGAAAAAGGCTAGTATTTGCTGTGTGTGTAGGAAACAAGGAAGCAGGGACAGATTGATCTTCTAAATAGGCCCCTACTGAATAAAGCCCATCACTTTTACATATGTGCTGTGAACTAGCATAGGCATTCTCTGGATGGTTACTGTCCCCCCTTTACATTGACTATGGAAACCATGTAGCAAACTCCAGCTCCTCTGCTGGTGCCAAATCCATTTCACCCAACCTTGAAAATGGAATGGATAAGCAATGGATAAGTAATGGACAAGTAATGGATTAGTAATGGATAGGTAATGGATAAGTAATGGATAAGTAATGGATAAGTAATGGTTCAAATGTATATGAGATGTCAGTCAGGAGACGGTTTTGTCCAACATGTAGGACAGACAGACCCAGACTTCCAGACAGACAAGACATTGCTCACTGTTTTGGTGCCTCATCTTTTGCTTTCACTTGCACTTATCTACTGCTTGCTCCCCCCAAATCTTCGATCCTACGCTCTGTGGAGAAGCTCATGTTTTATATAGAATTTGGAGCCTCCTCCAATCCACCAATCCACATGAATGTAGCTATTGATCACCTGAAGCCAATCACTCATCAGTGCTGTGTCCTTTGAAAGCAGCAGAGCTTCGCCTATTTTAATTGGTAACACAACCCGTGGGCGCTAATCTTAGAATCCCCATCTGATATTCCTTAGATGTGGGCTGCTTTGATTCTTCCGACCCAACAAGGAGTATTGGGATTGGGGCATGCCTCTGTAATACTAATTTGAGCCCCAAAAAGTTGTTTGGCAGCCTGTTGGTCGAGAAGATCAAGCAAAGTGTTTTTCTCCCTCGCTCTTCATCCATAATGGTATGCATGATCTCTATCAAATAAGTTGTTACTGGTCCTGATGTCAGCCAAAAATCTCTGTTTCAGCAAAAACAACTTGCTGAATAGACCAGGTGTCTTGCCGCTTTTTAAATCTTGTGTCTTTAACAGACTTGACAAGGCACATGGATTTTTCCGGACTAGAAATGAGGGGATCTTAAAGCGCTCCAGCAGTCGTATTTTATGAAAGCACTGCTGGCCAAAAGGAGGACGTGGTACCACATATAGCATATGTACAATGTGTACCACACAGGCCTATTCTCATGTTAATTCACCAGTACATGATTAGCCAAATACAGTGTGTATTCAAAATGTGAATTTGCATAGCTTTAGCCAGTATGATGGTGACTTTACTGTTAAGTTTAAAGCAAGTGGCCCTCGGTAATCCATCTTCAGCATGACTTTGCCCAAAGATGGCTGGGCGGTTTGAGCATGTTTTTGATAAGACCAGATTTCAGTATCAGTCACAGCTCTCTGCTGCTTAACATACATCAGACAGGCTCAGTGCTAAGCTAATTAACATGAGCTAGCATAGTGCTGATCTGCCTGTGACACAGAACAGCCTGGGCTTAATGGTGGCACTGCATGCTAATTCCAGAACTAATTTTCAGCTAATTCAGTAGCCTTATGGAAGTGGGGCTCTGAGGGAAACAGAGAAGCTACATTAGCCAGTCACAAGATGTTTGCAATCCTCACTACCACTAAAGTAGCTTTGATAGATGTCTAGGCATGACAAAGACAGAGTTTTTTTAAAATGAAAATAAAGAAACAGCCAGTTTGTATTTTAATGCTATTTCACATTTGATTATAGTAAAAAAGCACTTAGTTAAACTTGAAATAGAAACATCAAATGACAGACATGGTCAGTATAGAGTATGTAGACTCAGTATATACATTACACATGTCTGTATGGTCTTGTTTCCCAGCTGTTTATTCATGCTCATAACACATTAAAATTTATCTTAAATACCTGGAATGTGATTCATTTCTAGACACCAGGGATTAATTTAATGGGACTTGTGAACAAAAGGTAATTCCTGCTAAACGCATAGCTGTCATGAACGAGTGAATTTTCACTAAACGCATCAGTGAAGGATTTATTGTTTTCTTTGATGGCTGTGATGGCTAAATCTGATTCCTAAACTTAGCGAATACTGTGAATGTAGCATTGGGAAGATTATTGATGTCACGCTAGCCCGTGTTGTCAAATCACTGTAGCCAACTAAGTTATTGTAGTGTTGTAATCATGGTATTATTATGTGCATCTCAAAAATGACTGCACAAGTAATTAAACATTTAATCTTTCTCAAATACACACACATGTTCCCTCACACATGTTTCCAGACTGCTTTGTGGTGCTGGTGTGAGTGCAGCAAGGGCAAAACAGCTTCAGATCTGGGATGCCTACAGGAATGTAGCCAGTCCTTTGAAGAGCCGTCTACACTCAACAAATATCAGGTCTAGAATGACGGGAATGTAGCTTCACATGCTTCCATCAGGCTCTGTTTTATTAAGGGATCCCACTCTTCATCCTGCTCCCTTTTGTTGCTGCTGAAGTATGTGGAGCCCAGTACACTAACCTAGTGAGTCTTGCCCTGGTGGTGTTCAGCCATGAGATCCCGGTTTATTGGGGCGAAACTGAGTTTCAGGGGTCCTGGACATTTAACTAATGTCTAACTAATGACTTTTGTACACAATCGTAAACATAGTGTTTAGATGTTTGTTTGTGGAGAAGCTGACGGGATGAAACCAAATAATCTATGTCTGCTTTTTTAGCATTTACATTCATATCTGTTATTGCCAATGTGAATGGGGACGGATGTAAGGGAATGTATTAACATTTTAAATTGTGTTTTTGGGGTAAAACTGAACAACATCATATAGGCCTCCCATATTGTACGTTACACAACCCCACCTCTTGCCTTTTATTCTCAATCAAATCTTTGTACTATTCTCTTCTGACCTCCATGGGATCTTCTCTCCATCCTCTGTACAGGAGAAGTATCATCACTATGGAGAGTGAGGATCTATCTCCCCTATCCTCCCTGGCCGGCTACCTTCATCCATACCTCTTTCCATCCCCCCTGCACAATATTACTTAGCCCTGTCTCCCTGACTCAGCGTCTCACAAGCACAGACAGTGGTATCGAGCGCGTTTTATCGTAGCCACACTTTCCCCTCATTTGAAACAATATAGCCTGACTGTTACTATTGATTTTAGTGGATTGTGCTCTGGTAAGCACTCCTTTGAGCCCCTGGCGCTATATTAAGCAGTACTTTCCCACAGTAGATGACACTCCACTCTCCCACTGAATTTGGTTGAATTGAATGGGGCCAGCATTACTCACATGTTAATTGATTGCGCGGTGGAGGAGAGAGTGGAAAGGCGGATGTTACTGTCCTGGTGTCTGTTGTAAACGGGAGCCAATCAAGTGATGTGTCGTTCTGGTCATTTACCTAAAAGCATCTTTAACAAGGGAATAGCAGCATGTGAAATGTGACACCTGAGAAATGTCCTCTTCGTTGACAGCAAGTAAAGTGTTTGTTACTATCAACCTAGGGAACAGGTTCAGCTGTACCCATCGCCATATGATACTTCCAGCTTCATTATATTTGATCTGAAGGTAAACAAGAGGATGAGTTACAGCGTGTACCAAGAGAGGAGAATCAGGTACTGTCAGGTCCAACATCTGGAAGATGCTTGGCGTACATTTTCTCCCTCTGGAAGTTTATTTATTTTTCTTTCTTCAAAGTAGAACAAGTGATAATGACAGGAGTCATTGCAAACCTACAACCTTGCCATTGGATTTTTAATGAACAAATAAAAAGACTAGATCTGAACAATGACTGTTCAGAACATCTGAGTGTATCAGCTTCCCCCATCCCAACATTCATCTCCATGTCTTAGTTCTTAATGCAACATGACGATCCCTTCCGGGCTTCGGTTCTGGAGCTCTGTGAAGTGTGTCCCTTTAAATCACCAGAGCCTGAAAGAACAACGCCAATGACTTCAGACATTGGCCTGCTTTTCAGATCAGTTGTGCTGCATTGAGTTCTTACCACACTGTCTCTTATCCCTCCCTGTGTATCCGAGCATTGATAAATCAGTAAGCTCAAAAGGATGCCCGTGGTACATGAGGGGAACATAAACCACTCTGTAGTCACACATATTTAAATATACAAGGGCCTTGTGTTGCTGATAATTAGGCCATGCATTGCGAACACCACACATCCAAAAATCTTAAGAAACGGCGGCATTTGGGAGCATTTAAATGGTGAAACCATCTGGCTTGTGACTTTCTGTCGTAATCCAATTGGCTTCACCCTGCAGACGGGGTATGTTTGTTTGAGCTTGTGTGATTGTGTGCACGTGTGTGTGAGAGCGTCTTTACATGGTGTAGATGGAATGTGTGTACATAGCTAAGACAAGGATTTTCACAGTTTGTGTACATACGTGTGTGTGTGCGCGCTTAAGTGTGCATCCAAGCATGTGTGTAAGTTGCTTTTATCAGCGAGCAGTGATGTGTGCACAGTATGACCACTCGTCCACGTGGGCGCAGAGCAGAACTCTTTATGGAAATCTGCTCTGGAGTAACGCACCATACAGCCTCAGCGCAGCGCTCTGTTTCCTCCTGTCACATGGATGATTAACACTGACTTGGTGCATTTATTTCATGCAGGAACAGGAGACATACTGTATGCCAGTGGAGGAAGGGCTGAGATTCATATCACCATCATGGCTGGGTGAAATCCCTCCATGTGCAGTTTCCTTTGCCTCCCAAATGTCCAAAGGGACGGCCATTGGCTACAAAAGCAAGCGAGCGGACCCTGGATGTGTGTCAATAGATCACAATCTGCTTCCTGGCTTCAATTATATTGCCTTTCTCTTCCCCATTCCCTCCACATCTCATCCTCCCCTCTGGTGTGGAGTGGAGCTTTGAGCCTCATTGTGTATTCAGAGGCGTAATGGCTTCTCTGCGCCTGCACTGCATAGATTAGCACACAAGACCAAGGGGGGGCTGTGCACTGGCACTGGACCTGGCTTGAGTGGGAGCCATGATGGATGTGGACCTGGGTGTCATTAGACGTGTTGTGTATTGAATTCAGCATTAGCTGCCTCTGCTGGAAAATCCCCTTTAGCATGGCTCAGTATCCTGTTAGCATGGTGTAGCAATGGGACATTCAGCCCAAGGCAGGGGCAGTGGTAAGGGGTAATTTGCTAATGGAAAGGGTATCTTTTTGCTATTCATCACAAGCTTGTGAGCGAACTGACTTAAGTTGTTTACTTGGTTTGTGTGTTTGTCTTGTTCGTAACCTATATAGCCAGTTGGCTAGCTAACACCCGCACGCGCGCGCGTGCGCACACACACACACACACACACACACACGCACACACACACACACACACACACACACACTCTTTTGCCTACATACAGCTCTGCTGTACTCTACTTTTGGATCCTCTATTCTATTCATTCAGATCCAAGCTTCTGTAGCTTTTATCTATCTGACAGAAGGGCTGGGTGGGCGGGTGCCACCAGGACACCTCATAAATTACCACAGTCAGTGTGAGGGCGACCACCAGTTCCATTTCCCTTCTTAAACACATAATACATACAGTAGCACATACACATTTGCCCTGTCCAAGTTGAAATGGTGCTCTGCAATTAATAGGGTAGATCATTTACATAGTTGGAGAGCTCATTTGAATACTTATTCCTTTATTATCATAGGAAGAAATTAACCCAGAAATGTATTTACATACCAGCTAGAGAATGGTAACAGCTTGCTAATTGCTTGTTAGATGATTAATAAGCTTACAGCAGATGCTAATGAATCGTGCACTCACTGTTTCAAAGGTGCTTGTGCATCAGGCCTCATGTTTTGGCAGCTTAATTATGGCAATAATTATGCACTTGTTGCATCTGCTTTCAAGCAAACACTATCAAACATTTAGAACTATATCAGAGAGAATCTTGCTGTAATCATGTTGTAGTCACATCTAACTGGGAATACAACATGAGATGCTAAGGGACATGGTGCATACTAGACCGTTTCCAAGCCTACCTGGTACGTGTTTAGACTGAAATATCAGCATAACATCAAAGTAAAGAAAGTAATCTAGGAGTTTCGTATTTTACCAAAATCCAATATGACTCAACGTTGGTAAAAGACAGCGTTATACTGTCTAAAAATGAAACAAGTACCATAGCAGCGTTCATCATTGTCATGTCTTCAAAGATTTTGCTGAGACACAAGGTTGGCAATATGATGTCTGATCATGACGTCTCCAAGGCACGTTCAACATTGAGAAAATATGCGAATATGACATTTCAACGACTCAGTGCTGAGTAAACACCAGAGAGCAAGCTTGCAAGGGAAGACCTGACCGATAAGATAACTGGGAGTCAAATTACCTTCAAGTGAAACATTCTACATGTTCCATTATCATTGCTAAGCTATTTAAAGTACTGACCTGTGGGCAAGGATTTCTTTGTATTTGAACATGCATTGTTTGCCTTTCTCTGTTGTAATTGGTAATGTTGTGTCCTTAATCATTTATAAATCATTTTATTTTCATTTGTATTCATTAGGCTCCAGTGGAATCATCTATTTAATCAAGACCTACCTCTAAATGCACTGGGTGCTTTTCGTTACTGGCAGTCTTCCAAAGGAGCCAAGCCAAGACACATAAAAGTAGACTGTGTGGAGCATCTCAAAAACCTGTCAGAAAAAAATAGTGTAACAAGGCTACGTTGTCAGTTGCCAAACATATTCTTGAATAAATCATTCTTGCGCTAAAATGCAGAATAAATTAGCAAAACTGCATCAACAATTATAGCGACCCGTAAAATTATTAAACTCTTGTTTGCCCCCGACGGGCTTCTGTGTCTGCATACTGTAATAAAGTGTGTCAATTTTCTTTGTTAATCAAGAACATCTGGCAATAGAGTATGCAGGCAACGCTGAACAGCTAAATCTGCAAGCAAACAGGACCGTCTGACTGTGGTGGTAATCCTCAATGAACTCGAAAGCAATACAGGCAAACAATTTAATAACAGGTAACAGGTTTGTCATTGTGATATGGTGAGACAGAGTGATTGACACATTCTGATCCTAATTGCTTTAGAAGATGAGGCTTTGGTTTTCTTTTCCTTTGACACTTTGTGCTAACAACAGATATCATATCAAACCAGCTGATTTAGTCCTGTGCTTCAGAGGCAGTACTATGAACAAGACTTGTACTATGAACAATAAACAACAAGATGTATGTGGTGCTGAGATAAGAGACATGTATATCCTGTTGTACCTCAAACTCCAACTTCCTAAAGTATTCCAGAACTACGAATCCACAGTCATAGTTTCCCTGTTTTCACTTCATGTTGAATTCCAGCTCATTCCAGATGTTTCACCAGACTGGATGCTTTGCCTCATAAATTCAAACATTTTGTCGGCGTAAGAGGTCACTCGGCTGGACGCGGCGCAATCAACTGTGAACTAGCCAAATCGACAACAAATCTCTTCCTCTGAACATGGTTAGAAACAACTAGCTGTAAACACAGTCCAATCATTGAGGAGGCTGTGTGCAGTTACTCAGATGTCGTGCACACTGGCTCTATTAAGTGGTGAGGGAGGACAATTACTGTATGTCAGCTATGTGGAGGACACGCTGCTGCTGTACATCCATTACTTTGATTTGCTGCTGTCCACAGGGAGGAAGACCGAACAGCAGCAGCAAGCGTGGGCAGCAGAACTGACCTTGTAAACATCCTCACTCTTAGAGCAGGATGAGGTTACATTAGATGCCTATCTGAGTTTCTAAATGGCAGGTGCCAGAAGCAGGCTCTTATGTGTTATGTGTACATTTGAGTGCGAGTATGTGTGTGTGTGTTCCAAAACTATGGGCACACTGCCAAGAGTCTTTGCCCTTGGGCTGATGGCAAATGCTGAGTTTGTGTTGCGGGAGGTAATGGATGTACAGCAGTTCCTTGTACATCCAAAATAGAAATGTTAAAGGACCAGTGCAGTACCCATTTGCCATGTGGATGTTCCGTATACTATATAGCAGGGCTTAAAGCTCTATTGCTTAGTATAGCTCAACATGGTGGCAAACACGTTTCCAAATAACTTCACCTTCCACACTGCACATCCTTGGTTACTGAGCAATACACCTGCCAAATATCAATTTGAGGTACTTCAGCCACAGACAGACACACTCACAGAGATACGCACCGAGATTCCTGCCTTTTTAGTTAGATGAGGGAGATTAAGACTCACTGGGGTGTCCTGCCTCTCAACCTGATGACCTTTTCAGATTTTTGTTAAATGTACAAGTGTCTTTTTGGCTCATTGGAAGTTCTGGTCATTGGCTCGAGTAAAGCTTTTGCTACAGCCCATTTGATTTGACGTTTGAATGATAGAATGAATCTGGGCGATGGCCCTAGATTGTAATTGTATCACAGTAGAAGTGAGGGCTGCGAAGGACATCCTAGTCTATACGGATATAAACATGCTGATTTTTAAGGACAAACCAATGATATACAATATGATAAACTGACCATACCATAAGGTGACACAAAATAAATAAAGTAAATCACCCCAAGATGTTAGATACGCTTGTGTATTGGCTATGGTCTTTACAAAAGATGATTAGACGCAGACACAAACATTCATCATGTTGTTCAGATTCACACTGTCCTTGGCAGCCCCTGACTCTTCGATGCATTTGTATTACCAAGCTTTCGCTCGCCACGCTATGTCCCATGACAATAAGAAACACAGTGTCGCACAGACAGAACTGAGGAAACAGCTCTCATTTTGAAGTCCAGGCACACGCAAACAAGGAAATAGACTGGCCGTGTTCGAACTGGAAAATAATAGAAAAACTGCTCTTTCAATTTAGCTAACCCAAGTTTTTTTCACTCTACTTTTTCATATGGCCTGGGGTAGAGCAAGGTAGATGGTTTGGAAGTCTTCCGACAAAATACCCCTGCAAAATGGAACTGACTATGAATAAACAAGCTGCAATATCCTGTGTTATGAATATATAATTTCCATCTTTAATAACTGGCTGGGCCCAGGGGATTGTCTACCAATGGCTCTGTGAGCTCTAATATTTATTCCTGAATAATTAAAGCACCTGTGACTGACTAGTTTCTCTTCTGGTAGGTGATGCTCAACTGGAGAATGGCAGGGGTTTGTGAGAAGTCAACCATGACGACTGCATCATGGACTGCATTGGATCTTAACATGTCATTCTTACAACAGCTACTGTAAAAGATACAATGGGTATGATATTTTCAGTGAAGAAAGGAACATTTTGTCTTCCACAAACAATGTTGTATGAGATAATGATGTCCTCTGTGAGTTTCTTTGCAATACAATTTTGGACTGTTACTCTCCAGCAAGTTATGTTGGAGCAATCCTGTTCCAGACAATCGCCTTTAGGCGAGGCAGGCCTTCCTCCGTGGCTTATTTTGTGAAACTACTGTCATTCTAATTCAAGCTGGAGGAAGGCACAGAAGTTCAGACAAGAATTGGGGTCGCCATTTCTCATGTTTGAAATCATTTTATAATGTTATCTGCTGCAGCTTTAAAGTACACTTCATGCACCTGATTTGGTTGGTCTTGTGTTTTCAGACGCTATATTCCATCTTGGAGGCTTATGGATTCAAAATTATACAGGTTTTCTAACATATCAAATACTACTGTATCTTAGAAAATGATAAACCCTATGATATTAATGACATACTATTCATTTTGAGAAACTACAATACAGGGCTGATGCAGCGTAGTCTATAAAAACCATACAGAAATATGATCGTACTCAGTAATAAAATCGATTGATTCACATGACTATGGTCACACAGTGTTGGAGGAAGAAAGATTATGCTTGAAACCTCTTGAAACGTTCAGTATTTTCATATTCAGGTCATGTAGAGTTGTGAATCTGTTTTCCTGCCCATACAGTAGCAGTTCGTTTCAGTATGAATAGTGTGCTTTCTCCCCCAGGATGCTATTGATTTACATTTCATTGTGAGTAACCTTTCCAAGCCCACTGAAGTATAAAGGAATTTAATGAAACAGAACTACATTTTACAGCTGCAGCATTCATATTCATTAGTAACTTGCATTAACACATCACTCCTGTGACAGACCAGTAATGCATGTTTTATGACTGCAGTTAATAGTAAACTAACAATGTTCTCTGGCTATAAAAAGCCCACTTGAGGCCAGCCAGATGAAAGGCACGGAGCCCCATAAGAGCAGGATATTGATTCTCCCTCTGTGTCCTATTGATCTGGGATGTTTTCGTTGCATGAAGTCCTGCTAATCGCTGTGCTCTCAGGGAGGACAAGCCTATCTCAACTACTTGACTCCACTGTCAATAGTCGATCTGCTAGCCAGTTAGAATTAGCTACAGGTTCACTAGCTATTAGGCCATCAGCTTAGCTTAATGTTAGCGTTCTTTCTTATCAAATAAGAGTCAGTAATGATGATGACTTAAACCAAATAGATAATAAGTGTGACCGGGAGATAAAAAATCAGCAGAACAACAAAAACAAGTTGTATATTGCCTGGCAGCTGATAAATGGTGTCGGTTTTTTTCAGAGCTGATAATCAAGCATTTATTCCGTAAACAATGCTGGAACCGGCTTGGGAATCTGCCTAACAATGCCTCATTATGACTGTGTGAGCTTGTTTTTTTTCCAAGATAATGTGTTTCGTCAAGGAGAGTAGATGGGGAGAAAAAGAAAGAGAGGGGCGGAGGAGGGAGGGCAGAAAACACTTATTAATTTGTGCGAAATGGAATTAGCAGCGGGGAGCCGCAGCGGCGGAGTTTCTAATTTTATCCCTGCCCCCGTGTGTGGGAGCGGCTGATGGTAAATGGAGATTTGTCACACTCCACTTGGCTACCTCCCCAGAAAGAGGTAGCTTGATGAGCTGTCTCTCCCTCAGGACCAGCCCCTTGCTGCTAGTTGGTGGAGGCATCTACACAAACCATTATTCACCATGGATAGCCATAGACTGAGGCTAGAACTCTAGCAAGAGCCCCCTTCCTTCCCTCTTCCTGCCCCTATGGTACTCCCGTGACAGTGTCACTCATTGGTCATCTTAAATCTGTCCTCCCAGACATGCTGAGCTGAAATGGGGGACGGGGACAAGAACAAGTGCCTAGAGAGAGAAAGGGATGGAGAGAGACAGGTGATCGATGCTTAGTGAGGTGTCCTGAAAGACAACAAAGGGATAGAGAGGTAGAGCGAGCTAGAGAAGGAGAGAGAGAGAGAAAGAGAGAGGGAGACAAAACAGGTGCATGGGCAGAAGACCACGCACCATTAGCCAGGTCTGCTGGCTCCACTACAGAGCAGCCAGCATGATAAACCGCATCCTGTTTGATAATAGTCTAGCCCCTGATCAATAACCCTCTGCACACAAACACACACTCCATTCCTCCTGCCCTATCCACCCAGCCCCCCAGGGAGATGAGCTAGGCAGAATAACAGGAATCCCTCACACATCCCCTCCCTTTCCCTTGTGTGACTACTTTTGCCATAGTTCAAAGTGCATGGCCAATAAGGTGTAGCAATACAACACACTGCACTGCTAGCAGATCTGTAAAGTCTGTGCTTTTCATTTTTAGAGGGGCAACTGAATTATACTAAGCCCTATCACTGAGCGGTGTAATTAGTATATAAAATTCTTCGCTTTTCAATTTAGATGATGTATTATCTCCCCTTCTCCTCCCAGCTGCTTTGACGCCTGTATTGATTATGTGATAAACTGTCGGCTAGCCAAGATGGAGTTTTGCAGGGCTAATGGCTTTTTTTTTGCTGGCTACTGTTATATCAGAGTGTTTATTGATCATGCTTTGCCAGCTGCTATTCAACTGTTCTTTTATCCCGCCTTTTCATCCTACAGCACTTCCATCTTGTCTAAATTGTACACAGCGGTTTTGAATTGATGATGTCGGTTTTGAATTGGAGGTTAACATCAAAAAACACAATCGAGAAAAAATGTGTCCCTTTTGTCATTGAGACAGTGTTTATTGGTTAATTAAAGTTTTGGACGACCTGAGGTTAAAGATGTAGCTTTCAATCTGACCCCAGGTGTAATGATTCATGATTACAGAGGGCAGCTGAGATGTGTGCATGCATATACACAGATATTTGTGCACACTCTCTAACACACTCAAACACATGCACATACACAAACAGTACCTGCATCTTGTGCCTGGTGATAAGAATCCTGACGTGTCTGTCAGTGGTAGTGACTGCAGAGTTTTAGGGAATTAGAGGGATTAAGAGGTTATAGAGTACCATGATAGCCGCTGGGATGTTGGAGAGATTAGCCAGATTATCTCCCTGCCTCAATCGTCTGTAACTGGCAGATGTGGCCCCTGTAGGTAGAGAGAGGATCTGAGGGAATGAGGGAGAGAGAGGGAGGAAAAAAGGGGCGCTGAGAATGATGAGTGACAAGAGGAACAGAGAGGTAGGAAGAGAGAGTAGAAGGAAGGAAAAGAGTAGGAACAAGAGGGAAGAAGAGCGAGGAAAAGAGAGGCAGAAGGACTTGGAAGTGTAGCCTTTGACATAGAATCTAAGGTGGATGAGAGAGAGAGAGAGAGAGACCGGGATGCCTTTAGGACTGAGGTTCAATCTCATACCCTTCAGCACACGTTTGACTCCTTGCTTCCCTTAATGAGGGATTTCATCATCATGGAGGCATCTGAAAGACCATCTTTACATTTTATAACATGCTTTTACTGGCAGTTCCAGTTTACTCTGGATGATGCCTGCTTGTGTATTACGCATATAATGGTCAAATCTATTCAAAAGTCAAAACTGTACACGACTGTGATGGGTGTAGTTTGGTGGTAAAGCAATTAACTCCAGATTAAGAGGTTGTAGGTTTGAATCCCCCACCCTCTGTAGGTTGCTCTGACATAACGTGTCTGCTAAATGCCTCACATTTTGTTTTAATTCACCCACATCCATCACCTTTCACAAAGTATTCAACATTTACTGCATAATATTCTCAGGATTAATTTACCATAGTGGCACATACATATATAGTCATTCTCTTGACTGCATTGTGCAGAAAAGTCAGAATCAGAATCAGAATGAGCATTATTCAGTGTGTGTGTGAAGACAAACAAGGAATTCACTGTGGAATATGATGAACATCAGAATTGTAACAGAAAAGTTCATAAGAATTCTGTATTTAGTTATTTTTACAGTGCTGTGCAATGTAAAATATGCAATATAGAATACAGTAGGATAGTGCACTTTGACAGGTAAATAGTGAAAATGACTATAGATTGTGTGCAATGTGCAGTGAGGTGGTGGACTAAATGAGTCAGACATGCTGTCTGGGAGATGATCTTTCTTCAGTCCTTGTTGAAACACACTGCTAGACATGTGCGAGTTCCTCAAATGGTTTCAGAACACACACAGCTAGAGAGCAAGTATCAGACAGCACAAGAGCAGAGCTGTATGATTAGTATCAGTCTAGATTCGTTCAAGCTCTGCTTGACAATTGTGACCGCATGGTCCTTTTTGTCCCCTGTCCTACTGTCTATACAGTTTTTCACGGTCGTATTTGAATCGAATACCATGAACGTTGGATCACAGAATGAAAAGGTGAATTGTATGTGAAGTATTGCACATACACTGCAGTATGTTGTCACAAAGACAGTAACATTTTCAGTGGTACAGCAGAAGTTGGAATGTCCATTCCAGTTCACTTCTATTATGCAGTCTTTGTATCTGACCACATTTGGAAATGTGTCTTTGTAAGGAGACACTATATGTCTTGTAAAAGGAAATGTGGGGAACGAGTCATAGGAGAAGCAGCATTCATGAAGTTAACAACCCCAGTTCCTTCTTCATACCAATAGATTGGGCCACATATACATGTGCAGACACATACTGGTTGTCATAAAGGTAGTCTGATAACTGACAGGAAGTGGAACTCACACTCACACACAGATGAACACTCAACATGTTGCTCCAAAACTCACATACACACACATGTTGCTCCAAAGCCCACATACACAAGCAGTTGTAGAAAAATATAATTATATACTCTACATACATACATTCACATGTACATGACCATTCAACACAGACATACACAAATTCATTTTTTTCTTCTGTGTAATACACACATACACACACAGCCACGTAACTATTTTAAGCCCCCCCCCCCCCACCCGTTATTTCACAGACCCAGTTGTGGCTTTGAACAACATACTGAGTAGGAAAGAGAAACGATGTAGGCCTATCTCGAGAGAAAGACCACAAACCAAAAACCACAAGTAGCAGCTAGTCAAAACCCCTTACTTGGCTTCCAGCACTCTAAAACCTTTAGAAGATTCTCTTTCCCTCCCAAACCTTAAATATTGGAATAACATTTAGTTTGGGGAGATTTTCCTCATGTCTACAGATTTTAATTGCTTTTAAGGAAACACAAATGAGGTAAACGGTAGGTTTAGCAATGTACCGCTAATCTTTAACCATCTCTCTGCTACTGTTGTAGCACTAGCGTCACAGCAGAAAGGTGTGTGGTATTGTTGCTATGCGTTTTCTCAAAGTCTCCATCTGAACAGGATGTGCACACGTAGACGCCAAAAAGGTGGTTTGTGTCGCGTTGGTTGGTGTACTTCTGAGTGTATTCAACCGTCACACGAACATTTGAGTGTACTGCTGTTATTAGCAGCTGCTGTTGCAGCTTCTCACGTTTTTGCATGTCTTTAGATCCTAAATAATACATTGGCCTTCAACTCTATGGAGTTTCTGGTTCTAGCAATAATCATGTACAATAATAATCAATAACACTCAGACACAGAGAGTCCTGCTTTTAAGGTTATATTATATGTTGTAATTGTCCTTTATATGGTATTTGACTTTGCCATCAGCTAGATATGTTTTGTAACGAAGTACAGAGTGTGCTCAATGGTCTATTACAACAAACAATACATGAACAATAATAATAGTAATAATACCTCCACACACACAAACACACACAGACACTTCTAACATCTTACTGTTCAAACATTTGGTTTGCACCCTCCCTTGAACCCTGTTCAGTGTCAGATCTTCCATCTATATATGTGCAACACTTGCAGAACACAAGTATTTTCTGCAAACCTGCGCACGTTTACTCACTCACGCATGCAACACAACCCAACACAGACTGACACCAAGGCCATCAAGTGTTTGTGTGTCCAAACTGTTGTTGTGAATAGTTTGGGCAGGTTTTGTGTACACAAAACACTATGCACTCAAATTGTTTAAAGTGTTGGTAGGTTCCCTTTCGCACAGTTAACCAGGGCACATGAAATGAGTCAGTGAGGTTTACAGTACACAGTCTCACAGATGCTGATCAGGAAGTTGGTGTTGGGAGGGATAAAAACCACAGAAGCAGGTCACTGCTAATGAAGCCAAGGGCCAACAAGGAGAGAGGGGAGAGAAAGCAGGGAATGGATATGGAAGGTTAGCAAGAAATGCACCGCACAGAAATGATGCGTAAACAAACTGGGCCTCCCCTACACAATTGCAACACCATGACCTACTCTGCAGCCCTGTGAAGGAAGTGCACAAGTGGAATGGAAAATGTGTCAAGATGCACTGCGGAGGAGTTGAGGTTATGGTTGAAACTAGTTTATTTGAAAAAGCAACCAAAAGGACTCACTTAACCTACTTCATACCATTATCTGTGTGTGGTGTCATCCTTCAAATTCTTTATTAGTAGAGCGTTCTTATAGAGAAATATTACTTTTCATGACAAGGTTGTGGGACAACTTTGGCTGGAATGTGAAATGATTTTGATCAAAAGGAAGTGGAGAAATGTTAGGTTGACACCTCGAACTATTCAAACTTTTCTCTAAACAGCACAACAATGGTTTTTCTGCAGTCATATGTTGCTTTCTTGCCTGTGAGGCTGCTTGAATGCATTCAATATGGAGGACGTTTAACAGGTGTGAAGGAATAGTGGGTATTGACAGATAAAGACGCACACACATTATCATCCTACATCCTTTCGTTGGTCTCCTGTAGAGGGTAGCTGTGGTGAAGCTTTAGGAGCAGAAGGGGAATGATTGGTCATGAACGTATCTCGACCCCTTCTGATTCTCTCTCTCGTCCCTCCCCCATTACGATGACAAATATGAAGAAATGACAACAACAGCGATGGCCGACGACTGCGCTTATGCTCCTATCGATTTCCATCGTCACAACCAGCGCGCCTGTGATGCTCCTCGACTTTTTATGAGCTGCCATAAAACAGCAGAGCGGAGATGGGCTGGATGTTTTCCATGCATTGCTATCCGAATTTATAAATTGGTCTATTACCTCCGTTTCCACTGGTTACACTGGGAACATTAGCAATTATTTTCACATGGGCCTCGCACATAAAACCAATAATTAGATGATTTAGTGCTTTTGCAGCACTCTGAACTCTCCTGCTTTCAGCTCTCAGAGTCCTTCATCTCATGTGCTTTTACCTATTTTCTTACCGGTTATTTGCTTGGCTTTTGATGTGACAAATTGCTACGATTTTCTGACGAAGACTGTGGTGAAGGGTCGATGGATGCACTGCAGGGATGAGCTATGGGAACGTTCTGGATTTTAGTCCGTATATATAGGGTGGAACAGGCCTGTGTTTTTTCCTGTTTGAGTCATTGCAGCGTTTGCCTGTATGCAATGGCTTACTTGCGTCCAAATCTGACCGCGAGTCCTATATGTGAGTATGTGCATGTGAATATACCAAAGAGTATGTGGGTGTGTGTGAGTGTGTGGGTGTGTGTGTGTGTGCGCTTATGTGAATAGTCCTAAAGAGTCTGGGTTGCTATTGCTTTCTAGTCAATGTGTGCTTATGGAGATGAATGGCCAGGGGGCTGGGATGGCGAGAGGGTCTCCACTGCACTGGAGCCTCCTGACTGCTGCCCACACACTCCTGCTCCATCATCCCATTACAGCTCCTCTGGGAGGGAGAGGTAAGAGAGAAGAGAGAAGGAACGGGGGAGGGAATCAGAGAAGGAGGACGAGAGAATAAAATAATGCATCTGGGGGAGAGAGCGAGGGAGACGGTAAAAAAGGGGAAGACAGAAAGAATATAAAAAGCATTTTATCTCATATATGGGCAGAGAGAAACAGAACAGGAGAGAGGGAGGGGGCGAGGAGACCAGATAAAAGGATGTACTATAGAAGAGAAATGAGAATTTAGAAAGAAAATTGAGGAGGCAGGTGGAGTAAGAGAGCAATAGAGAAAGAGATAGAGTGAAGAGGAGGGAGGGGGGAAGAGGTATAGCTATCTGAAAGGCCTGGAGATAGGCTTAGATGAAGTCATAAATCACAGGAGGCCAGGGACAGCTTCAGTGAGAGAAAGGAAGGGGGGGGGCTGAATCAGTGGCTTGCCAAAGGCCTCCCCTATTCACTCTACACTGACTGACAGCACAGAAAGATGGGTGATGTGCTTAGGATACCACACACACACACACACACCGGTGTCTAAACACATACACATGCAATCATCACACACAAACACACACACGCACATCCAATATACCCCATGGCGCAATTGTAGATCTCACAAACAAACTCAATGATGCTATAATCTTGCAAGTGATACAAAAAGTGTGTGGTGTTTCTTCCCAATTCTTTTTATTTTTGTGGGGTGCTATCAATAAAAGTTACTAGCACACGCAGATTACCTCTGTACTGGCATTTAAAACATTAAAGAAATCAGCATTTTGCTTCCATTGCTCAAAGTGCTAAATTGACGCGTGAACTGTTACTCTTGACCTAAGAGCAGGAGTCAATAATGTAATATGAACTCCTTTAATCCCCAAACTTCCCTTCTTATTAAATTTCTTAAGTAAGCATACACTCACTCACTCACATGCACACACACACATTTCTGTGAACAGTGTCTGTCACACAGAAACATTCATACACACACAGTGCGGTCTAACCTCTGGCTCCAAAGTCTGTAATGAGCCCTTGTGTGGGTCTGTCATGGAAGCTGGAGCAGCCAGCTAACCCTGGCCTGTGGTCCCATCCTGTGGTGCACACCCTCCCCAGGCCTTGGTGCCTGGTCCCTGGGTGGGATGGTCACAAGACTGGGACCAGCAGAGGAAGGATGGATTGAAGTACAGGGACGACTGCGTTAGATGTGGTCCATGTGGGATACCGTTCTGTTGCTTTTCTTGGTTCTCCTTCTCTCCAACCAGCTCACCTCACCGCAGACAAAACGTTAAGCTTGGGAGGAAGTTTGCTGTCTTGCGCTAACTCACAATTTTTAAAACAACAAAAAAAAGTTTTACTTATAGGAAGACTTCAAACTAATTTAAGATTATGGGTGTGAATGTCTGTTCCTTGCGGCTGACACACCACCACGGTACGAGAGTGGTTCACTCATACATAATACACCCACCACAATGACCTGGCAGGTCCAGCTCAATGGCAATATATATTTATCCCTCAGCAATTACCCTGAAGTTTCGACAGGTCACCGTTTATATACCACTGCAGTGCATATGCTCACACAGACACACACACACAGACAGTCTGCAGAGGAAGGCACTCCCTGTCTGTCCCGTCAGCGTATGGTCCATAAGGAGGCGAAGCTGGCCAGGGTAGCAGAGCTTTAAGGTCAGATCCATGGACAAGGCTGAAGCTGAGTGAACTCATCACCTCCTATTTAATAACCTACTTTGCAACTCCTTACTACAGCTTTTCTACACCAATATCTGGTGTCGTTTCCAGAGATTTGAAGATGACCTGCAGATAAGATTTTGCAACCCTGTCAACGATTCAAATGATCATTGTTTTTCAGGTGTCAGTCAGCCTCACACAAGTAGAGTCAGCAGTGACAACAGGCCGTTACTGATTGCCCTAGAGCGTATTAGAATATCTCATTGGGGCTGACTTTAACCTTTAACTAATTACCCTGACTCACCATGTTGAGAAGCCCGTTGCCTGCATGGTTCAAACTTGGCATTTGAAAAATGCCTAATACACTCAAAATTGAAGTCTCACAGTCGATCTTTTTTGTCTCTCAGTGTACTTTGTGCTTTTTTCTTAGTGCTTTCTGTTTACCCACAGTTTATTGTCTTTCATAGTCTTCATGAATGATAAAAATAATAACATAGTTGGCTCCGACTTTCACATGACTATAGTTGCTTATTTCAGATTGAGGCGACATGGTGCATATCTTGATGAGCTTAGTGAGTCCGTGTGTTCCTAATTTCAATACATGGTTTTGTCCAAGTGTGGAACGATCTGTGTTTTGTGATGGCATACCTTTGAAGGATGAAAACAGTATCTGTCTTTTAGTGTAAATCCGGTATAATTAATAAATGACCATTTGATACCAGCCCCACATGTGTGTCTACCTGTCCCCATGTCCCCATCTGCCCTACTGCTGTCCAGACACCCTGAGGGGGTTGGGCTGAGCTCTGTGAAGCCCAGTGAAGACCCTGGGACTTAGAAGCCACATCACAAGTTACTGGATCACTCCCACTAACTCAATCCATTTATTTCTTCTTTTATGGTTGTACATCCTTCAAGTAAAAGCAAAACACATGTTGGTATAGTCTTTGGATTTGTGAAATATAAATGTATGGAGATGTCTCCCTGAGGTATCCCTGTATCAGAGCAAACTGCTGACAGTGAACAATGTTGCTTCACCCTGTGAGGGTATGAGGCAGGAACAACTATACTGTTCTGTACAGCCACCACTGGAAAGCACTGGCTAGGAAAGCTCTTCCACGTTTCACTTATGATATCAAATGTTATCTGTAGGAGACTAAAGCCAACCTTTTCCATAATGACACAGCTAGTGAGATCAGAGCAGAAGGGAAAGAGGAACGCATTTCCAATACCATTAACAGAGTTAGAGTACAAGACTTCTTGTAGCTTATGAACATATCAAGATCAAGTAACATACTTGCCAGTCTGTGTAATACAGCCTAGCCAACGCAGTTAAGGCCAAGGATAGGTTGAAGTGAAATACATCATTTCCAGTTAGAGTTTGCATTACAAGTGAGGAGACAAAAAAATATGTAACTCTTTATCCTTCAGACTGCGTGTTGCCTAATTCTCTTCCTGGTTTGGCTGCTCTAGCCCCAGTGTAAGTGGTTTCTTGAGTTTATCCAGTGAGGTTGGAGGGAAAATAAAAACATCACATGAAAGCTACAATTACAGCCCTCAAACATGTCAAGCGTCTGTTTTTGTGCTTTGAATGAGGGCTCTGTTTTAATGGTCGGTTCAAGCTGCAGTGTAAACAAACAGTCATGGGGTTGGTGTAACCTCGTCTATAAGGCCTAGCCAACACTGGTTTCTGAGCCAGCCTGTCAGCCAGCTAGCTAGCTAGGTCACAATATCAGCAGTGGTTTTGGGGGAGAGGTAAATTACAGCATGGAACAGAACTGTGGTTTTGTAGACAGCAGACAGACACACTCTCCCTCCTTCTGTCTCTCTCTCACACACACTGCTTAGTTCGGAATTGTCATCTGACTAGGATCCCTCTCATTTAGCTCACATGTTCTCACATGAAACTATGTTCTGGCCTCAGGCAGGCACCTGGGTGGGCCCTTTCCTACAGGTGTTCCAGTGACCTCAAAACTAGGCCACCTACCAATTGTGCTACAGGCAATTGTTTAAACCTACTGACCTCATAAAGAATCCAGTAATGTCACCAATCATTGGCTCTGAATCCATGAGGAGACTGTAAGCCAGTGGGATCTCATTATAGGGAACATGAAAGAACTCTCATTGGGCAACATGTTACATCACTTTTCTCATTTGCTTTGGGCCCCAGAGCTTAATCACAGAACATATTATAGAGCAAGTGTATAATATCCTATTAGAATAATACCTTCTTACACATATTACAGGAACTGTTTTATAGCACAAACATAAAAAACTAGACCTTAACACTTCAGTGACATAATGAATAATAAACCAATGTTGGTTGATTCTGTTGGCTCTACTTGTCTGTAGATTTGTATTAAAATGTCCGCTTAGTAAAATGCAAGTGTGTAATGTAAAATACAAATTGTGTTATTAGTTCAATAGTAGACTATGGCTTGACTAAAACTAAAACAATAAAATTGAAATTCGCATCTCACAATGACAACCCAACCACCCCGAATTTCATCCCAGAACCAACGATACCATAGTTCGAGGCCCTCTTTACAGTGCCACACACCTATCTAAACCACCCTTCCCCCTGGCACCCCACCCTAAGGACCGGTCATGCCTAAATAACCCCATCTCACAAATGTTTGATTATGAGTTTCCAGGCGATCAAAATCCACCAATCATAACTGCCGACCCCTTCCCACTGTGTGGTGTGGACACATCGACTCCTTCCGACATACCAGGCACTACCAAAGGCGCCTTTCACCTCTTCTGACAGCTGACCATCCCTGTAACCTGCGTCTCAAGCCTCCCTCCCGCTTGTCAGTGTGGTCGCTGCTCTGTGTCTGGGCCTGTGTCAGCTGTGGCGCTGCGCTGGCGTGAAAGCTCTCCACCCATGCCCACTAGAGTCCCCGCCCGCTCCTCCTGTAAACAACATGCGCTCCACCCTAGCTCACACACTACAGCTCAATTTGGATACCAGCCTGCCCCTTACGCCTTCCATAACCTCGTAACGCCACTGCCTGTTCGCATTCCGCTGTTATCTCTCTCTCTCTCTCTCGTGCTCTCTTCTCTCTACTTCTCTCTATCTCCCTCATATCTCTCACAAACCACACACCCACCACACACCACCACACACACACACACACAACACCGAACCCACAGCACACCACAACGCAATGCAGCCAGCTCGACGTATTGAGTTCCCCAACCACCACTCCACACACCAGTGCTCGACTTTTACCTCCCTCGCTCCATCAGAGCCCCTGTGCTACCATGAATGGAAGTCTAATTACACCTCCTCTCACTCCTAGGATCTCCTCCCCCTCCCCACCTCCGCCTCTCCTCTCCCTTGACCCCTGTAGAACCTGCTGCGGGCTGTGCCCCGTGCCGGGGTGGCACCGAGGGCCATCCGGGCGTGTCATTTAGCCTGCTTGTCACGCCGCCTGAGCCTACTTATGCATCTCAGACACACGCCAATGCTCTCGCTCCCTCTCTTACCACACGGCGCCGCAGCCCTCAGAGCTGACTGTTCTGCTATCGTCCTCTTGCCTCTCGCTTGCTGTGTCACACACGCACAGCAGGTTACACTTCAAGAGATCTCGCTCTAATAGCGCACACACAACAACCTTTAAATATCTGGCAACCGCTCTACCACTTTCTCCGCCATCAGAATAAGATACATTTTCCGTACTGGAATTTGGCCTCGTGCCTCCCTCACGTAACGACTGTGTCAAAAGCCAAGACCAAAGAACTCCAACCTACCACCCCCAACCACTTAACAACCACCACGCGCCACGTCTTCTCCCTTTTAGAAGGAAAAAAACAAGGAACTGAGAGCCACAGTCTAAGTTTCCCACACTGCAAACTGCAGACACGTCAGCACGCACACTGCAGTGTGGTCTCTGAGGTATTCCAAGGCCGTTTTAACACAACGTTTTCTGTGACGCAGCTTTGGTGTTGTGCCATCAACAGTGTCAATACCATGTTGACCTGTTGTCCTAACACTTCCTGTGTATTGTGTGTGTGCTTGTTGGTTATGTGCGTTGATTGTCTGTGTGCTATTTTCTATTCTCGCTCCATAAATACAATTGCACTTAAGGGATTGGCCAACTCTACATTGATGTGTTATTGATGATAACTAGGCTATTTGGATTTAAGAATGATGTTAACAGCAATATCATCAACATTTTATAGTGTTCGTAACAAGACATACTATAAAATATACATTGCAGCATTACACAGAATCTTTCAGACAGAGTGAAGCTCAGCTATGATGAATATTAATTCGCCACACAACCACCATTCAACCATCCTCAATTAGACTGCTTCATATCCTGGTCTCAATTTGTTGCCCTAAATTAGCACATTACACTAATCCTACAGTGCTCATGTAAAACTGGTCCACTTAAGTACACGTACAATATGCTTTTTGCACACATACACACACCCCACCTGCTCACACACATTGTCCACACATCTTGACTGTGGAAAAACACCCACCCACTAAAATAACAATAGAGAGGTGCATGCTGCTCAAAAAGGGTCAAAAGAGCACAGAAGAGCCTGAAACCAATAAGAACATTGTACGAAAAGAACAGTCGAGACTTTTAGTTTGCCATGGCTGAGGAGGATGGATTTCTCTCTCTGGCTGCCCTCTCTCACTGTAGCTGGGGCACAACAGTGATCAGGAGCAGACTGTAGCTGGGGCACAACAGTGACCAGGAGCAGACTGTAGCTGGGGCACTGCAGGGACCAGGAGCAGACTGTAGCTGGGGCACTGCAGGGACCAGGAGCAGTGCCCATGGCTAGTCCACTGTTCAGCAGAGCCAGAAACGTGTTCTCAGATCTGTGGTTAACACACTGTCCTGTGGGCAGGGAGGGGAATGAGTGACATGGATGTACTCTGATCATTAGGGTGGGGGCACATTGAGTGTAGCAGGGTAGGAGGGGTGGCTAATGTGAGGGGATTGAGATGGGACTAATATCTCAAATTATGTGATGTGTTGGGTGTATTTGTATTGGAATGTCTGGCAGTTTTAAGGTGTGGGAGATATTAACTGTTGGAACATGAGGGCATGTGTTTGCTGTCTACAATCTCATGGAAGGACTTGTGTGCCAATATTGGTTGCAGTCTATGTCTGCGAGTCTGAGAGAGCTGCTTTATGCTCGAGGTGAGCTCAGAGAGGCTGGGAAGATGAGCAGGCTGTCCCTAGTTTTCTACCTCTCCTGGAACCTCATGTCAGAGTGAAGGACCTTAGACTGACAGGCCTGGGAGTTCACTGGACCCAGCTGTGTATGTGTGTACCTTTTTTATATGGTCAAGGGTGTGTGTGTGTGTTTGTGTGTGATAGAGAGGCTCTCAGAGTAGTGATCCATCTAGACAGTCAGCAAGCCCCATCACATCACTGTCACACCACTCGCCCTGGTCAGACGAGTGATGGAGTCTGGAGGGAGGGAGGAGATGACAGGGAGAATGACATATCACATCAGACTCATCAGGAAAAGTGCTGTGCCTCACACTCCTTTAGAGGGATAGGGAGGCCGGTTGGGTGAAAACAAAACTCAATTTAAGTTGTCCTGATTGGCACTATTTTCTTAGTTGGAGCTTGTATGGAATTTTCTCTCAAAGGTAAACATAGAGAAGCTTTTACATTTCCGGTGAACTTTGCACTGTGCATGATCAAACACACTGATGAAAGCAGCTTCACTTAAGTTTGCATGGATTTGATAATTCTATGACTATAAACAAAGATGGAATAGTTTCGAATTATTTGTGGCACTCTCTATTTAGCTTGTCTGAACACAGTACAGCTGTCACCTAGAGATAACTTATACCTTGTGTATCAACCCTATTCCAACTACAAAGCAAAAAATATTTTTGTTGTTGTTTCTATTTCTCTGAAGGCAGAGTTTTGCTGTTCCACCATACATATGGTGAAATGTGGAATCATGTCAAATGAATAACAGGGAAGACTGCGATGTTATTCATATTATGTTTCATACAATGCTGTCAGCACAAGATACTCAACAGAAGGAAATACATCCATACTAAAATTGCTATATGGGTTTTGGGTCTGACTGGATAAGGGAGGCAAAGTGTTGGATATGAGAAGGGCAATGAAATGCTCGGAGACAATCTGAAGGATCTTATTAAAGCCATGATCAATAGTTGACCTCCAGATTTGACCATGAACACACATCAGAGAGGGAAAAGAAATCAATAGTCTTAAAAAAAAGATTGACTATATACTTGGATTGTGTGCTTGTGGAGAGGCAGTGACTTGAATGCTCAAACACGAACAGAGAAATGAAGGTGTTCTGGAAGCTTTTACCAGAGCATTATTCCATCCATATTCCAGAACCTTTATTACCCTTGTATTGTAGAACTTCAGTTTGTGTATTGGAAACTAGTAACTGATTCAAAATATTGAATTATGAATAATAACCACATCAACATTGACTTGGTATGTTGTTTGATTCTGACACAATGTAGGCTACACCCATATTATTTGCAGATTATTTACTGTATTTATATGATTTAGCTGGAATTGACCTACAGTAGGTCCTTCTATGTATCCAAAACATATGGAAGTACAGTAGGCCTACGTATTTATGGTGGTAGAAGAGAGATCTGTGCTTGATAGAGGAGCGAGCCTGCAGATGCTCTGATCCACTAAGCCCTCTTTCGTTTTGTCTGAGTCTCCAGACAGCTGCTAGGTAACCGTGGCGACACCTGCGCCGATCTTATTAAGATCTCCGCAGGGGTGGGTGTGGGGAGCCTCAAACTCAGCCTTGGCAACGGGGCTAAGTGGCTCTCGAAGGAGACCAAATTATAGCCTTGTCTAAGGACACCCGAGTGGAAGCCAGGAACCCACACTGCCTCAGTCCTCAGGAGCCTAATGCCGGGTGCTGCTTCTCATAGTGATTGTTTTCTCATCACACGCACATTCTTTGGACCTCGTAAATTGCCTATAAACTGCACAATCACTTACAAGATTCGGCACGAACCCGAATATGAATTCCTGGTTGCGGATAAGGTTTATGTTTCCCCAACGTGATGTTTGGCCTTCCTCGATCATTGCCGTTCCAGTAAAACGTGATCTCAACCATTTCGAGAGTAATGATTTATGAAACCACACCGAGTAAACTTTCATGACATCATTTCCTTTTCTGGCGCGCTCTTGCTCAGCTGCAAATGTAATCAATTGTGCGTCAAATTATCTACAGTCTTTCAGTCGTCTCTGGGCCAAGTTCTGAGGCGCAACGCTGTTTTTGAAGACCAGGAGTCGCGAACCAAAATTGTGTGGAATACTATTGGCTTGTTAACCTTGTCAGCTCCTGCTTTTAAGCTAAATTAACTCGGAAAAAGTGTCCATATTGTGCCTGCACTTTTTCACCCAATGTTTCCGCTTCCCACTGTATTGAAGAACACAAGGAAAATCTCCCTGATACTTTTGGCTTTCCCAAACTCTGCTGAAAATGTGGGCCACAGATGGCCAATCATTATTTCTGTGTGTGTTTATTAGTTCTGGACAGATACCAAGCTTCTCAAAAGTTGATGTCATTTAAGATAGTCCAAGATATTTCATCAGAATTTAGGCAACAGCAGCTGTCTGTGAATATTAAATAAAGGGATGTCAATAACTTCAGATTTTTAGCTGTGAACTTTCTCAAGTGAATCTTGACAATTTAATCTTATTGGCCAGGCACTAAATACATAACAAATTGTTTCCAGTTTTCCATCTGTGGTATTAGTAATAATTGGGGAGGGAGTCACTGGCACATTTGTACAGTTGTAGATTATTGCCATAGAGAAATGCAACACATAACTCCCCTTATATAAGTTCAGTAATTTTTGTTGATTCGTTAAATCACATTCAGTCTTTGTCGATCTCAGAGTGTGGTGAGACCCAGACCTCCCCAAACTGAAACTTGTTGTCATCCTGAAACCAGGTAATCATAGCCAGAATGCCAAATGTCTAATGAGGTTAAATAGAATGGGGCCACACTTCAGTCAATGAGTCATCAATCAGGAATTGGCAGAACATACATCTGGGAATGATCCCAGCCAAGTGGGGTCCTACACATGTCAATATTTATTGAGCAGGCAAAGCAGACGGTGGCCCTGTTGTTCCCTTTGGACCCGAGGACGTTGGATTGAGGGAGGTCTCTGTGTGAGAGCAGAAGACTTCTGGTAATGCAGCCTGCGGCTTTTCATGTTCAGCCATTGGAATATAACAGTCTTGTATCATTACTGATATATTGAGGATGTTCTCTGGTTTTAGTCCTCTCCTCTGCTCACTTCGCTCTCCTGCTAGTCTGAGTATTTGCTAACAGAAGATGCCGTTTCTAAAGCAATCCATAACTGGTAAAGGAGGGTATGGCATTATTTTGAGCAAAGCTCTACGTGTCAGACACAATTCATTCATGTCTGCCGGAAGCATTCTGTGATGTGAATTTGTGCCCAGAGGGTCTCCACTCTGTCTTTTTACTGTGTAAAGGAAGTTACAAAAAAGGAAAAGTTTTATGCGTAGATCTCAGTATAAGCATTCCAGAAGTAATTATAGTAGTATCTCCAGAGACAGGTGGTTGTGGTTTTGTACTTTTACAATAGGTGAAAGCACAGCGTAAGAGATGTGCTGCTTCTTCAGTCTCTCCTTCCTCCACATAGTACATGTTCTAGAGTTCAACTGAGGATATAAAAAAACACAATCAACCTTGTTCAAATCAACTGTCCATGGGTGTAAATATTACTGAAGAAAAGTGTGAAAGCATTTCTCTTTTTACATATACATTTTCTACTATTTGACTAAATGCAGAAACAGCAATGGGTGGAACCTTAATGTGGCAGAGAAAACAACTTCCTCCCCTGTGGGGAATGAACAGCAATCTGGATACTCTGTGAGGGTGCAGCTCAATTAGTACGTCATCACTATATGGAGACTGCATTTCTATCAAGTTTCAAGAGATGACCTCAATTTAAACCTTAGTGGGCCCCGGTTCGAACATGTGGAAGTAGTCTTAAACATCTATTTTCTCTCTCACTCACTTGCCCCTTCACACTCAGTCATTTCCCTCTTTTTCTTACTTGCTCCTCATTCTCTTGTCTGACAGACATTGAAAATAAATAATCTTGGCAAGCCTCAACTGGGCTGTTGCCTGAAAGAAATCCCTATTGGAGACCGTTTCCTGTCGATTGAATTGACACTTCTTGTTTTTTTATTTACTATTGAAAAAAGACTTCTCATGGTCTCAAAGTCCCTTGGTCTTCTGTCTTTAAAAGCAAGATCTCCAGAATATTAACGCCAGGTGTCTGTGCTCAGCTCAGGTTCATCACAGTCTACAGCAAAAAACAAAAGTTCTCAGTTGGACACAACCAAAGAGCTTGGAAGATACAAATGGACTGTTTTGCATTGCATGTGGGCTTTGGATTTTTAATAACCATCTGCATTGTGTGCTAAGGTCAATGTGGCACTGCTACTTTTTTCTCTTCTTTATTAGCATTCTTCATAGTTAGATATGGAGAAGCATATGGCTAACTTTATGTCAAAAATGTAGATATAGTAAGTTGTCTCTTCTGTTAATGGCTGCGATGCCTATTAACAGTGGGCCAGAGGGGAGGGGGTGTTCTGACTGTGTTCTCTCCACTAGAGCATGTCTGTGTGGGAGGCTGGTCTGGCTCCACAGCCGGGAGAGACCCTTCAATCCTGTACTGAAGTGAGAGTGTACTAGTATATGAGCAAGTGTCTCTGTGTTGTCTATGTTAGAGAGCAAATGTGTGTGTGCATGTAACAAAAAACTGTGTGTGTGTGTGTGTTTGTCTCTAAGTGGATACTCATATGTGTGGAACCTCTTTGTTGTGACCCTAGAGGGCTGTTGATCACGTTTTGTCACAAACTCATCTTCTCAAGCGGGGCGATAGAGTGGCCCGTGGAGTAGCTCTGTCATTCACTGACAAGCACTTGAACCTCATGCTGCTGAGGAGGCTGGGTCCTCCCCAAATCCCTATTAATGAGAGAAAGGCTTGAAGAGGCTGTCCTTGACTCTGCCTGCAACGCTTTAATTGTAATCTCAGTGAGGACCCCCTGGCAACAACCTCTCCTTAGACTCTAGAGACTGGGTTCTCCTGATTGAACTGAAAGCCTTTTTTGCATAATTATTTAGCTTCAACTGAACGTAGAAAAGAAACCTATGTTAGCTGAGTGGGTTATCCCACATGACTGTGTTCTGGCCTGCTTGTTAGGACCCATGACTACAGTTTTACAAAGACCACACTGCTCAGGTGAGCCGTTAGACTTGGAAAATTGAGATGAGAGAGGCAGTATATTATTTATAATTCATGGAAACTTGCATTTCTTTTTGAGGTGTGGAGCAACCTTGGAGTCAGCATGACATTGGGCCTGTCCATGTGAGTGAGTGTGAAAATATTGATGTACATAGACAGCACATATGATCAAGTTGACCTTCCTGGTTTCATTAGAGAGCTAGTCTTCCAGAATCCTTAAAAATCCTTGTAAGCATGCCTGCCTGCCTGCCTACCTGCCTGTCTGGAAGGATGAGGGTTTTCCACAAGGGTTTACCAGGACCAAGTAATACCCTCTGCACTGGAAGAAAGTACCAGTACCAGTACTATCGCTGCTCTTGTGGCCATTATTCATTGATTATTTCAGCAGTTGGTACCAGATCGTGGCTCAGACTTCAAGGACATACCATGTTGACTGTCTGAAACATATATGTATCTAAATGTAAATATATAAATATATAAATATGTATATATATATATGTATATAAACGTTGACAAACATGTCAAGAAAAAGTCATAAAATGTTGTATCAAATCCCAAAGTGTTTTCTTCCCTGAAAGTCATCCAGTGCTTCTCAGCTGGAGCAGCTGACTGGTTTATGTTTCTTCTCACCACGCTCTGGGATAATGTGATGTAACCCCACTAAACCCCAAACAAGGTTGTCAGCTGTCCACACGCTGGGCTGCTGCAGACAAGTGGCCAGTGCATTTCACTCTTCTGAATTTATTCGAGTTAGCCACCTGACTTTCGCATCACTCAGCCACTTTCAAGCTTCAAAGCTCCAATTTCATTTTTCACTCTTTCTGGTCAACAGTGGTGTTGGGATCTGGTCTCGCTACTCCAAATTCCACTCAGTTTCCATGGGCCACCCAGTTGAACTGTCCCCATGCCAGTTTGGAGGCATGCCCAAACATGTTGTACAGGGGTGCATTTGCACAGGGTATCAGCATGGTGGCAGCACAGGCAAACACCTTTATTGGTTCATGAATTGTCCACACACCTGCCCCCCCCCCACACACACACATACATACGCACACGCCCCCCCCCCCCCACACACACACACGTGCACACTGAGCCAAGAGTTAATTAAGAAGTGCTTAACCTCATCAAGGCATTTTATGACATCATGGACAAGACTGCAGAGTGATGAGGCTCTGGAGTGGCAGGCCAGTGACTGTCAAAGTGTCTTCTTTTCTTCAAAGGTGCACACGCACACACTTACACAGTTGCCTGTCCAACATGTTAAGTGGGCTGCCATGCAAGCGAGGGTCTTAAGAAGCAGGGTTGTGGGTGTGATATTTCTGCCACGTGGGGAGAGAGAGTGATGGGCCTTGGGCAGCTCTCCAGACCAGCGAGAAATGAACCGCGAAGTAAGGAAGGGGGAGAAAGCCCCCTGATAGCAGGTTTGCAGAACGCAATGAAGTCAACATGTTGGGGAAGGGTGGGAGGCGAAAAACCACTGACAACAGCATAGCTTTTAAGAGGACAGCTTGAAGGGATCAACATGAGTGGCTGGTTTGGTGTGTGTGTGTGGATATCTGTGCGTGTGAAACAAAAAGTCAATAAAATGTTAGCGATAGGATAGAGGATAGGAGGTGAAGGCAGTCTGGTCTTGCACTTGCTATAGACTTGGCCAGACCGCTAGTTTACTATGCTTGTAATTAGATTAAATGATCAGGACTAAGTCTTTGCTGCTAAATAAAATGTATTCTATAATGACTCATCTCAATTAACAATTCCTTAAAGATAACAGAATTCCCCAAGAGCTGCAGAGCCCACAGTAAATTCAGACATTACCTGATGACGAATTAACTATCTGGACCAGTTATTTGACTCCCTCTGTTTGTGCCCCTCTGAATCATTATGCACGGACAAAGCCACCAGGACACGCATCAAAGGGACAAATATTTAGACACACAAACAAAGCAACTCACACACGCTCACTCATAGAAACGCACACTACTACACATACACACACACACACACACACACAGACACACTCACACACAGCTCATCTTCATTCTCTAGTTCATGGCCTTAAGGGACTTATACTGGGGCCTGTTCCCTTGGAAACCTTGCTTGGAGCTATAATGAACTCAGTTCTCTTGTGACCCATAGAGTGACTGCTCTAAAGATACAGAGAGACAGAGACAGAATTCCAGCAATATGTCATGTTGCTTTGAAATACCCAGCAAAATTACAATCAATTAGATTGCCTTTGAAAACTCACTTACTGTAAGTCTCTACCACCTACATGTAGTCAGACATTTGTTATTCAAAGTCTACCCTGTGTGTTTGAATAGCATAGCAAGGTTTACATTTACATGAGATACTGAAATGCAGGTGCTTATTTAGCCATGTGACCATTCATCTAATGTCTGTGCATGTCTTTCTGAAAGTACCCATTAATTAGACCCTTGGTGTGCCAGTGCATGTCTGCCAGTGTATGTGTTTTGATATGTCCATTCCTTCAGGCACAGCACATCATCCACTCCTCACAGGCTATTTGCTCCCTACTCCAAGTCTGTATTTAGCCAGTGTCAATGAAACCCCGGCATCCTCTGCTTTTGTTGTGCTCTCTGCTGTGTCGCCAGGGGCTGTCAATGGGCCTAAGCTAACCTGTTTGCGTCGCATTGAGGCCTAATTGATCCCTGAGGCTGAAGTTAAGCTCTTCTCACCACTGCTTGACTTCACAATGACACGTCTGGGAGGGAGAAGCAACACCTGCTGGGGTTCACGCCGGGGGGGTTATTAAACATATTGAAAGGGGGGATCACATCATGTCTTTCACATCCGAGAGACTGTGGGGAGAGAGGGAGAGAGATGGGGAGTTGAACAATAAGCCTTGTTCAACAGGTGTCGGGATTGTTTGGCATAACAGTGGGGGTGTTATTGGGATGTCTGCAAGGTAACATTAGTCCCTGGGGGTGGGGCAATTTTACCAGGGCTGCTTTGAGTATTGACAATGCAAGTGGAAAAACAGTAAGGGTTCAGGTGAACCAAGTAGGCGAGGCAAAGCAGGGCGAGGGAGGGTGAGGCGGGGCGAGGGAGGGTGAGGCAGGGCGAGGGAGGGTGAGGCGGGGCGAGGGAGTGTGAGGCAGGGCGAGGGAGGACGAAGCAGGGCGAGGCATACATGACAGAGAGGCAGGAGCAGGTGGGATGGTTTTTCCTTTTGAAAAAACAAAAACGTTTTAACTGCCCGCTGCTTAGTTCTCCATAGGGTCAAACGCATCGAATTAAGTGGTAACACCATTAGACAAGTTGTTTTAAGCTCGTTATTCTTCATTCTGCAATAGATTGTCAAAGAGGTACCATACAATTTCGATTATTATTTCTTTTATCACTGGAAAGGTTGGCAAAATGCCCTCATCCCAAAGTAGGTGTGTAGGTGTCAAGTATGCCCTCATCCCAAAGCAAGTGTGTAGGTGTCAAGTACACCCTCATCCCAAAGTGGGTGTGGAGACGCTCCTGTTCTCCGTCCCCCATCCAACACACACACTACCGCCTCACACCAGCCCCCCTACTGTGACGCTAGTGGCGAAAGCAAGAGGAGTACTTGGATATGGTTCCACGGCTAGGTGATGAGGTGCTCCAGCGTCGCTGGCTCCTCTCCACACTCCAGCTGGAGGACAGGAGAGGGCCACTTTGTTGACCTGCTTTTAAAGCCAGGCCACTTGGATCGTAATCACCAAAAATAACACCGGCCCTCTAAGAGAGACCAGGCATACAGTTGGCTTGTGAACAGAGTCCCACGCCAAGCCATGTTCTGCATAATAGAAAACGAATAGTAGTGGTGGCACCTATGTGGACAACGTTAATGGCAATATGTCAAAACAAACAACAACCCACAAAACTATAGGGGGGGGGGGGCTATTACGTACTATTACGTAATAGTATTACGTTTACTCATTTCTAATTGTGCATTGTCTATGTAAGAAGTAGCATCAGACCTACTGTACAACTTATATAACAAACTGGCCACTCTCCCTCTTCTTTGGATTGTTTGTGTGTATTGTCAAGCACTTGGCCCCATCTAAACCCAGGGCAGCCGCCTCTGCTATTGATTCCCCTAACGACGAGGGGAAGAGCTCCTTCTGAGGGGAGGTTTGCAGGATCCTCTTGTCTCCTTTCTTCCCCTTGTTTACCTTTAGTGCCTTAACGAATTGGCCTGATAGGCAGCTGTGTTTTCAAAAGGCTTACACGCCACAGGCTTCTGTGGAGCTGACGGGCTCGCTTTCATTGGCGGATTAGAGCAAATCCATCAGCCCCAGATAGGATTCTCACATTGGGAATTCCTTAACAACTGACACCTTTCTTGGTCTGTCCATTTTTGGGGGGAGTAGAAAAATGGTGGAAATTCAGTTTTAACTCTGTTTTGAGTGATCTATAAAATCTGACCACATAGCTGAGTTATTAACTATGACTTAGGGACCAGTAGTGATGACACAATGAAGGCCACATGGCATAAACACCTGCCAGAAAAGGCTCCATCATTCTCTTTTCCGCTCTCCCTCCCTGCTTCTTTTTTTGGTTCAGCGACACAGTTCATATCTGCATTAGTCCCTTGTGATAAAACCCCTTTCATCCTGTTTGCATTGATTACAGGCTGACGAGTCACTGTGATACACTCAGCGGCCCCAATTCAAATGCCACCCCCCTCCCCCTTCATTCCCCTGACAACACACCGGCCCCTGCGCCGCACAGTGGGGCCTTTGTGGCCAGGAATGTGTCTCCTTTCAGGGCTTGAGCCTGGCTAGGAAAGCATGTCAATAATCCAGAGACAGCGGGCGCTCCACAACGCTGCAAATGACAAACCACCCGCAATGGAATAGGGCCTTCGCTTTTTTGCCTGGCAAGTTGAACAGACAGAGGGGTAGTGAATTGTGATGGAAGGATGGATGTAGGAAAGGATAGATACATCAGTATCAGTGGAGTATCAGTGGATGCACAATTGTTATTTGTCATTCTTTTTCATGAGTTTCTGTGTAAGGAAGGTAAAAGAATTTGATGCAAACCAATCTGAGAAAGAATACTGCAGAGACACCAATGAGCTCACACAATACTTCCTCTGTTCACCAAAAATGTTTCTGTATTATCCAAGCGCTGCTTTCTTGTTGAAGGTAAAATATTTCAAAATGGATTTAAAAAATCTTGTTTCAGGAATGCACCAATTCAGGGACTCCAGTAGTGACTGGATTTAGTTTGGTTGGCTGCAAGACTGTGGTTTGGGGTAGCAGGGGTTTGTTTGAGTAGAGAGCGTAATTCCGCAAGCAGAACAAATGGGATTCACGTCTTTAGCAGCCACTAAAACCATTGAAAATAGACATCTGTTATATTTATTTTGGGACTGCTGTGTGGGGGCCCAGGTATAGGGTTGTGGGAATTCAATGGTAACCTAAGGATGGGGGTGAATAGAACTGATCGTTGCTTTGCAAAGAATTAAATCCACCTCTGCAAATAGCCCCAGTGTGTGTGTAGTGCCTCGGGGTAGGAGTTTCACAGTGTCTGGGGTTCCAGGGTAAATAAACAGGCCAGCGGTCTGCAGAGTGGAGGCTCCCCTTGTCCCAGAGGTGAAGCCCATTCCTTTGTTGCCTCCTAATCCAGCCCACTTTCTATTGAGAGGGATGTGTGTGTGTGGATGTGTGTGTGTGGATGTGTGTGTATGGATGTGTGTGTGTATTGCTTGGATGTGTCTCGAGCTCTCATCATAGTGACGTTGCCAGCACATAGATCCCAGATGACCACATCCTGACACTGGATCCACACTCTGACAGCCAGTGAAAAGCAGTACTATGAAAACCTTGACTCATTTCTCTACAAATGACCCACAAACTTACAACCTTAACATGAATTGTTGCAGTGTTGCATTGTTGTGTTAGCCCTCCACCAATGACCTCTAAAACTATTTCAAAGAGGAACCCGTAGTGACCCATAGTTTTTGTGAATGTATGCAAGAGATTCTGCAGTGACCACTATTGGTTTACTGTGGTTCATTCAGTAGGATTAGTAAATTAATTTTATAGCTTCTTTGCACACAGTAGGTTCAATTGATGGGCCGGTAGCCCTTTGGCCTAATTCTCCAGCACTAGCAATCCTGGGTGTTTCTGTTCGAGCCATCAACTATCCCATCTGGACTAGTCCAAAGTTTACAACTCGATGGTCAATAAGGAGGGGTCTTTTGCCCTTCCCCTGAGCGAATGACCCTGCAGACCTCTCTGTACATAAACATCTAAAGATGTCCAATCGATGCAAAGTTTTTCATTTCAAGCATTTATCAAAGGAATGTGTAAATATGGGTCCAGATTGTTTGTATGTTTGAAAGGGTTTACATTGTGTTGATGAATACAATAAGTAGATTTATGGACATTTAAAAGATATACTGTTCTTGGATGGTAAATTGTTTAAGTGTATTTACATACCATTAGGCCATGGAGAACATAATCTCATTTCTAAACAGGCTTATATATTTTAGGAGGTGGCAAAATATACTATAATTTTAAACAGTCTGGAAAAATATGACTAAAAAGCCAAAAGAGAAACATGCTAATTTATACAAACAGTTGGCTGCAATGAGACAATGTTTAAGCGAGGTAAATGCTTTGTTTTGTGGTAATACAAATGTATTCTTGGAGGAGGGGGGAATCAAACTGATATTTAGCCCCTGCTAGCTTTTTTTCTTCCTCCTTTTGTTTTATGCAAGGCTCTTTTACCACATGGTAGTGACAGATTGTTTGAGCTGGAAGGAAAAGCCATTCGAAGCTAATTAAGCAGCCATTCTAGGCACTATTCGCAGGCAGGAGGGAGAGAAGCACAGGCATTTGTCAGCGCTGAGCCCCTCGTGGTATTGATTGACAACAGTGGGATACTGACTGACAGTCTCTACAAGACTGGACCAATTGTAAGCGAGAGAGCAACCCAGTTGCATTACTATTGGATATCTAGCAGTGGGGAAAAAAAAGAGGAGCCCCACGTGGGGCATGGTACAGTGAGCAACACGTGATAGGCTGATTTCCTCAGGCGCAGACACAGTGTACCTTCAGTTGTAGATATGAAAGGTTGCTGATGCTTGAGAACTCTTTAAATGTTTTGAATTAAATCCTCTTGATGGTCAATGCGCCTGGTTATATAGAATGTTGAGTTTATTGTGTTTATCGATTTTTTCTTTTATATTGAATGACTAACATCGTTTAATGACAGAGCTACGTGCATTTAAGAGCAAAATTCACAATGTAGTTGCCGAGGCATAATATGTAGGCTCTGAACCTATACTGAAAATAGAGCAATACAAATTTGAGGGAATTTTCTAACTAATGTGGAATGCTTTGAATTTTATACCTCTAAAACAGATTTTTGTCACCATCCGGCCTGAAAGACAATTTTTGTAAAACCTTTCCTCTGATGATATTTAAATGATTCATTTAACAATACCATGTAATTGTTGGTGTGAGTACATTGTTTTTAAAAAGTTGTTTGTTGAACGATAGTTCAGATCCAAAATGGCGAGCATATGAGGTCATGTATCACTGTCCAATCGCAGTACAAGTATATTTTGTACCCCACGTGGGGACAACTATCTGCGATTGGACGATGTTGCCATGCTCCTTCGGAGAATCCGATTGGCGTATGAGGAGCCCTCTCGCGGCAGTTGAGTCCTCGTGTCCGTGCACAGTCTGTGTGTGGTACAGCAAGCGGTGGAGGAACTGGGTGAATCGAATGAAAGCAATTGGTACCTTTTACAACATCAAACCATTGTGCGTTTAACCTCCAAACTAAAAGTATTGTTTCTGGACTTACTGGGAAATTAATCGACTACTGCTCGGCAGAAGAAACGCTTTCTTGGAAGTTTTAAGCGGCTAACAACTGGTCGTAATCGACGGGTTCCCGACGTCCGTTCGGGGAGGTTTTCTCCAGGCAGGTTGCGTGCGGCGCCTCTAGATCATAAGAGTTTCTAAGGACTCGTCTGGGAGATGGATTCCATGTAAACAGCGAATGCTTTTTCGATTATATCTTCTTTCGCGGAGGAAGGTCACAAGCCGAGGGTATGAGCATTTGAGAAAATACTGTCGTCGTGGTGAAGAGAGTGGAATCAACCGAGACAAAGGTAAAAGCAGAAGACATGAAGAGCCGCTAACAAGACTGGTGGTGTGGCTCGTGGGCTGCTACGCTGAGAGCCGCAGTGTTTTTTTATTGCTGTTTCTGCTGACAGACTTTCGCAACAAACCGAAATGATAGCCTACCTTAAAAAATGTTACATTTGCACTGAAATTAAATTATAAATGTATAAACTTTAAAGTTAGACTAGCCTACACTAATGGACAGCCAAATTGGTATTACATGGATGTCCAAGTTCCTTCCTCTGTTTATTATCACGAATAGATTACCAAGTAGGCCTTATTATTTTTGGAAAGACAGTCAACAATGATGAGAGTGAATACTACAGATATGTTTCATGCTTTATCCTGTGCAAGTTCAAGCAAGTACCCAGGGCTAATATCAGTTCCTCTTTGTTTGTGATGGTACAGTATAGGAAGCGAGATACCAACTAAAACCGAGAAAGATCCAGGGACTGGGTCGACGTGCACTCTCCATCGCCGTGGACTAGGCTTTGTCTGACTGCTTGGGTTGTACAGGGAGGGGTGGCGGACAACCGCTACTACACTCGGATTACTCAAACAACCCCCCCCCTCCCCGCCCCCCTCCCCCATTTCCCACTGAAAAAGGATACACACAACATGTATCCACAGGGCCGGCATCCGGTAAGATGAAACACTTGTTATGATGGTGTTTGTAAGTCGTATGCTAATGAACCGCTTTTAGAGTAATTAGCCCGCCAGCAAGCAGCTCGCAATCTACTGCACCGTAACCTCCTATTTATGGTTCTCATGTCGACTACAGGAAATGATTCAAGCCATTGACCAAAGGTTTCGACTTGATCTAAACTGAAAACACTAAGGATATTCACTTCTGCGGATTTGTAGTAGCACAATAGAGATGTTGTAAGAAAATGATCTCCCCTGTCCTACAGTACTCTAAATTATCGGAGTAGTTTCCGTTTAAGTAGGCGGATGTTGTAATAATTGCGCTGCGTGCATGGAATTCTTCGAAGCGCAGGTTGTGACCCCCTCCACCGTGTTCTCTGAGGACGCATGCAATGATCCGCTTCTGTCAGGGCGCTCTGAGTGATAATGGGCTCTTCGAACAATTATGAAAGCAGCCACCAGGAAGGGCTCAAGGGAAGGAAAGCTTGGGCAGCGTAGCTGACAAACCAACATTTTCAGTCAGAGCGAAAACCTCTTTAACGTGAAAGCGGCAACAATAGCAAAGGACATGTCCTATTGGTAACAGATGTTATTCGAGATATGCCACAGATTTTTGTTATGGCTGTGGCGGTATTGCCGTTTTGTGATAGTCTCATTCGGATCTGTGTTCCTAGGCACCTCATCAACCGGGGCAGCCTGGATTCAAGTTTACCGTGGCAGAGTCATGCGACAGGATCAAAGACGAGTTTCAGTTCCTTCAGGCTCAATACCACAGGTACCACTGCTCTTGTACTCGTTCTTTTCCAGATCAAAGAAGTAGTAAATACCATGTGAATGTGTGTGGATGCCTGTCTACTACACCTGCAGTATGCACAGGTTCACACACACACACACACACACACACACACACACACACACACACACACACACAGTGTGTAATTATTGAAATGAAAATAATGTGAAATCGTCTCTCCCAGTTTGAAAGTGGAGTATGACAAACTGGCCAATGAGAAGACGGAGATGCAGCGTCACTATGTTATGGTGAGAACACAACCTTCACGCCTCATGAGTCTCATCTGTGTGCTGAAGCACTTAGGCAGACTTAGCAGTGTTGGCTGTTGCAATGTTAAACTCCACACACGGAGTGCAGGTGATTATACGAGGACAAGTCTGACTCACAAGATGATTGGAGCAAACCGGGTGTGTTGTGTGGGACTCCAGCAAATGGCTAGTTGATTGCAGGGTGTGACGAGGCCCCCATTATTGAGACAGGAGGCTGGCTCCAGCACCAGATTTACGCCCCAACCCTCCCACGAACAAACACACCCTTCCCCTGACCCCCCTAGGGGTCAGGACTGAGCTGCTGGCTTTGGGTGTCAATCTCATTATTTTGGGCTGATTTTCCTCTTCTAGTCTGAGCTGCAGTGCTCTCTGGCTCCACCATGCTTTATTTAGAGACGGGGGCACAGTCTAAAACACACACACACACACACACACTTACCATGGTCCCACGACAGGTTCGTAAATACTTTACATGGTGAGAAATATTTATTCAGCGTCATTTATCTAAATGGACTTGCTAGCACAAAGTTTGAGGGTACAAGTTTACTTTACATCTCAGTCTAACAGTGTTGAAGAAAGGAAAAAAGAATGAAAAAGGTAAAAAAAAAATTGTTAAATACTAGCTTCTGAGAAAGTTGTATACATACATACACACAGACCAAAAGTCACATTTCAAATTCAAGCATGTGTCATACTGCTTCTGATATAGATGGATCCATCTAAGATGACAGACCTGTTTAACCATGCGGGGAAAAGGGCAATTGTTTTGTGTTTCGAGAAGCCCAGCCCACAAGTCACGTTTCCTTTCTGTACCTATTCCAGCCTAATACTTTCCATTCTTACCATAAGAGTTGAATATCTTCCCATACATGCAGGCACACTTGATTTTGTGCAAAGCCATTTTCACGAAAACTTTCAACCGAAAGAGAGAGGATAAACTGACTGAGAAGTGATGAATGACGGAGATCAGAAGAGCAGGCAAGCCTAGTGTCAGTCAGGAACATTCCAGCTGAGACAGACAGCCTGCCCTCTGTGAACCTGACAGCTGGGACACACTGCTAGTCATGAAGAAACCAGGGAGGGATGGAAAACAAAAGTTGATTTCAGAATTGGAGTGCAACAGTGGATGGATATTTGGGATATTCCTCTCACCGTTGATGTGCCAAATTAACATGTCATATTTCTCTTTTTCATAGTACTACGAGATGTCCTATGGGCTTAACATTGAGATGCACAAACAGGTATGTAGTTTAAAGCAAATACTTCAAGAAGATTTTGAGACTGGAGTTGTCAGCAGTGGCCTTGGGGCTTCTTTGTGAATGACTTATGTTTGACCTGTTTGTCTGTTTGTCTGTCTTTAGGTAGGGATTGCATAGCACTAGCAAGACCTTTGTGTTTGTTCAAGTGATGCCTTCTCTTATACACACTGACCTTAGTCTATAACCACATCCATAAATACCACACACACACACACACACACACACACACACACACACACACACACACACACACACACGACTCCCTCCTGTCCATGAAAACGCTGACAGGCTAAATAGTGTGCAGGGCATGCAGCTTGATGGGGTTGCTTTGATAAGATTAAAGTGAAGTCTTTGGCAGGGAGTCTGAAGGGTTGTGTGTGTATGCGCACGTGTGTACGTGCATAGACACACATGACCTGTCTGTGAGCTGTGCGTTTATAAATTCCTGAAATAAGGTCCTGCTAGTTTACTAACACTTTGGCAGCAGGCCTTGCAGGAGTTGTTCATCAGTATTGATAGGATAATGTGAGGAGGTGTCAGCTAAGAGTTCACATCTGCCCCACCTGTTCTATCAAAGAAGCCATTTTGATATGGTCACAGCTATTTCTTCTCTCGCTCTATCTCTCTCTCTCCCTCTCTCCCACTCTCTTCTCCCTCGATCCTCTCTCTCTCCCCTCTCTCTCTCTCTCCCTCTATCCCTCTCTCTCTCCCTCTATCCCTCTCTCGCCAGTGCTTCCCTCATTCCTACATCTTTCTTTCCCACTTCCTAAGCCCCCCCCCATCTTTATACCCTCTCTCTGACTACGTGATTAGAATGAAAGCCTGCGTGTGGTTAGCCATGTGATGGTGATTCGTGGTGTGCATGAACGATGGGAGAGGGGGGGGGTAGCGTGTATTGATGAGGACTGGCTGGCTTTATGATTCTCACTCTCAGGGGGGTCCTGCAAGGTTAATGGCATCTGTTGGTAGATAGAGAATTGGAATAGCGAATGCCCGATTTACCAGATGAGGGTTGTGTGTGTGGTGTTGAGTGTGATTTTCAGAACGTGTGTATATCCAATTTAGCATCTCCACTCCCCACAGTAAGGGATTCTTTCACCATTTATCAGGTGTACAGAGTGGAATGGGGGGGAGGGAGGGAGAACAGGTTAATCGACTGGCTGGGTCCCAAGCTTTGCCTTTTGTTTATCAATAAGCCCCACAGAGTGGAGTGAGCCATCTGAATAATGCATGATCTCACTCCTCCCCCATCATCCCTGCAGCCCTCCAGCCCAGTGTTTGTGATGACATCAGCGAGGGGTAAACAGACAAGCCCTCGACTCTCCCCATTATCTCTGCTGCTGAGGAGAAAGGGGGGAGGGGATAGAGGGAAGGGAAGGGGGTATAGGAGGAAGGGATGGAGGGAAGGGAGGATAGGAGGATAAGAGGAAGGGATAGAGGGAAGGGACGGGGGATAGGAGGAATGGATAGAGGGAAGGGATAGAGGGAAGGGAAGGGGGGATATGAGGGAGGCATAGAGGGATGGAAAAAGGGGGGATAGGAGGAAGGGATAGAGGGATGGAAAAGGGGGGATAGGAGGAAGAGATAGAGGGATGGAAAAGGAGGGATAGAGGGAAGGGAAGGGGGATAGGAGGAAGGGATAGAAGGAAGGGAAGGGGTCGGCTTATTGGATGCAGACAGGCATATTATTTCCCAGCTAGAGGGATTTAGTTTGTAAAGGAGAAAACATGGCAATCCATCAACACCAACCCCCCCTCCAAACCTTCATGCACATTTCCTTTGAGAGTTGAGTGGAGCTGTGTAGAAGCTATGTAGTGCAGGTGTTAATAGTACGCTAACAAACACACACTGACAGATGTGTGTGGATATATACAAGGCTGCACATCCCTTGCCACCACTAATCAGATAGCCTCCCCCCGCCTCTTCCCCTTGCCTAGTCTTCTTCACGCTCCCAGCATCACCTCAGTAGCCTCTCGTGCAGCTGGTAGCAGAGAGCTCTCTGGTAGCAGAGGGCTCTCTGGTAGAGTGGCAGAGAGCTCTCTGGTAGCAGAGCAGAGGCTCTCTGGTAGCAGAGCAGAGGCTCTCTGGTAGCAGAGCAGAGGCTCTCTGGTAGCAGCCAGGGGGCTGATTTGTTTTGACAGCGTCTCGTATTATGCTGGACCATCAGGCGGAGGTAATCACCCTCGCTCGCTGTCAATAAATGATTTTAATTAGCGCAGCTCATTAGGCCTTTTCTGTAACGTGCCCTGTGTGTGGAAGTGTACAGCTGGGGGGGTCTCTGTTTTTCGAAAGTCTCTTATGTCTCTCATTCTTCTTGGTTATGTGCATTTTCTCTTTATCTATTTGCTCTTCATCAAGCTGGTTGTGTCTCAGCCAGGTTGGGTAAAGTTCCTTGAGAACCTGGGCTTTTCTCAATCATAAGACAGCCATTTTCTTTGTTTGTGTTTGCTCATTTCCTTTCTCTGCCAGTCGATACACTAGGTTTTTCCAAAGCTCAGAGTGCTTATTAAGGGAAGTCCTGTCTGTGTCTGTCCTGATCTTGGGTGGGGGTGGGGGTGTGGGTGCTGAGCAGATATAGATGGAAGGAGAGAGGTGTGTGAGGCGTATGTGTGTAAGAAAGAGATGGGGGAGGCTTGTTCAAATGAATAATTTATACAGGATTCCAGGAATTGTTTGCCAAGGTGATTATGGTTGACTTGTCAGTAAGCCAAAACAAACTTACTGGGTGAACACACACACACACACACGCGCACACACACACACACACACACGCGCACACACACCGAACATTCTCCAGACTTGCTACAAGGGGTGTAGAGTGGTTACCAGTAGTTGTGAAACTTCATTAAAAGCCAAGAATATCCAATTGAAAAGTACAATACAATTATAGCATTGTTGAAAATGTGTGTGTTCACTCAAGCATCTAATGCTCTTTGGTGCCTGATGTAGAGCTATGGAGGAAAAGGTTTCAAGAATAATGAAAGAAAAATATTTTCTGGGTCCTATCCTGCCTTAATGGAATTGGAGGGGTATTTGTTATTGGCAAGGGTTTGTATAGTTGCTAGAGAAGGAGGGTGTGTGTACATGCACGTGTGTGTGCTGCATGTCATAGTCTAGTAGTGTGACCCGGACCATTAGAAAGTTCTCATCTTTCACCCTGAACTGAATCATAGAGCAGGTGAACTCATGAATAAACAGGCTACTTTTATGCACAGTTAGCTTGTCAGCAGACATGCCCAGGTCCCAGATTTGAGTTCGCTACTGGCAAGATTGTACTTCAATTTGACTGCTCCTCATGTCACTGCGCATGTCTAAATATTGGTGCACTTCCTGCACATGCAGCGCGTGTCAGCTCTGTCATGCTAAGCAGATGTTCCCTCTGCCCCCGTCCCTCACGAGCTGCGGTTCCCTGCTCCCCTAGCAGTAAGCCCAGGGCTCTGGGCAGCCAAGAGGAAGGAGGGGTGGAGGTTAAGCATGAGTGGAGTCACAGCCCAGGACCTGCCAGACCTCTGACCCGCCCACACCATCCAAGCCTTGTTTTCCCACCAATTGAATCCTCATCAGTCCCACCTCCCTCCTTACCTCCACTTCCCAGTATGCTAATGCCCACGGCGACAAACAGCCAAATGGCTTTCAACACTTGCCGCTGACGGAGCTGTGGCACAGAGGGCCTCTCCAAGCGAGCGCTCTGCAGCTCAGAGTACTCTGTAATTATGGAGGCCCGGTGAAAAGCCTCAGACAGCTCAAGGGCTCTGTTTTCATTGGCTTAAAGCGACAACAACCCTATTTTTAGCGGCGGTGGCTAGCAGAGGCTAAAGGCGCCCTTTCTGCCACCACGTTGTCATCAGGTCTCTTACTAGGGATGTGTACGGTGGAAACAGCAGTTCGGTACTTTTGGTCCTTATTCACCTTTAAGTGAATATAAGCCTTTATCACTTTGTCCCCGAACTTATAACTTAACCAGACTATTCTGGTAACGTTTATGAAGTTGCAAGATTACAGGAGAGCTTGATACATATGCTTTGGGGCAAACAGTTGATACTCTTCTTGTGAAGTCATTCTTTCGGTCCCACTAGCAAGCCAGGGTTTTCAGGGAACGCTCTAAGCCCAAGGGACCACCGGATGCAACCTTTTGGGAAAGGGTCAAAGTCTGGGCTGTCTGAGCACCTGGCGTTCCAGCTCGCCTTTCACAGACAAAGCCAACCAGCCGTGAAGAGCGAGTACGGTGTGTGTATACGCTGCTCCTTCTATGAGCGTGTCTCACAGCCCCAAACGCACTGAGAAACCTACCTGGATCTCATGCATGACCTTAAACCTTCTCCAAGACCTAGTGATAGGAGGGGGAGTAGCATTTAGTGTCATGGTAAAATAACCAACTGAGTAACTATGGTTAGCGTATTGTGTAGTTTGAATGGTGAGTGTATTTTGTATATGAAAATGGGATATAATGGAATAACAAGGAATTCAAACACAACTGTTCTGAACTTCCTAAACAGATAACAGGGAAGAGATGCATGTGTGTGTGTGCGTGCCCTGTGTGCGTGCTGTGTGTGTGCGCTGCCTCAAGTCCACCCCTCCCTCTACGTCTAGACATGCAGCCAAGCAGCCTCGCAGCCTTGCTCCCATGTTACCCTCCTTTTAATCCCCCATAAATTTCCTGTGCCGATCTGATCGACAGGCCCAAAATTCAATTTAATGACCTGCCTCTGTGCGCCTAATATGATTTTACAGGCAGTTATGGTCAATCCCAGACCCAATTTACATAATGATCAGCCGCAGATAGGGCCTGCCACTGTTGCCCCGGCAACACAGGGAAAGAGGCTCTGGAATGAGGCTTGGGGCAGGGGGGAGATGGTGGGAGGACACGACAAGGAAACTGGCTTGGAGTTATACAGGGTGGATAGGTTAGAAAGGAGGGACGATTTATTTATTGTAAATGTTCTTTCGAAAGGTTTATATGTCCTCATATTATGCCAGCAAGATCAGAGGTCTCAACTATTTTCTCTGTCTTTTGAAACTGGAGACTTAAAACCAGAGGGATGCAAAAGGCTACCAGCCACACCACCATGACTCTGTACACTCCCTCTCAAACCAAAGAGGAGAGTTCCATCTGGGGAACCTGTACAGCTAGAGGGGCCGTATGCTAACCCACCATACACATTCACATCCAGGACAGTCAAATGAATCTGGTGTCAGATCAACAGGCCACTCTCTGCTCCACATCATCCTTATTTCTTTATGTTGTTTTTAAACTTCTCTCTCATTGGCCATTTTATCCAGGGATGCTCTGCATAGTTATCTTGGCTCGGATGCACCGTCTTACTCTTCTGCTAACATCGCTCGATCCACTCGATACAAACGACGTTGATGATGGATACTAGTAGTCATCCAGCCATCCTGTCTCTCGGTCTCCCTCTCTATCTTTGCACTAATTGTGAAGTATTGCCCTCATTTGGCGTCTTCTGCCCAGCTGCTATTAGCATATTTCAGTCTCCTAATGAAATCAAGGAGGGAGTCTAATGGATGTCGGGGATAGGGAGGAGGGAGGTGGGAGCAGATTTGGTTTGTTTTTAGGTGGTGCCCATTTATCGAGGAAATGAATGGGATGCTAGACAGACATGGGGGGAGGGCATTATCATTAGAAACGTTCAGGTGTTTAAGTGTGTGTTTGGTGGGCTTGCTCTGAGTGAATGACACCCTGTTTTTTTACGTTGAATACACGATGAATACATACTCTGGTAGCAGGGATTTTACAAGGACACCTTGAGGGATGAATCTGCATCTGGAAATCTAAAAGGATTATCTCTCTCTCTTTTTTCCCCCCTATCAGACTGAGATTGCAAAGCGGCTTAATGCGATACTTGCCCAGATCATGCCTTTCTTGTCACAAGAGGTGAGTATTTGGATTTGCAACTTCGTAAAACTACTGGTGGGAGTTCTGTCTTGCCAGCACAGCTAAACTGATATCATTACTATGTCCAAAAATATCAACTGTAAAATGAAACTCAAATGCACAGTCTTCTACAGTGGAGTGTATTGTAAACAAGTGTACACGCCCGCCTCTACGTTCTGCTACATTCTTGTGTTTGTCTGTGTTCCCTTAGCACCAACAGCAGGTGGCCCAGGCTGTTGAGCGTGCTAAACAGGTGACTATGACAGAGCTGAATGCCATCATCGGGGTACGTGGACTTCCCAATCTGCCCCTCACCGTGTGTATACCTACTTTCTACCTTCATTTGCCATCAGGCCAGAGGCAAACCTAGGGCAAACCTGCACGCACACTGGGAGGTTGGCAGACCTCTTCTTATGACATGTAGACCGCCACGCTCTAAAGCAGGGATGAATGCCTCTAGTTCCAGGCTGAAGTCCCATGGATTATATCTATACACCATGCCGTGGGAAACGGTTAATGGGCAAAATCCTGTTTGAGAATGCTTAAAACTATAACATGCACCCATGTCAGTGTATGTTATGAGTGTATCTAATCTGTTCTTGTCACTTACCCCATCCCTGTGTGCAGATTTGCCCTTGCCAGTGATGGTCTTTATGATTTGAGTTTGTTATTTGAGTATGTGATGCTTTATTGATAGGACCTATGCACTGTTGAATGACTGTTAGACACTTGACATTAAGATTACAATAACTACTATGTGACTAGCAATACCTAAAAGAGCATTGTTTTAGTTATATAGGAAGTGTTGTGTAGGTAAACGTCTTTATTTAGCAGGAAGTTCTGACACCAGTGAAACGTGATGGCACAGATGAGGGCATATCCACTTTACACCACCATACTGTGCCTTCTTACACTTTTTATAACTATATTGACCTGTTATACATATTTCAGTTTAATTACATGCCAAAATATTGTAGATATGCAGGAATCGCTGTGTTGCAATTGAAATGTTGTCACATGGTGCCTAATGTGACCTAATGTAAAGTGTTGCTGAATATTTGTATTAGCATTATTGGTGTGACATTGTAAGTGGTAAACATACAGCCTTAAAGAGGGCCTGAAATGGATGTTATGAACAATGTGGTTGTAGACAGAAGAGTTCATCCTAGTGCGAGTCGATCAGGCCCTTATCTGGGCTTTCTCTGCTAAATACTCCTAAGTTTAATAGGATCAGGTGCTGTAGCATGTAGACTCAAACGACGGCCTCTGATCCACATATGACAAATGGGAGAAAAGCATAAAATATGTGGCCTTGTCCTCACTAAATACGTGTGTGTACTGGTTACACATTAAGAAAGGGATGGGCTAAGGAGCTTGGTTAGGGCGTGGACACACACACACCTGGAGAAGTGTGTTTTGTCAGGATGTTGATGAGCACCTGGCAAGGAGACTGTGTACACAAACACACACTATCAAAACAAGGTTTTATTAGTTGTTGGGAGAAAGGGCAGGAGATCAAGCCCTAAGCTTCTCTGTAAGGGAGGGGAGAAGGCAGGAAGAGGGAGAGAGGGCCGGGAGAGAAGGGGAGGGTAAGGGAGGGGGAGCAGCGAAAGAGGTGGGGCAGGGAGAGAGGGGGAGGGCAGACTGGGGAAAAAGGAATGGAGAGAGCAGCCAGAGGGATTGGTGGTGAAAGGCCAAGGCCAGGGGGTCGTTATCCAATGATAATCTGAGACAGTCAGCATTTGGCATCCTGCTGCTGTAGTTTAATAACAAAGATGGATGAGTATGAGGAATTTGACACTCATTCAAACACACCCACACCCCTAAAAAAGAGTCACATAAAACACACAAAGAAGAACACCAAGAAAAGTACTGACTGTGCTTGATGGCACAGGCACTAAGCACAGTGTTACTACTTTGTGTTCTGGGACAGCAAAAGCACTCAATCACTCTCTCTATCTCTATCTCTCTCTCATATACACACACACACACACCCACACACACACACCTTGACCTCTGTCCCAAGTCCCAAGCTTCTTCAGCTGTTTCCAGGTGTTCCTGGAGACCTAATCAGTCTTATCTAGGTATCTACAACCTGCTCATCTGGCCTTCAAACACAGGTTATCATTGGCCAATAAATACTAAATACTGACTGAGACCAGTGATGCTAATGGCTTAGCTAGTCAATGTACTGGACTGTGTTTACTCTAGGGGGTTTCCACCATGGCTAAGTATGATAAATCTCCCAAAGCAAGTTTATCTGTGGTGATAAAAACCAGAGCCCAGTCCCATTGAGATTATGCACTTAATCAATCGCTTTATTGTGCAATGTGATAGACGTGTTATGGATTTTCACTTAATTGCTCAAGCACAGCCCTAAAATGGAATCTTGAATGTATTAATAGGCTGTCATAGGATGCAAAGGGATGCTTGGAATATGGTGCAAAGTTACTCACAATGTCCAGCTTTGAGTCACGGTGACTGGGTTTGAGACTGGCTTCCTGCTTAGATAATGGTTAACAGCCTGCTGGCATGTTACTTATCTAACACAGTAAACTCCTGTGTAAACTCTAATCAGCTAGAGACTCAAATCGCATTCTTGTTAAACATTAGTGTCTGGTTTGTTATTGGTCTTCCTCAGACGTGCTTGATGTCCATTTTGAACTTCTGTTTTCAATTCATAATACTATTCACTGACTGTGTCACATAGGGGCCTTACAGAAGACAAAGTAAAAATAAGGGTTTGTTTTCCACGTTATCATTATAATTTACAGCCATTACAGGTCCTCTTTCATTGTTGCAGATCTCATATGTGAGACCTGAGTGAATACATTTCACTCTGTCATCTGCTGCCATTTGGGTACCGTAATTATTGTATAGCAGCATGTAGTACATGTTTTAGCTTAGCATTAGCAGCGGCTGTGGTTATCATATTCATGTGTTTAGCCTAGCTAGCATAACTTTCACTAGTAGCGTAGCTACATCACTACCTGTGGTAAGCTTAGCTTCAGCTTTGAGCTATGTTGGACTTTTTCTCACCTTCCTCTCTCTCTAACTCATCAGCAGCAACATGCTGTCTACCCAGCCTTGAGGGTCAGTGTTTGGGAGAGGGTGGGAATGGAAAGATGCGTGGATGTGTTGACGTTTGTACAAACTGCTGCCTACTAATGCATGGCAAGGGCTTTGCAACCAGAGATGATAGAGTACAGTTCGAGTGAAAGCATGCTATGAACGACACTCAACACGGAACACCCCTTTTTTGGGGTAGGGTTGAAAGGCTGGCAGGCTTTGTCGAGGTCAGAGCATTCCGTTGAAGCCAATCAAGAAATAGAGAAGTGAAAGGTAGCCACTCAAATAATTCGGATGCTTCCCAGTCAGTTGTTGCCATGTTTGTTTGGTACTCTGCCAGTGAGCTTTGCTAGTGGAGTGGACCAGGACATTAGTTCCACCTGACAGTAAAGATGTATGGGAGCTTAGCTAGCTGGAATAGCCTGTTTCCTGTGGTTCTAGCAGCAAGGGGCCACAAGCTTTGGTCAACGTTTACGCAAATAAAAAAAGATAAATGGCAAAAAGAGCTGATTCTTTATCCAGGAATATTGCATTAGAAGTCATTTATTTCATTCTTTTTTTGTCAGCCCCCCTCCCCCTCCCTTGGCTTGTTAATGAGGCTCCTTCATGTTCCCTGCATGCTTCCTCATTAGGCAGGCTCTACAGGGACATTTCTGCTCTATCTATACAGCCCTCCCCTCCTCTCTCCTTTATGTATGCTCCCTATTCTTCCTTTCACTTCACTGCAGCCACATTTGGGTAAAAAGACAAAAAAATCCATCCATCCATTACACAAATTGGCCTTTACTTCACAGAAGACCAGTATGATATCGAATGATTAACAACCCCTATTCCACATTGGTTGTTTTGTTATATGATTTTATGTTCCTGGCTCAAGCTAATGACCAATACTAGATGATAGGCCCGTTCTTAATGGCATGGCTAAATGAACCCTTTAAGGCCTAAACCCTATGCACCTTACATGTCTGCTTTCCTGATTGGACACCATAGACAAAGGCTATGCCAACACAGGAGAGGGATGTGGTGGGGGATGTGGTGGGGGCTGTGGTGGAGAGTGGCAGGTGATGGATGTGCTAAGTGTTATTTAACCTGGTTTTAAAGCACTTGCTTCCCGTTTGGCTGGAGGCCATTTGACTCCCTCCATAGTCTCTCTCAGACACTGCCAGGCTTCTGGGAGGGCTGTGAGTGTGTTTTTGTGAGTGCATGTGTGTGTGTTTTTGTGAATGTGTGTGTGTGTGTTTTTGTGTGTGCTTGTTTGTGTTTGTGAGTGTGTGGGTGTGTGTGTGTGTGTGTGAGGGGGGGGGATGTTGCTCTCCATTGTCAGGGTGTTGAATGATTTTCATACGCCTTTATAATAGCATATAAATGTGGGGAGTTTTTCACAAGAGGCTTTTAACCAAAGTGATTGTTTTGTTGTGGTTGCTTGACTAATTACTAATGTGTCGGAGCTACAAAGACTACTGTGCATGAAAGTGGTGATACTGCGTCTGTGTTGGTGTGTTTGGTGCCTTTTGATCGTCCATGTTATAGTTTGTGGAAGTTTGTATTGCTGTCATCAAAGGGGTGCAAGCGTGACAGTTGAAACACATTTCCCAATAGACATTACATCTTGAATACATGTGTAGCCTGCCTCTGAAATCAGTTAGTTCTATAATCGTCACAGTGTTGCACTCCTCTGAATAGTCACCCCCCCCCCTTGGAAAGTTCTGAAGCCCAGTATTAGCTGGTCCTGGACCCTTTTCCCAGCCAACCCACTGTTGGTTTCTCCAAACAGCAGCAGCAGCTCCAGGCACAGCACCTCTCTCATGCTGCCCATGGCCCTCCCATCCAGCTGCCACCCCACCCCTCGGGTCTCCAGCCCCCAGGTATACCCCCAGTACCAGGAGCAGGGGCTGGCCTGCTGGCTCTAGGTGCCCTGGGTAGCCAGGCCCACCTGCCTGTGAAGGACGAGAAGAACCACCATGACCTGGAGCACAGAGGTGAGGATGCCGCTCGGTGGCCATTTTGGTCCACCACACATTGGTAATGTTGTTTTGATTCTACGTGATAGGATATTCTGGTTCCTAACTGCCACCACCGTGTCTAGTGGCTTATAGTGGCGTATACAATGTGTCTCTTTATGTTCCATAATAACTGAGATATTTAACAAGCATTCTAATCATCTGGTTGGTTCTCTCTCCCTGTGACCCGTCATCTGGCCCCTCCCTCCTGGAACCTCCTCTGGTAAAAGAGCGGGAGTCAAGCACGGTAAGTTGCCACCTGACAGCCCTCAACCTCCCTTGTTTTCCCAACGTGTAACTTCACGTTGGTTTCGGATGTGTTCAATGATCAGGCACATTTTGCATCGACTTTGAGCTCAGACCCCTTGTTAGTGAATTGCAATTGGTGAGCCAAAAGCACAGTCATTTTTTTGTTGCAGTGTTAAGCCTCCTTGAAATCAACCGATGAATGGAAAATGAAGTCTTGATTTAAGCTGGTGGCGTCTAATCCTGGTGGATAATGACTTGAACCACAGGGTGTGGATTAGTATCTCTCATTTCATCACAATTAAAAAATACTTAATCTTTCCTTCCAACTTAAAGGATTTACTGTAGGCCTTTCTTTCCTCCTACTATTTCAATCACTCCTTTTCTTAAACATGTGTTTAGTTTTTCCATCTCTACCTGCCTTTTAAGTAAATCACTCTTGTTTGTTTACTTGTGCATTCTAGCCCTGTTCTCTATGCCTCTTTTATCTCTTTCCATCTCTATCTCTAAACTCTGCTTCTTTCCCGGACATATTTATGGATTCAGAGAGAAAATCGCTCCTGCTCCCAGCCTTGTTAAAGCTCCTGTTTATTAGACTGTCTTAAATGTCTCTGCTAGCCCGGAGGCAAGGGGTGTGTGGTGGCGGGGGCAGAGGCGGGGAAAGGGTGTGGGGGAAGGGGGCGGGGGGGATAGAGATGGGCACGGCTGTGTCCGATCGAGTTCCCATTGACTGGCCAGTCTGAATGGGTGCAGTCATGACTGAAGGGAACCAACCCCCTCTGCCCGCACGCCCCCGAAGCACCCTAGCGGTTAGCAGCCCCAGCGCTAACTAGGCCCAGCCAGCCTTCACTCCACCCCTTCTTGTCTCGGGTCACCTGATAGGGGCCGTCTGAGGCGTGCGCAAGTTATTGAGTTGCTGCTAAGCACGCCTTAAACCGTTACAGGAATGGACAGGCTAACTGGCTGGGTGGCTTTTTTTCTGTTTTTTTTGCAGACAAAGGCAACGTTAACGTATATATTTAGAGCCAGATTGAGGGAGAGAAAGAAAAAAGGGAGGTGAGGTTTGGCTTCAAGAGTTAGGAAGAGCAGCATTCCTTTGCTGCAGCAGAGATGAGGGCACACTGAGAAGGACGCTGGCTCAACCTGACCCACATCCTCCGCTATCCTTTGCCAGATCTAAAGTTCATCTTTCTCTGTCTCATTTTCCTCCTTCCCCTTTATTTGCTCTTCCTAATACTCTCCCTCATTCTCAGCCAAGTGGTTCCTTTCAAGAGGCAAAGGGTTGGGACAGGCAACTCCCTCTCTCTCTGTCCTGCCAATGAAAACACAGGGCTGTCAAACAGGTTGAAAGCATCGGTCTTGGCACGCATGCGCATGCGCGCACAGAAACACACCAGCTCTGGCCCCTAGGGACCTTCAGGCTGGCAGTGCCTTGGCTCTGCCCAGCCTAAAGCTCCACTGCCTGGCTCTGAAGGGATGCCAATCTGCCAGCCGGTCCAGGCATGCCCAGACGTAGGGGAACTCGGCTGGGCTCTCACTAGACGCCAGGTTCCTTTCCTCTCTTTCTCTGCGTCTTCTATCCTGCTGTTTCTCTTTCACCCCTTCCCTCTCTCTAGGCACCTTTTGTATCACCGGTCTCTTTCTTTTCCATCCGGTTGTTCTGCTGCTTGCCCCCTCTCCCTCTGCGGCCCCTCTGTCTCAGATTTTCATTTACTCGCTCTTGTCACTCATTCTTTTCTCTTTTTTCTGTCGTTCAGTCACTCTCAGGCCCTTCCAGCCCTTTGTTTATGTATAACCACAGGGTTGTCCTGGCTGGGTGCCAACCTGTGTGGGGTCAGAACACACACGCACAAACTCCTTGGCAGTCATCCGTTCAACCACAACAGCGTTTGAGAAGGGGCCGCTGTTAGCTTGTGTTCTTTTCTTGTAGCGTGCACTGGCTGTGTGTGTGTGTGTCTGTGTGTGTGTGTGTGTGTGTGTGTGTTATATGAGGAAGGAAAAGAAGTCAGGATGTACACACACTAGGTTACCATCTGTATATTTCTTATTGCCGTTGTTTCTGTTACATTGTTTGTCTGCTCCAACAATTGAAGCGCGTAGCTTGAGAATAGATTTGAGCTTTTTCACTTTCACGCACAATGTCTGAGACATCATGGTGGTTGTTAAGGCGTGTTTTTACTGTCCTCCAAGGTTGGTTAGGGCCAGTCCAGATCTGTGAATGCGTTTGAACGTGTGTGTTTGTGTGTGTTCAGATTCTCTCACAATTTGCTCAGCTGCCCTGGCTGTTTCCTCGCCCCATTGCCTTGGCGACTGAGAGGTCTTCCCAGAATCCCTGTCCAACATCCCCCCCCCTCCTTCCCCTCCCTGGGCCAGTTTGATCCTTAGTCAATATTGTGACTATTTCACCCGCCTCCAGATTTGCAGGGCATGTCTGCTCTAAGCTGGCTCTTCCTTCTTTGAAAAAAGGGCATGGCGCTCACCGCACTAAGCCCCATGTCACATTCACTTTACTGGGGCAGGTTGTTTTTTTTTTTCTCAGACAAATCAAGATCTGAAATTACGGGATAGGTGCAAGGCTGTCTAAATCTACACAGCCCTTTTTATAGGCTCAATGATTCGATCTGGAGTACGCCATCCAATTATGTTACTGAAAATAACACTGTGATCGTTATGCGAAGAACTCAAAACCAAATCAAAATAGTGACATCAGTCACAATGGAGTGAAAGAGTTTGGTCAAACTGTTGGCCTCACCAAGCATTGTGTGTGTTGTTGCAGAATAACTCGGTGTCTCCGTCAGACAGCCTGCGGGCAGCCAGCGAGAAGCACCGCGGCTCCTCAGACTACAGCATGGACTCCAAGAAACGCAAGGTGGAGGAGAAGGACAGCATGAGCCGATACGTGAGTGGTCGACACACACACATACACATATACACACACGCACACAAATAATTGTTCACACAGAACTATACTTCACACACTCCCTGCGTACACTCATCAATTGTTAAACAGTTAGGTAAGTGTGTGCACGTACGCACACACAGAGGCTAAATCAACTGTCTGCCTCCATAGGACAGCGACGGTGACAAGAGTGATGACCTGGTCGTGGATGTATCCAATGAGGTGAGAGTAACTTTGTGTGAGTTTGCCTAATTTATGAGGATGTGTGCATTTCTCTGTGTGAAAGTTCATGCGTCACATTTGTTGTGAAAGCTGTAGAGCGACTATGTGAATGCTGGGGCTCCACGGAGCAGTGAATGAAGGCTGCTTTTGTTGTGCAATGACAACTGGCAGAACTGTTTTACACCTGCCCACACCTGTTATGTCTGAACCACACACTGGGTGTGGGCAAACCACGTGTAAACCTTTTATTTTGCAAGTGTTTTGTTTAGCATTTTGAACAAACACATCTGTTTCCAAGTAAAAGACTTTAAAAGGAACACTGAAGCCAATTCAAACATGGTATCAAAAATACATTTGCACATGGCCTAGGCTTGTTTGACATATGTTACACGCTGGTGTCCTCCCTCCCTCTCCCTCCCTCTCTCTCTCTCTCTTTCCCTTTCGCTCTATTGCCTTCTCTTTCTCTTTCCCCCTTTCTCTCTCTTCCCCTATTTCCCCCTCTGTCTATCTTCCCTACCTCTCTCTCTATCTCTCTCACCCCTCGCTCTCTCTAGGACCCTGCCACACCAAGAGCCAGCCCTGCCCATTCCCCCCCAGAGAATGGCCTTGACAAATCGCGGCCCCTGAAAAAGGACACGCCCAACAGCCCTGCCTCTGTGGCCTCCTCTGGGAGCACACCCTCCTCCAAAGCCAAGGACCATGCCCATGTAAGTGTCCTGCAGGACTGGAGATGATGTGTGTGTGTGTGTGTGTAGGCTAGTTGGTGCTCTATTGTGTGTGGATGTGTGTAAAGCTATGAAGGGAGACATTTGACAGGCAAAAGGGGTGTGTGTGTGTGTGTGTTTGAAGGACTAATACATGGGAGATTTTGCTGTTGACTGATAAACGGGGGTTAGAAGCTAGTAAGAAGGAGTGGGGGGACGACATACTGAAGATCCATAACCCTGTCCCGCTCCTCTCAATCTCTTTTTATGACTTACGAAATAAATGTCAATTGCTTTCCCAGCCAGTGCTGTAAATATACCAGGGGCTATGACAGGGAGATTGCTCCTGCCCACCCGTGTGTCCCCCCCCTCCCCCATCTTTGTCTTCATCCTGTCATCTCCTGCCTTTGCTGCCCCCAGCCAGGCTCAACCCTATCTGGCTGATATGTCACTGTGCTTAACTACAGACCTAACTAGAGGGATTTGTCACTCCACTCCTTCCCTCCATTCATCCCTGCTTTTTTGCCAAGGTCGCTTGAAGCATCAAATTCAGGGAGAAAGCCAAGTAAGGCTTCAGCTTTACCCTGCTCTCTGGCCTGTCCTCATCATCTTCCCTCAATTTCAAACCACCTGTCCCTCTCTCCCTCCCTCCCCCCTCTCTTCCTCCCTCCATCCTTTCCACCCCTCCGTTGGTTCGTTCTGTATCTCCCTCTTTCCCTTGACTTCCCGCAATCCCTTGCCAGACTTATGCCCCATCTCTGGGCCAGATATGTCACCATGCTTAACTGGTCCCGGCTCTGTCTCGAGGTTATGGAGGCGGGCTGAGATTAAATGCGAGAAAATGAGGGATAAATGCCACCGGGGCGGCCATCTTGCTTTCCAGTTCCAGCCCTGTGATGGGGTTAGCGGGTTTTGGCTCAGAGAAAGAGAGGTTTATGTACTAGCCAGGGCCCCGCAGGCTGTAATGAAGTGTCAGTGTTAGATTGGATTACCTTGAGCTCGCCACTGAAATTGTCACACTGGATTTGACCCACCCTCCTTTGCATCCTGATAGTTTGGATTTAGACTCACTTGAGTCTGTTTCTCTCTTTCACTACTTCACTACTGCATCATTTACTCTGGGGTTTTTTGGTGTGCATGTCTCCCAGAATGATAAGTCGTCAACACCGAGCCTGAAGTCCAACACGCCCACGCCCAGGAACGACGTCCCCACGCCAGGTACCAGCACTACTCCAGGACTCCGGCCCATCATGGGGAAACCTCCAGGCATGGAGGCACTGAGTAAGCACAGACACATCTACCACTACTCCACTACCACCACTATTTGTTGAAGATATCATTTAAATGAAATGAACATGTACTCAAGGCAGAGTTTGGCATAAAGTGTTAGGGAGATAAGTTCTCCTCACCAGATTCCTCTCTTCTTGTGTCTCCCTCCAGCTGCTCCTGCCCTGCGCACCCCTCTCACCATGGCCGGCTCCTATGCCACGCCCTTTGCAATGATGGGCCACCATGAGATGAACGGCTCCCTCACCAGCCCCGGTGTTTACGCTGGCCTCCACATCTCCCCCCAGATGAGCGCAGCAGCTGCAGCTGCGTACGGGCGCGGGCCCATGGTACAGCCCCCAAACCATTACCCAGCCAACCCTCCCCTCTTGGCTGTAAAGAGGGAGCACTAGGGGCAAATACATAGATAGACTAAGGAAAAATGCACACAAACATGAAACGACTCCCACACATGCTAGACTTGATATCTGGTCCTTGCAAGTATTTGATGCGTACCGTTGTCAACTCAGCTAGTTCTCTGAATGAGCTTACTCCGCTCACGGCTAATAAATGCTAAGTTGGCTGCAAGTCGTATAACATGAAAGTTCATGTTTTATACGACTTGCAGCCAATTTAGCATTTATTTCCGATTTCAATAATTGACTAATTCAATATATCTTATTGTGTAACAGCTTTGATGTTGCTTAGCAAGGTGGCTGGAAGGAAACGAACCCTCCTAGTGTGTTTGAACATGTTTCAGGCTCTCATTTGCATTACCAAGTGGGATGTTGTTGCTCTATGTAAAGCCACTCTCCATTACCATTATGCTAACGCTACAAACAAAGCAAGGGAATCTGAACCTTTCGAACACATTTACATGAGTCACTGCCATGTTATCAAGACGCCCTGAGAGAACGTGTAGATAAAAAAACTGCAAATGTCTTTCGAATTTAAATGATAGCCAAACCTAGCTTATCGTAGCCGTGCAGCTTAGCATAGCCACGCAGCTTAGTTTAGTGCTGTGTGTTACTCAGCATGCTAACGCCAGGTTCTCCTCATGTCCCCAGGCGGGCTTTGATCCTCACCCTCACATGAGAGCCCCAGGCCTGCCAGCCAGCCTCACATCCATCTCTGGAGGAAAACCGTGAGTTGTGATTCATATGTGTTTACATGGGGCGCTGTGATTCAAAGGGACATGCCTACCTACTGCAACATCCACGTTAGTCCTGGTGGTTCACCTCTCCATTTCTCGCAGGGCTTATTCTTTTCACGTGAGCGCGGATGGTCAGATGCAGCCAGTGCCCTTTCCACCAGACGCGCTGATTGGACCGGGTATCCCCCGGCACGCCCGCCAGATCAACACACTGAGCCATGGCGAGGTGGTGTGTGCCGTCACCATCAGTAACCCCACACGCCATGTCTACACCGGCGGCAAGGGCTGCGTCAAGATCTGGGACATAAGTCAGCCTGGCAGCAAGAGCCCTGTGTCTCAACTGGACTGTCTGGTATGGAGCTGTTATAACAAGCTGCTACAACCTGATGAAGTGAAACCGTTGAACTGTTTTATTGTCTTTACCACCTCGAGATGGTTAATCATTTTCTCATTGGCTATGTTTAACATGGGAAAAATACAGGTGTTGGTTTGTTATATGGCCCCAGGGCTTCTTCTGATGTTTCCAATACAAGTAATCTCTTTGAGAGGTTGAAATGTTGATTGACTGAGATATAGCCTCCATCACCTTACTTTCATTAACCTCACTGAGTTTTTTTCAAGCACTAAGCGGCTGTACTTGAACCCCACATCCACCTCCGTGTCCCACTTTAATTCCAAACCGTCTCTGTATGGAGAAGAGTTTGCTAAATAAATTCAGTTTGGTTTGACCGCTGGATCAAATTAATCCCATTGGGGGGACAAATCCCTGGAGAACAACCTTCTTCTAGCCCGCCCTCTTCTGCCATTATACTGGCCGTTAGTCATTGACTGAGTTTCTGATTCACTTGTGACATTTTCATACTGTCAAGCTGCTCCTGCCATGCTTCCAAAGGCCAGACTGGGGGAGACCTAGGCTAGAAGAGTGCTGGTGTTCTGATCTTATATAGCCATCAGAGTGATGTTTAATTCAACTGAAAGCGGCCCGACAGCACTATTGATCTCTCATACACCATCTCAGTCATGGACCCAGGCCAGGCCTGTCTCCTTTCCTCCCTCCTTAAGAACAAGCCTCCCTTCACACTCTGAGGGAGCTGCATTCAAACCAATCACTTTGGCAGGGAAAGGCACTCTAGCCTCCAACAGGAGGTTGTGTTTTAGCTCTGTTTGGGAATAATGAGGTTGGTTGAGTTTTAGGCTTATTAGGAAGTCTGTCACGATGATTGTCAGCTCACTGACTGTAAAGCACAACTAAATCCTTTGCTTCTTTCTTTTTTTCTTGGTATGTCCCAGAATCGTGACAATTATATCCGCTCCTGCAAGCTACTGCCGGATGGTCGCACCCTCATTGTGGGCGGTGAGGCCAGCACGCTGACCATCTGGGACCTGGCCTCCCAGACACCACGCATCAAGGCGGAGCTCACCTCCTCCGCCCCGGCCTGCTACGCCCTGGCCATCAGCCCCGATGCCAAGGTGTGCTTCTCCTGCTGCTCCGATGGCAACATCGCTGTCTGGGACCTGCATAATCAGACGCTGGTTAGGTGAGCAAGTGCATCAGCAGGAGGGGCGGGGTCTGAGGGTTGTGTTAATGTTGCCCTGACGGCATGTTTGATTAAGGAGTTCATTCTTGTTTTAATGTTAGATCTAATCTTGAGGGTTCTACATCTGGGATGTTGAAAGTCTAATGTATCAGGGGTAGTACATTGGGCGCAGCTATCAGTGGTGCGCAGGTGTAATGCCATTTTCAGATTTTCATCGTGCATGTCTAACCTGTGTCTTCATGTGGGTGTTTAGGCAGTTCCAGGGCCACACAGATGGCGCCAGCTGCATTGATATCTCCCACGACGGCACCAAGCTGTGGACCGGTGGGCTGGACAACACTGTGCGCTCCTGGGACCTCCGGGAGGGCCGGCAGCTCCAGCAGCACGACTTCACCTCCCAGGTACAAACACACACACCATCTACTCATGATTACCCCAAACCCCCATCAGACTGATAACTCCTCTTCTTTTTCTTCCTCCTCCTAGATCTTCTCGCTAGGTTACTGTCCCACTGGTGAGTGGCTGGCCGTGGGCATGGAGAGCAGCAACGTGGAGGTGCTCCACCACACCAAGCCTGACAAGTACCAGCTGCACCTGCACGAGAGCTGCGTCCTCTCCCTCAAGTTCGCCTACTGTGGTAAGACCTGGAAGCACATTTCAATGGAACCCTTGGGGACCACGACAAATGCATGTGTAGTGTAGAAAAGAAAACTGGATTTCATGAACGTTATTACATAATCGATGCTGTTTAAGCCAGGATTGTAAATAGTCATGAAATGCTATGCAGTTGTAGCTGAAATCCAACAGGGCAGACCAAACCAGTGCAGACAGCCATGACCCTGTCTTTCCTTTTCACACTGTGTCCACCAATTCCTCACGGTCCTTCTCTCATTTCATGTGTCAAAAGGTAAATGGTTTGTGAGCACGGGCAAGGACAACCTTCTCAATGCCTGGAGGACTCCCTATGGCGCCAGCATATTCCAGGTAAAGTCAATCAATATCTCCTCTACTCACCCAGGCAGTAAGTGGAAAGTGTGTGTGTGTGCTCCTGATGTGTTTGGTTTCAAAAGGGCATACACACAAACACGGTTTTAGGAATGGCAGATAGGGAAATGTTGCTGTTGGAATTGGTTTAAAATGAAGTATTGATGTTTCTCAAGCGAAATGGAGATTGAATTAGCTCAATCTGGTATTCATCTGTCACATATTCCAGGTGATGGAATTATCTTGAAGGAGCAAAGGGAAACTACGGGTCTGAGGTAGCTGACACTTTTATTTCCTCTCCTTTATCTCTGCAGTCGAAAGAGTCCTCTTCCGTCCTGAGCTGCGACATCTCAGCAGATGACAAGTATATTGTGACAGGCTCCGGAGACAAGAAAGCCACCGTCTACGAGGTCATCTACTAACTAGACAGCCTGCAGGAACAGTTCATCTTGAGCACTTGTAATGACCAGACAAGGGAGCTGCTCGCTCCTCCTGACTCGGCCTTCAGTCGGTCCGTCCCTCCCCTGTACAGACAACCCAGGATTGGACTACTACTTCTACTACTATAAACAATGGTTAGATGCTGAGTCATTCTACCCTGCCCTGGATTAGTCAACCCTGGCTATTGCGATTTTGTCACTTCGATGCCGAGTGGAGACCGAAATCTGCACTTGCTGTTCTTTTGTGTCCTTCCTAAATTTGGGTTTGTTGCTGGGCTAGGTTAAGCGTATTTTTAAAATTTTTACACTGCGATGAAAATGTTTCCGTAACGTGACAAGATGGAGCGGTGCTTCATCTGAAACTGTTGCTCCCTGGATGACTTGTGAAAAGTGTACATATTGGAGTAAATAAAAACATTTTATAAATATATATTATAAATATATATATATTTTTTGTGTCCTGGTGTACTTGTGATGGATTTTCTTTCGCCTTTCCTTCATGCCTGACATTAACAGGAGAAAAGACTAGGGTAGTCTGTTGTATATTTTTGCGATTTTGATCCAAATGTTTTTTTGTTTTTATTTTTGCTGTTCACATTCTGCAGAGTTGACCTTTTATGGTAATTCAGACATCTTTTGGAATAAAGAGGAAAGAACATGAACATTCTATGGATATTGTAACGGAGAAAGAAAAGTCTTTCTCAATGGATGAAGCGGGCACCTCCTGCCAAACCGCTTGGTTGTAGAGGTTATCAGAAGATGCCATGATGGACTGCAAGAAGGAGTCTGTAAATGAGGAAGAGGGGGGGGGGAGAAAAAAAATGGTTTACTACTCGTCTGTGCCCTTTTTGCCCTGTCTCGTAAATTTTGGATTACTGAGGAAGTCTGTTTCCGGACATTATTTCTATAATTGGACTTCAAGTTCCACCCAGTTGGAACTCGGGGTGACTGTGAGACTGGCTTTTTTGGTCAGCCTGACACAATATGAATGAGATATTGTGTGCTCTTGATATTGAATGATCTTGATCATGAACTAACATACTCATCTTAATACTTATCATTATCTTATGATGGGGTTCCTGAAATGGTTTGAGGGGGGGGTAACTATTGAACCGCTTGAGGCATTCCTAATCGGTTGCTCAAACATTATTCAGTGCCTGTGATTAGCATTTGGGGGCATGTGGGAGCAATAGGATGAATCCAATGTAAACACAACACATTTTTTACTACATGGTGTGGCCTGGTGTTGCGGTCATGTCATCAATGTAACACGCAATGTTCAGTACAAGGCTTGAGTTCACGCAAGTCTCCAATCTCCAGCCCCCTTCCTGCCTTTCCTTTTCAGTCACAAGGGGTGGGATGAGATCGTCTCAAATTCACACCAAAGTATGTAGCAAAACTGTGTCAGCACTGAACATAATGTACAGTTGTTAATAATTCAATAAAACTTTTTTTTGTAGAAAGACTAAGTGCGTTTATAGTACTATTGTTAAGTTGCCATTTCAGCAATAGGTCAGGAATTTGTACAATCCATGGCCAGGTGGAACAACATTTGAGTGAAAATGTAAGATTATTTAAATGAATACTCAAGGCTAACATAAGCTTGACTAGGCCTGCGTGTGTACGTGTGAGAAAAGGGTGTGTCTGAGTCTATAGACTGCTGTCCAGACAAGTCTGTGCCACTTGAAATGACTAGTGGAGGGAGATGAGACACTTAGCTTGAGCTCAGGAGTGGCAACACTCCTCTGTCCAAACACAGTCACACACACAATCTCCACCTTCTCCCATATGACCAGACCAGTCATGCTGCTGCCTTAACTAACACCACCACAGGCTCCTGCTATGAAGCAGGCCTTGTCTGATCATGAATGCCTCGGAGACCTAACGCGGCAGTAATGACTGTGTGAAAGTATGGATAATGTGGTAGTGCTGGACTCTTCCTCTCCTTTTATGAAACACTACACTAAACTGAGTCACCTAGTTGTGGATCCATCTTCTGCTCTCTTTTTTTTGGCTCGCTCTTTCTACACCACCTCCGTTCCTTCTTTCAGTGCACGGCTCCCACCACAGGTGGCTGCTGGTTTCATTTGCACTTTTGCGGGGGTGCTGGCTGTCAGGTCGTGGGCGTGTGAGAGAGAGGGGAGAAGAGGACAGACATGGAGTCAATGCCTTGCCAGAACATATGATGCCAACATCTTGTGCGTTCATGCGGCCACATAATGCATATAATAGGCAATGTGGTTGTCTCCATCAGTATGTAGCTGCCACTCATACACACACACACACACACACACACCAATAAATGAGTGGTAAACGTCTCCTGAGGCAGATTAGTCAGTCTGAAGTGGTTGGATTTAGCTTGTTGTAATGCAACCATGTTGCTGCGCAGTTTGGCTTGAAATATTCTTGGACAAATTGGAATGGATTAGGACAAATTCTACAAACCACACATTCAACAGTGCAACACTGTTGGTACCAGACCCATAAACTCTGCTGCATCACAAATGTAAAATCTCTGTGTTCACAAATTCTACAAATAAATAACATTGGGGAGGGCGAAAGTTCTTTTCAGTCAGAATTACGCTCTTCAATCTTAGGGGGAAAAACAACAGCAGCTTTTAAAATAATGCACAACTACTCTTCTATACTTCAATACAAAACTGATATACTAGACTGTGTAGTTTTTTCAGATGTGTCTGTGATGTCTTTCTGCCCTCAAAGATTTGAAAATGTGACCCATCTTCTAGCCAGCAGTGGCAGGATGTTTGTTACCTTTGCTGTCTCTCTAATGTCTAATGCCTCTCGATGTCTCCATGATACGATGGAGAAAATATAATAGTGGCTCTGCCCCCTCCCTCCTCTGTATCTTCCCTCTCATCTCCCCACCTCTCAGTCTGTCAGCTCAAAGGAAAAAGACCTTCCATTCTACTCCAGTCCTGAAACATCCTCTGCCGCCTCACGCAAGACCACTGGCTCGGAAGATAAAGGGCTGAGCCTTCTACTTTCTTTGCGCTCTTTCTGTCTCCTGTAATACTTTTTTTTCTGCACTCCCAATATCTTTCGCCACCTTTCTCCCTCTCTACCTCCACTTCTCCCATATATTGGAACGGCATCTTCCTTTCAACCTCCCCTCTCAATCCCCCCGTAGTCCTCCCTCAACCAGTCCTCTGTCAACCTGCCTCTCCTCTTGTCACTCAAGTAACAGTTCTTAAGTACCCAGACTTTGAAGAACTAAGCTTGGAGAGAAACAGAAAGAGTGAAAATAAATCAGAGAAGGGTTTAGAGAAAAGGAGGAGGGTGGTATCGCTGGATAACTGGAGAGAGTGAATGAATGAAAAGGTAGAGGAGGGGTCCCCTTTTGCTGAAGTGGTTGAAAGAGGACAAAAGTTGAGCTTGGACAGGAGAGTGGAAGACAGAGCGAGAGAATGCTGCCTAACAAAATGGATATATCTGGCGTAGGAGTGGTTTGGGGTGCTACACCGATACCTATTCTCTAGCTTCCAAACTCTCTCCATCATTCCAGCATGTTTAATTTCATTTCTCTATCCACATTCCACCTTTGTCCTCTTTCACCTAGCCTTAATTTTTCCCTGTCATCCTTCCATACTCCCCTATCACTTCACCAACCTCCCTCCCTCCATATTCCCCTTTCATCGCGCCATGGCTCCATTTTCTGACCTACCCCTTGAGATGAGTGGCTTTCATCAGGCCTCAGAAAACACAAGTGGCCACTTTAAAACAGACTCCCAAATTAGCCTGAGAGAGAAGAAGGCTGGAGGAGAGAGGCAGGCTGCAGAGTGGGTTAGAGTGAAGATGAAATGAAGCATTCTTTGCCTTCTTTCTTTCTTTGCAACTGAATGTCAATCTTCCCTTTCTCTATTATCATATCCCTTCCTCTTTCTTGATATCTATTACCGTTTTCTCTTTCGGTAACAGTCCAGATGATTGGAGCGCTCCTTCTCTCTGGTCCCATCTGAGTGCTTCATTGACCCACACTCGATTTGCCCAGATGAAGCCTTTCCATAGGCATTCAGAAGCAGCAGTGTTATTTCTACCAACACCACTGACTACAAGTCACTCCCTGATAGAGACTGTGAATACATAGATTACTTGGAACTTGTTGTGAGTGTTTGCCGACTCAGACAGAGTTTGATTACACAAACCCACACACGCAGCAGTAGATACTAGACTATAGCTGTGTTGCTAGGGCCCAGCATGCCACTCAAATCATTCAAGAAATTATCCTAACTATTTAGCACAGCAAGCTAATCACAGAGGCTACAGCAACAAGTCCAAACAGCAAACAAAGACATGGGTCTTTCTAATCTAACGCGCCTTATTGATCAATTTAAAACACAAGGCTGGCACGGACCAAATTTGAAGGCCTTCCCATACCGTCCCAGTACCCTACACAAGGTCATAGGTCATGTAAAAAAGCAGACTCATTGGAAGAAACAACCAACCCCACTTCAATTGTCTGACAAGCTGCAGCAGCCAAAGTCCTACTGACTGTCACACAGATTGTTAACAACAATATCTATACTAAAGCAGCAGAGTGGATCAGAGTGGATACAAATTCATTGCATAAAACAAATACTGGACTTTTAATCAGATCAGAAGATGGAATGAAAGTCTTCTGATCTTGACATTGTGAGCACAGTTGGGAGGCCTTTGAGCTGGATCCACCATCAGTCTGGAGGTGAACAGAGGAGGGGGCTAATGGGTTCAGCAAAGCAAATAATTGCTACAAATAAGTCATTAAGGGACTCTGATTAAATGTGAAGGAGCGCTAATTTAACATGATTATCAACTTCTCTCCTTCCTTCTCGATCAAATTGAGTTGTGATGATGGAGCCCTCATTGCTAATTAGGGCTAGTGGGATACAGAAACGCTTACACAGCGACTTGAGGTGTGTATTACTGAGTGCTGAAGTGGAATTCTCACATGTCCCTTAAATACTTAGGGCGAAAGCAGAATTCAGACGCAGAAATCCCACTCTGTGTGCAATGTGTAATACATGTGCTGAATGTCAACAGTGTACCAAAGGAAAAGCTTGTATGCAGGACTATTACATATGCATGTGCGCATATAGACCATCTGGTGACAATGATTGGAACGGTAATGATGATGACGGTGACGCTCCCTGTCACATGTGCCAGAGCGTGGAGGGGGGATGTGAACAGATGGGGGTCACTGCTGTGATGAAACCCCCTCTGATGGCACTGGAGACCTGTGTGGCTTATGGGACCCCCACCCCCTACTTGGTGGTGTGTTGATGTGTGTGTGTGTGTGTGTGTTTAAGAGGATTCAGCTCAGAAAGCCTTTAGTCTGTTTGTTTGGCCTTTGTGACCATTGATATGTCAAAGCTGGAACTCCCTATTGTTTAAACACTACAAACACACACAGACACACACAGTCATCATTAAAGTAAACAAAACAGAATGCCCGTGTGTACACAACTTGCTCCTGTGCTGTGTACCCTCTGCTATGGAGCAGATGTTGTAGTTTGTGTGTGTGTATTTTCCACATGGTGTCTAGGGAGCGGTAGGCCAATCCCCAAAGTCTGGGCTCCCCCTCTCTATCATCCTCCACTTGCTAATGTCCACATCTTGCACCTTCCCCACATCCCTGGCAAACGCATCTTGAACAGAGAACCTTTGAACCTCCAACTACACAAACACATACATGCACTCACCTGGCAACTCCTGAGAACTAGTTAATATTTATTTAGTATAGACTTAGTGTACTTATACATTGTGAATAGATGAAAGATAGTGAATGGATTGCCTGGTGTCATTGTCAGCCATATAAAACCATCCATCATTTATTAATTTGACAATTTAACATCCCATCCTCATTATTATACATTGCAAATCTGCAGAGGCTTCCTTCAGGATGGGGGTCGATGGAAAGCGGGAGGATGGAATGGAGGATTGGAAGACGGGGTTGGAAGAGCAAGACAATGAGGGAGGGAGGTTAAAACAACAGCTGGTTGGGACGGGAAGACACCCTGGGCTGAAACAGCTTGCTTGCATGCAGGTCACGGCAGCTAGATAAATGGTCAATGTGATGGGCAAATCAGGCTGACCGCGTTCACCAGGGACCTCAGCAGTGAATACGAGGAGAGTGGGTGGGAGGGGAAGCCATGCCCCCCTGTAGTGTCAGATCAAGGCATCAGACACCATCAGACACCATGACACCAGTGTTCCAGGCTCCACACACTTTCAACACACTGACCAGAAAGCATAGGTGGAGGCCTTTTTGTACTGAAGATTCTCAGTAACTGCTAGGGACATCAAGATGGATAGACGAATATGAGAAGGAATATGCACCCTGTTGTCAATACTGCATAAGTGTTCAGCCATGCCATCGTAGAGCACCCGTAGGCAAACACACCCTGCTGCTCACACATACGCTCTAGAGTGGGCCATGTGTTGGCCATGCATGAGTTCATAAACACACATATTGTGACATGGGGTTGGCCATGCATGAAGTAAAAAACACACATACACACTGGGGCGTTACTCACATGCCTGTTCTGCATTACTTGTACCCAGAAAAGCAGTGTGCTTTCTGCATGACTGCATCATGGGTTAAGAATGTCACACACACCCACACAGAGAAATATCTGTACATACACATATAAATGGTCTCATCCTATATGCATGCACTTTTTTTGACAAGCACGCATTACTATGTGTATAAGGAGTTCCATCAATAAATATTTTTGCAGAGTATCATTTCACCCAGTTGCATTATTGCATTCACTCATGCAATTCAACCACTCTGAAAATGAGTTGATGCGAACAAATTGTCACACAGCAACACTAGTACAAGACACTAGTCTGTACCAGGAACAGGCTTGTCTATGGAAGCCCATATAAAGCAGACCACAAACTTCCCTGTATACAGTTTAACACACACACGCACACACACAGGCCCTCAGTCTCAGCCTGTCTCACACACGATTACCTCTGTGAAGAGAGGAGACAACCAGGGCAGGCAGGGTATTGAGAGAGAGGGGGGAGGAGAGAGAAGGCGGAGGGAGGGAGGCAGAATTAGAGGAGGAAAGAAAGAGGATGTTAGAGAAAGGGGATGAGTGGCCAATCAGAGCTAATGTCAGTCGACACATGTCAAAAGCACTGCCTGTGCCCTGAAAAAACTGTATGTGGCCTGACAGCAGTCCGCCTGCCAGTGCCCTTCTCCTGTCCCCAAACACCAAACACAAAGGATCTGCAAGAGAGAGAGAGACACACACATACATAGACACACACACACAGAGACACACAGAGAGAAGTCCCTACAAAAGACAGAGAGAGAGACGCGGAGAGAGAGAGAGAGAGAGAGAGAGAGAGAGAGAGAGAGAGAGAAGGCCTGATGAAAGAGAGAGTCCCTGATTTGTGAAGCATCACAGCTAATCTATTGAAATCAGTGCTTTGTCTGTCTCACGTTACTGCCCACTCTGGATAAAGTGGAATGCGCGTGTATGCATATACAACTGGAGGTGCTTCAAATACACAGTAAATCACCACATGCATATTAGCGCCAAATTCACAACCCACAACCTTGAACTTAATGACTACCTCTGCATAATGACACCCTCACCAAACCCAAACTAGTATTCACACTACCCCCAAATAGAGTCATGTGCTAATCCATGGTCATTCCACACATTGTCTCCAGCCAAAACTGAATTATCCCTGGCTAATCAATAGCTAAGCACCAGCCCCTGCAGAGAAAGGCAGAGAAAAGCTAGCTGTCTGAAAAGCTAATATGACCATTGTGTAAATATGCTGGTTGTTGTGGAAATGAGCTGTGGCATAGGCATGAGTTCTCTGCACACAAGCCCAGCTGCTGGGCTAATCCACCGTCGCCAGGCTAATAAGACAATATTGTCTCTTTGAAAGCAGTGACAAATAGAGCTGGATTAACCATGATTCTGCTAGAGTCTGATCTCAGATCAGATACAAGGAGGGTAGAAATTATGTTCAGGTAGGATTGTGTTATGAAGTAGTCTCAAATGTCTCAAATCAGATCATTAGGATAGGAAATTGATTTTTATTGAGGTTTTCTATAAATTCTATGATCTAATAGTTTTCATCACTTTTTTATGTGATTATTCCAAAATGTTTTCCAATATGTTTTCACCTACAGATGAAATTCTCTTCCACTTGACATTCAGGAGTTACTAAAGATGCAAAAAAAAAAATAGCACCAATTTAAGAGATTCCTCGGAAGGAAGAGGGGATTTTTAGTTGTATTCTATGTACAGCTGTGGTTCTTCTCACCATGTCAGCCACTAACTCTCATACAATATACAAGGCAATCATTGCTCTTTGCTCCTCTTGCTCCTCTGGCCTTGCATGGCATTTTACCTTGGAGTTGTGTCGCAGGCAATTCTCTGTTCCTGAAAGTCCCCAGAGTTAACAGTGTCCATATGATGGGCACCGGGTTGGACACACCGCAAGTGAGACTGGATGAAAAGTCGGCTGATTGTCATCTTGTTCCAGTTTTTATCTATCGTCAGACTCATTTCCCTGGCATGATATGCAAATGAGAGAAAATGTATTCAGATCTGCCATTCAACTGCTGTACAATTAGATATTGATATCAGTCACGACAGAAAAAACAAAATATTGAAATAGCCTTTTGCTTTCGGTGCATCATATATGGATTTGTGGACTAGAGAACAGTCCTGTTAGATGCAAACAGGCCCACATACAGCATTCAAATAGGTGAGGCAGTGGAGTGAAAACAGCAAGAGTATAAAACTGGATTATAGTCAATATAGAACGTCTATGGCCTTTTTATTCATGCTGTTCATTTGCATGAGCCTGTCAGTATTATCAAAGTGGTTAGGGAGGGAAATGGTCTCATCCACTGCAATGCCCTGGATGCTGGCTAATGAGACACACGTTTCCAGGGTGGTTTTTACACTCAATTAGGTCTATGTGTGTATGTGTGTGTGTGTGTGTGTGTACGTGTACTTGCAATTGTAGGAAGAAGTGTGTTCTTGCTGGCCCATTGGGAAAGTGCTGATGGTAGGAATCTGGCAGACATGCTCTAATTGCTTCTTTGGATGGACTTGGGGAAGAGCACTCTCATTTTTACTCAAAAGTTTGACTGTCACACTCACTCATTCACAAACAGACATACGGTCACCCCTGAAGTATAAGAACCATATTGGAATAATCGGCGCATATCACCCTCTCAAACATACTTTTAGATGTACTCTAACAGAAATATGTTATTCATTAGGTTCACAGAGACCATGCAATGGAATCATTCTGACCACTATTAGTGAAATAGTGAATAAGACACATACAATCCTGTTGTATTAATGTGAAGTCAAGAGGTACCCATCCTGTGTTAAGACCATTGCTGCAGTGCATCCCATGTACTTGAAAATGTTGTTAAATGTACTTTGTGACAATGTATTAGTTGTAGCTTGAGCCGCAAGGTTGAAATTCCACTCTTCAACTCTTGTTCACAATGTCTATTTGTTCAGTGTACCTTGAGGACATATTTACAGTGGCTCTACATGATACACCATGATTGAGTGGCAATTTTATTTTCATTTCCAAGAATAAAAAAAATAAATTTCTAAGGCCAGTGACACATGGTTGTATGTTATAAACCTTGGGAAAGAGAGGCATTTAAGTCAAGACTTTTGTCAAACTTTTCCGCAGACATTCTCTGAATTCTCGCCTGTCGTTCAAGAAAATACCAATCTTCTTTGACCAAGACGACTGCACTCTGACCTCAGCTGACGATGAAAGTAAAAACTCTCTCATTTAAAAAAACACCCTCAATTCCGAAACATAATGGTTGTTTGCCTTGGATCTGAATCAAACACTTTACCTGACCATTGTAGTCTGTAGATGCCTTGTCGGAAGAAAAACTAACGATTTATTTCAAGATGAAGCTATTGAAGAGTGTAAAACCTTATCCATTGTGCACTCAATCTCTCAACACTGACATTAAATCCAGAGAACCATTACAGCAGACCTAGGTAATTGGCCCCAGAGACTCTAGCAGACAAAAGTCAATGTTCTGACAATTCCAAGGGCAAATCATTGGGAGGCAGTCAAGGATTCTATAGGCTGCCTCAAATTTTCCTTCCTATCTCGTTCTCCTGAGCAGACAACCCTCCTCAGTATACTATGAGTTTCTTTACTCAAGCGTGGTTATCCCCTACATAACAGAGTATTGCTGGAACAACATTACTTCAGTTGTTTCTATCCTATTTCCATAAGTACACTTGAATATAAAATTGATGTCTTGCTTTCTATTATTCTATTTCCCTTTTAACCCCCACTGTGGTTTAGCATGCAATTGTATTGACGCTGTGTTGTTTTTGAAGTAATTATCCAGGGTGAAATTGTGTTTTTTTCCCACTTAGCCTCCAATGAATGTTGCTCTGAGTGATTGCAACCTAAGCCAGGGAAGGGTTCTTGATTTTGGTCTTTCAAGAAAACCACAAACTCTGTGAGTAATTCATGTGCTGTTTTCCATCCCTCCTTGAAATGTACGGTGGCTACAAATTCTTAGAAGCTTTTTGTTGAGCACTCTTTTGTTTAAAAAAAAAAACATTCCTCTTTCTTTCTTTCGTTAAAAAAAAAACTACTTTTTTTCCCTTCCTCTTCCAGTTTACCGCTGTCCCTCCATTGCTTCAGTCCTCCCTCACTCTTTGTTCCAGGACACTTTCATTGGCGTTTCAATCTGTGGCATTGTGATAGGAGGAGAGGATAAGGGGACCGGTGGGAGAGGACGTGGTGTGTATGTGTTTGTGCATCTCTGACAAGCTTGCGAGGTTGAGGGAGAATCGTCTCAGTGCACATGGGCCCCATCAACCATGTCTGTGTGTTGCAGCGGCTGGCCTGGATCAAAGACAAGGTTGCACTCTCTCCTCTAAACTAAGCCCTTTCTCCACCACGTCAAACAGTAGTTTAAGGGACACCATCTAGATATTTCGCTTAAAATCCCCCAGACTAAAACTAACAAGCTAGAAGGAACTGGTCCACGCTGCACAAAGAAACCCTGATGACGAAAAGGGTCCCGGAAAAGTACCTGAAAGATGATGAGGCAGAATAAAGCCCCATTTCACCCTTACCCATCCTGTGACCCATGATATGAGGTCCTTATGCCACTGCAACCACAGAAAGAAAAAGTCCAAACCAAGTAACCTATTTACATGTGAAAGGAGGCTTAGGCTTCTGAGTATCTGACAACCAGAGAGCCGCCAAGCTCTGATTTCAAGGGATATTTAGCCCCTATTCAACTGGCCACAAAGGATGGGCATTCAGTCAGGCAGCCGTGGCTCTTGGCTGATTGAGGCGGAGGGAGGCAGTGTCTGTCGAGCCGTCACAGACCTCATTTGTTCCCTTCTGTTTATTTAAGTGGCCTTTTTTCCTGTTCCCTCCAGAGTGTTCAGGGATGGATAGGTGGTTGATTGGGGGTTCGGAGGGGTGGGTTGGATCGGGGTGGGGGGGTTAAATGGGTGGGTGAATGGGTGGCTGTGAAAAGGTTTTGATTTGCATCCGTTAGAGGTCAATCACAGTTGTTAACGTCACCGTGAGTGATTGGTGAAGAGGTGTTAATTTCACATTTTCTTAGGATGAAAAAAACCCTGCTTTGAATGTTAGTGCACTACGTGTGTCAGAGTGTGGGGGGAGGCACTATGGTCAGGTGCTTACTTACTAGTTTGTGCATTCATGTCTCTACTCTGTGCATATGTCACAGCAGTCTTTACCCATCTTCAAGATCAGATAAGGCAAAATTTGATGAATCTGAGAGTCTTAATCTGATTTCCACCTGATTCCTTTATTCCCTCTCTCCCTATCATTACTTGGAGATTGACCGGCTGCCTGCTCTCTGAAGGGGGTAGCTGTAATTATATTGAGGGATTAGAGGCAGTAGGGAAGTTGGGGTGGGGGTCAAATTGGACAAGCTTTGCTGTGTCTGAGAAGTTGGGAATATTAGTCATGCGAGTTGGGGGCAGGAGTGGGGGGGTCATGCAAGGACGAGCGGGGCTGCTAAAACTTTAGCCTCAGATTAGCCTTCAATGGAGATGAGGAGGTGAGGAGAGGTGGGGCAAGTTGTCAACACTAGCAGGCTGGTGCAGTGTGTATGTGGGTGTGTATGTGGGTAAGTCTGTGTCTAAGATAATATTATTGCTGTTTGGATAAACTGTTGATGACATAGATTTCTGTTTCCCTGTCTTTAACACAATAGTTCAAGTACAATTGATTAAAATGTATATGTTTAGTATCCAGCTTTAATAAGAGGTGGGTAGGGGCAAAACCCAACAGTCAGTGGGTATCAGTCTTTAGGGTCTCCATTTTGAGCCAGGTTTGTGCAGTCATATGCCACAGTGCTCTGGACATTAGACGGTAAAATGTTGCACCTATGTATGTTTTGTATGATATCTAATTTTGTATTGCCTATTGCCTTTGTAACCAGTGCAGTACAGCCTTTCTCAACATTGCTTTAAAAAATTATACATACTTCTGCATTTATTTATGTAATGTTTTTTTTTTTGTGTGCATTATACGCTTATAGCAAACACCTGTAGAGATTGAATAGCAGTTGATTGTCAATAGCAGTTGACCAGATTCAATCATGAAGTCACGTGTACCGTCTTAACCATGACCCTAAATTGACTTTTCCATTTTCCATTATTGATAGTTTCTGTGATGAGTATGCCAAGAATATTAGTTGCGTGGTCAGTTCTGATTTAAAAAAAAATCTGGGTCAATCCAGAATGCAGCCCTGTGTGTTTGTGTCTAAGACTTACGTTCACCCCCTTTCTTTTCTCTCTCTCTCTCCCAAACCCTTTCTCTCGGTCTTCCGTCTCTCTCTCTCCACTTCCCTCCATCCCCGTAGTCAATACTAATCTGAGTTGACCTTATGCCTGTCTCTCAGCCAATCTGTGTGTATCCCCACAGCAGACAGTAATCTGGGGAGAAAGGGCTATCCACTGTTGCTGCACAAACAAAGACTTTGGGATGAAAATCAGGCCAGATCTCTGAACAGGAACCTGTTTGCTCCTCTGTTGAGCCGATTAAATAACATTATTGAAAAGCAGAGTAACATCCAATGAACTGTTTGTAGTATAAAAGGTTGAAATAGTTTAGTCAGCTGAACCAAGAAGCAGGTTAAGTCATCCTACTTTGTAAATAGTTTTGCATTGTTTATGGTATAGCTTGGTTTTACATAATCCAAATATAATGCACTTTTTGAAAACAAATCAACTGACCAAAATAGATAAACTATTTCTGATCAATTGTTTGACTCTCCATGCACCCACTTATTAAACACAATATCCAATCATACTATTGTGGTGCGGATATTATAGAGTTGCTATTGAGTATTTTTTGGAATAAATAAGATCCTGAAACTATGAGATCTCAAATAAACTGACTACTTTCAGCTATTTGGGCACAGGGACACAGATCATAGTGTACATGCGTGTATTCAAAATGTATACACATACATCACAAGTAGTATACAAAACACACAGTACACCGATTTCTTTCAGAACAGTTAGTTGTTGAGCCACTATTAAGGTTCCACCCTTCAGATTCTACAGCCCGGCACTGTTGTAACAGCGGCCTGCCTGTATTTAGAACCCAGAACCCCTGAGGTAATCCTAGATTGTAACACTTCCCAATCTGGGATGATGCCCTGGACCTGGTGAGCAGGATTCTGAAATCTCTTCTAAAGAAGGCCCTTGGATTGAGGATTATGATCTGACTGCAGAACTGTCTAGCCGGTAGACTGCCGTGTGGAGTGAAGATGTAGCTAAAACAAGGATGTCTTGAGTGTTGATGAATTGAGTCCCGGAAGGTAAATGAATCTGAGAGACATGTAAGTGCTGAGGTGTAGCGTTGAGCTATTTGAGGATTTGGTGCTTTGACAACATGCAGATTAGGAGATTTTGGTCAAATGGTAAAATGTCAACAGCAAGTCCTGACATATCCATATGCTCACCGCTGTGAGTGAAATTTGAGTTAGGGTGAAATAGTTCATTTGGTGATGTGGATATTAACTATGCTTGCTGTGCAATGGCTTTCCATGGATTTAAACGGTCTCACCATGCAGCAACAGACTTTTGGGCACCATTGCAAATAAATATGAAAAATGCTTTTACACCAAGGTTGGTCTGCCAGGGGATCTAATGTGAATATTTTACACAACTCTGAATGTGTGTGTGTTCATGAGTGTACGCTGGTGTCTGGATTTGAACAAAACCATCTCTTTCAGATAGAGATAATGACCTCATCCAGCTCTTTGGCTTCTGAATGTCCTCTTCATACTTCCTACTAAAAGGTCCCTCTGAATCACTTTCCCTCGAAACAAAACCACAGTAAGTCTTTCATTAACATCTAAGCAACTGTCAATCAGCATTTCCAAAGAAAAATGCTCATCCAAACCCACTAATTTAACATCGTTTTACTATATACTCGATATCACTACTGACAACCTTCCATCAACCTTGTTGCAACGTCTGAATGCTTCCTTGATGACNGGGGGGGGGGGGGGGGGGGTAATTTAGCTATGATTGATGTGCCCCTGAGGGAGCAGTTGGCAACCATGGAAACCAGAGGGGAAAGATTGGACACAATGAGGGGAGGGCTGGCAGGGAGTGGAACACAGAGGTGTGTATCTGTGTGTACGTGACAAATGAGGTTTGCGTGTGAGACATACAGTGAGTGTGTAAAGGGAAGTGTGTTGGTGTGTGTGTGTGTGTGTGAATCTGCATCAACCTATGCTAGCCTGTCTATACCTGTAACAGCGTCAGATCTCACATGCTGTTTAGTGGCAGTTTACGGACAACACTTTGTCAACCGCTATCTATGCAAATATACTTCACCAGTACCTTTGGAGTTTGCATTATCTTTTCTACTGAACAAAAGCATTACATCGTCATAAGGGAATGTCCATGTTACCTGGTGCTAATGTCTAAAACACAATCACCTTGTATAAATGTATATTTAAAGAAATGTATTAATACGATGTGGATATTTTGGTTAGGCCACTTATTATTTAGTCTCGTAAGAGGTAAATATTTAAAGAGATAGTGGAGAAACCTTTTTACAAACTGGAGACATTTAGCAACCCTCCTTAACATTAAAACACAGGAGTTGCCATGGACTATAGCAAAGCCTTCCATTCACCCAGAAAGGGTTGTAAAAAATCTTATTTACACTACGAGCCAGGGATGGGACTGTGAGAAGTAGAGGAGAGAGAACGAGAGATGGTGTGATTGTGATGCAAAGATCAGAGAGACCGTTTAGACTGGGTGGGAAGTGAGACAGGAGGAGAGAAGTAAAAACAATGGCACGTTTGTGCTGCGTGTTGATTTGCCATTCTAATGCTCTCCACATGGCTTATCAGTGACACAATGGGGAGGGTTGAACTACATTTGAATAAAGGGGCAGAGATCTAGTAGGGAGTACTGGTTTGAACAAATGCCTGAATTTGAAATACATTTGCGATTGTATTTTTCCCCACTGTAGGGTCTGTCGGCCAGTGTGCTGTGGTTATACTTTGGCTTCAGGACCCCTTTTCTCCTCACCCCACTCCTTTCCTGTCAACATTACAGAGCTAACAGTGTGTGCTGTTGAGATGCACACATTTGCATACTTTACATACACTGAGAAACACACAAGCACGTACAGAACTATGTGCATGTACAAACACACGCATAGTCAAAGGTGAGCCAGTACTTCCCCTGTGTTGTTCAGGCAGCATCTTTGAGCATGTGTGTTGTGTGTGTTGATGCATGTGCCACAGAGAGCACGCCGTTCTCAAAACTAGGGGAAACTGAGGAACACTTGACACAAAGCAATTTATGTGACACGGAACAATTGTGAATGTGTGTAACAGCCCCTGAACATACAGCAAGTACTGTTCCAATAGTGTGTGTTTGCTTGTGAAGTACATGAGATGTTCTCTGTCCCAGATTAAGGTAAGGATATATTTGGCATGACTCAAACTCAAACACTTAGATGGCTTGATAAAGAGATAAGTCCATCTACACCCAAATGAGGTATCAACATACAAACAAATATTCAGATGGAAACTAAGAGAGAAGAGAATTTTGATTCTTTATCCTTAGTGTGTGTGTGTGTGTGTGTGCGCGCGCGTGTGTGTGTGTGACAGAGTGAGCGAGCATGATGGTAGAGCTTGTGTGCATGTGAGAGTGTGAACAAGCGTGTCCGTCCGTGTGTGTGTGTGTGTGTATTTGTGCATGTGTGTGTTTGGTGTGTAATGGGACTCCTTAAACACCTACACGTAGCCAGCTCCAAAAGTGAAGACTTCGCCCCTTCCTGTAGTTCATCAGCTCACTCTTACATCAAACCCCCTGATGTGAAGCACTTAAGCAATCCCCTTTCTCTCCCCAGTGTTCCCGTTTCAAGGCTACCTCTCGCCTGTCTATTTAATTTTTTATTTTTTGCAAGCGAGTGAGTGAATCATATTGGAGGATTACCTTTCCTTATTGTCTGTTCAGCTCAGCGTGGTAAATCTCTAAGCTCCACACGCAGTTGCTCTTGGGCTGTCTTGTTCCCTGTCAGATACATGCAGGCTGGAATGTACTGTAAATGTGATTTTGATATGCACCTACAGTATATTGGTTTGGCTGACTGAAACATAATGTTGGGTGCATTACTGGGGAACGTATATACTTTGTGATCTGTTACCTTCAACATACAATAGCCCTGGTCCTGCTACTGTCCATAGTCTTGGTTTAAGAGAATGTGCAAATGTTTTGTTTACAGACGGTGTCTCAGTGTCCAGTTTGTGTGTGGGATTCACAATCCTTTCAATATTTTCATCTGAAATGAAACCAGCCAACAAATGGGCATTGCAGTTTTTATGGAATCCTGGACCAAGACAATGCCATTTTAATTGTTGTAATACTTTTTGGGGTGTCTACATTGTTACCAAACTAAATACAAACTAAATCCTAATCTGGTTTAAACATTGTGTAATTCACAAGGTATGTCTTTTACGTTGGATTAAACCCACCAATAATATTACTCAGAATTACTCGGTGACGAGATTGTTCAAAAGTCCACATTACCAGACTCTCTTAACCATAAACTCTTGCTATGCTAATCTACTTAACCATAGTCCTGAGATGTAAATCATCCTGAATGTCTTGACTGGGGTCAGGGACAAGATGTAAACAACCTCATGATTGGGTTCACACATTAAGACCATTACTTTGGATGAGAACATGACGTGGGCTGAGTTGAGCTAATCCATGGATAACATGAGGAATGCTAATAATGCTAATGCTAATGCCTGGAGTTAGTGTAACTGTAAGAGTTATCGCTACAAGCAGTTACATTAGGAGTCTACAGACAGTCTAGCATTCCACCATGAATCAGAAACATTTGCATTATGCAAGTGTATAAAAGGTTTGAATATATAATCAGTAGATTGGTCATACATCTATATTTTTTGTAATTAAGGAAGAAATAAGGTTTTAAAATGATGTTTTGTGGAAGTATGCCAAAGTCTCTGTCTTTATAAAGGAGATATTGTCTACTTTGATTTCACCCACAGAAACTATTAGATTTGTGACGTTGGGGGTACTGGGTTAGTTCTCACAATCGCTTGCTTTTACCATCCTTGAGCATGATCCAGCGCTATCAAATAACTAGCAATAAGATTGAGGGTGTTTGTACCCAGAATCATTTAAATCCTCAACTCAATATTCTTTATCCTTTAAGGTTTTTATAATTTAATAAACAGGATTAAAGTTGTTGGGTAGAGCGGAGCCAAGTGAGACCCGTTCCAGACATTCTGTTTTACTCTGCACTCCGCACAGTTTTATTAAGCCCTTGCAAGATTACAGGGCCATAATCTTCAGGAACACATGTTGCGAAGAATAAATGCAATTTTATTTAGGAGACAAGGGTCCAACTTTAGTGGGAAATTTGCTTTTTCAATAATATCACATTTTGCTTTTTCATGTAAATGAAAAGTCCAATTGGAAAATAGCCTCTGTCAATGTGTGTGTGTGTGAGACTGTGAGTATTTGCATGTCAGATGTGCAGTGTGTGTCAGTGTCTCTGACTGTGAACTTGTATTTGAACAGTATGTGTACAGGCATGTGCATACACACAGGCACGCACGCACGCACACACACACACACACACACATTCAGTCAGTTTGTTCCTAAATAGCTCAGCAGAAGGCTAGGTTTTACACGAAAACCAGCCTTTGATTTGTCTTGGATGTAAATCCACCTGTGTTTGGAATGACAGGTTTTCAGATGGATGTATTTATTCTCATCTGCCTCCTAACACTATCCATCCTTCCCCTCTCCTACTTACACTCCACATGCAGCAGATTTATGGCCTGCTTGCTTGCTGCACTTTGCTGAGAAAGAGACCGCGGTGTGAAGATGACGATAAGCCAAAGCTTTAAATCCCTGACTTAGCTGTCTTATCGAGAGCTGCAGGAGCGAACTGAGTGCTTTAATGGAGGATGTGTGTGTGTGTCATCTAGGCCTTACCAGCAAATGCATTTGGATTCTTTTTCATTTACGATGGCATATTTTTAAGCTTAAAGTGCTTTGCAGAATTAGACACTTTCAACTCCCGATAAAATTGATTGATGATTCACTGTCAGCATGCTGTCATAGATCATTTTTCAGAATGGTGAAATCCATCATTTTGCATACGTACAGATGTGCTATTTCCCTTGTACTGTATTAATGCTATACTTTTCTGCTTTAGTGTTCAGATGCTTATTAATGAAGTCTTTGGAGAATGAATTTCTTCTAGCCAAGCCAAAGCACTCAACAAATCCATTTAAAGGGTGCTTTACAGCTTGGGATGTTCTGTGAACAACAAAGCAGATCTATTTGGTTGCACAGTAGGGGACACGAGCAGCTGTGAAGCAAATCTGCTCCCATAATGCCCTGAGAGCCTGTTTGTTTTCTTGACGGAAATCCATCCCAACATACCCATATCCAGATTGGGTTAATCGTGTCGGATGGTGAGATGATTTCAATTTAATCGCCGCCAAATGACTTGTTTACACAGATAACATTAAGCCACCAAAACTTAGCGAAAGCAAAAGGGACTGAAATATCAGGAGGCTCTATGCAAGTAGTCTAATACAAAATATGACTAGAATAATAGTTACTACTAATAAATACCAGCGCAAAGCTCGATTCAACCTCTCCTCCTCATCTCTTCTGGTCCCTCGCCCGGACAGTACCTTTGGTAGGTCAAATGTTTCAACTGAAAAACCTTTGAATAAGTTGTATCCGCTATAACCATGCTCTGTTAGTTACCGAGGCCCTCTAAGACGTGTTTAGCACACTGCAGTGCCAGTGCCTTTTCAAACTTTTGGAGAAGCCATGTATGTTCAAGCAATCCTCTTCCAAACAATCAACTCTGACGAGGCAGGCCTTCCTCCTTGGTTTATTTTGTCCACTGTCAATCAAACTGAAGCTGGACGAAAGCATGATGTTTCAGACAAGGATTGGGAGCACAGTTACTGATATTGGAATGTATTTATAATGTCACCTATTGCCGCTTTAAGGTCCTCTTAGTCCACTTTGGTTAGTTCAACTCTTCTTGAACATGACAAACAGACCTTACAGTCAAGTTGACTGGATCTATCTGTGCTAAGCCCTAGCAAACTCAGTAGATGGCAGTGTCCCAGGTTCAGACTTGCAAGCAATATCCTGTCTGACACCCTCAAGGATGGCACCTAACGACAGTGCCCTGAGCCCTGTTATCTGTGTTTCCACACACGTTTACCCCTCCGCCCCCACCTCCACCCCGACCCCCACCCCCTGCCCTGTACCCCGTAACTGTGCGCTCAGGTGCACACATAGCATGGTAATGAAGTCCTAGGTACACTTTAACACTTCAGCGGCTCCTCGCAGACAAAATGCCAAAACAAATCTTGTCATAATTACCCGTAATCCAGCTCATTACCAGCTGCTTAATTATCCTATTAATAACAGTTCCTGGGAGAGCCTGCTTGCTGCGTGCGGGCAAATGTTTGTTCCTAAATGAGCAAACAGGGAAGACAACAGCATTGTTCAAACACGGGGGCATTGACAATGCAAAACAGGGCAGGATTAATACACAGTCATTGCTAATGGCTTAGCCATGCTCTGTGGCTTCCTGTTGGTCTAGCGTTGAAAACCTAGGTAGTACACCACTCCTAGCCTCTTAGTGCAGAGGTTGCGATAAGAACAGGCAACGCCATCATATATCTCTGAATTAAATACCCTTCCTTCCCCCTCAGGCTAGTCACATGTGATTGATGTGCTTAAGTGTCCACCTGGAATAGGCTAATGATTGTTCCCATTTGTTTAAGGTTGCGGGTAAATTGAAGCATTTAAGTGGAAATCGGAGGTATAGTGATAGTGCTCTCATTAGAACAACATTCTGGTGGGTTGCCTTCTAAGATGCTAGAGTTTTCTGACCTCTTTGTGAATATTTGGCATCTCCTTTTGTGCTGTTATACCACGTCCTATTCCCAACATTGTCAAGTAGCTGAGGCCCCTGATTGCAGCCACAACGCTACTCTTTCTGCTTGTGGCCAGCCACAAACATCCTCATTTGTCAATCACCTGTTCTGACACTCCATACCTTTTATGGAGAAGAAACCAGGATTCGGTCCTTCTGTCTTTCTTTCTTCTCTTATTTTTCCTGTTCCTGTGACTGAATAAATAAACAGGTGTATTAGTGCACCTGACACTATAAATACACTGTCCTCCTCTCCCTCCCCCCGCCCCCCTCTGCCCTCAGCCTACACTCCATCATTGCTGACCAAGTCCATACCCAGATCCCCAGACTCCCCAGAGACCTGCCAGGAGCGGGCCAACAGAAGCAAGTCTCCTCAGAGCGAAGTGCTGTGCGCAAGCTGTATAAATAAACCATGGACCCTTACCACTAAGTGAAACCCCAACCATTGTAAGCAGACTCGGCTGGGAATGACAAAATCCAGACCCCACCCTACTCACAGTGAGAGCATGGCTAGTCAGACCAGACCAGTGCAGGATAACCCTTGCTGGACCTGGCCAGAATGTTACGTAATTGAAGATTGTGACTCTCTCAGTCCAGGAACATGGACTGAGGGAGAGATTTCTTCACTCCTGTTCTCAGGTGTTCGAACCTTGCCAAGGTGTAGGATTCTATCGCTTGTCCCCCGGAGCAGAGAACACAATCTGGAGCTTTAGTGTTACAGAAGTCCCTGTACGCAAACACACTTTCCACATTCATATTTAATGGCACTTTTCTCTGGTACACATGGCAGGGCAAACTCAATACTCTGTGAGTTGACTTTGTTGTCCTCTTTGGTGTTTGTGTTTTCTCTAGACTTGGTGGATTTGACTGTTCATCTGAAAAACAATCTTTGAGGAAATATTTCCAAAAACTAAAAACATTGGATGTTGAAAGTTGTTAAGACTTTGTATTTCTGATTTCCTTGACATCCTCAGATCTCAGTTGGGAAAATAGAAATGTTTGTAGATAAAATACAAAAACAAAGTCATTGTGATGAGAGGGATGGCAAAAAGACACGTCAAAGTTAATCAGGAAAAATGGATGAACTAAAATGATCCATTGCATTTCTGTGTCGCCCTTTCACCAGACTAGGATAACAGAAAGGTTTTTTTTTGCATTTGGTCTCTCTTGTAAGACCACAGTTTCACCAGTTGCAGGAAAGCATCATCACATGTGAGGTTGGAGCAAACTGCTGCACAGCAAGCTCAGGTGTGTCGCCGAGGTGTTCAGGCAGACACAGATCAGCCAGCTAGGGCGTGTCGTCAGGGGAGGAGTGACGAGCTAGAGGATACTGTTCCTCCAGTTTGAATGAGTGGTAGGATTTAGTGAGTGGAGAGTCACTGAATGATAGTGTTACTGGTAATAACTGTACTAGCACTGGCTGGTAGTTTTCAATTAGGGTGGACTAGTGGAAGTTTAGTAAGTCAGTGAGCATGCACAGGGATGCATACTCACTCATACCACCACCTTAGTCACAACCATGTAAGTCAAAAGGTTTATTGCCATTATAAGAAGCACACCTGCCTGTATTAACCCTAAATCAGCCCCCCAAAATCCCAATCTAAAACAAGCAGCAGAAGTCATTACAGTTGAGGCCCAAATAATCATTATAATATTGTGGTAGTATTTGCCACCAGCAATACTAAAAAGCAGTTATTGCTATGGTCAATCAAGTGTAGCCAACAGTCACATTGTACTGCTGTGTATGCCAGACAGCAGGCCACAATAACAAATAGACTGCAGTCTTTCTCCATAATGAGCGACATGAATGGAATAAAGTCCCCAAAATTGTAATGGAGGGGGCACAGGGTGGTGGTGAGGGCCGGCAGCCTAGTCTGCACTGGTAATTGCTATGATGTTAAAACCCAGTGGACACATTTGCATGACTGGAATGCTGTACACACATTAGACATTTATTGTCAAAGGAAAACACACAAGCACGTGAGGGTGGGTAGCCAACAAGTTTACTAACAAAGATATTTGTTTGAAATACAAATATAGACCACAGGATTTTAGCATGGGAAAATATGATCTGCATATATTGCTAAATTCTTTAAAAAAAATGCAATTTCGAAAGAAGTTTTAATTTAATGATTGGATCTTATTCACAGACAGGAGTGAAGACAGGTGCCTGACCTTGGCAAAGGTGTCGTTCTTGTCTGACCGTCCTCCTACTTTTGACAAAATCAACATCCAGCACCCATAATGCACTGGGCTTGGTGGGCAGAAAGCAGATGGGTTGGCTGGTACTCCCGGATGGCAGGAGCCCAAGGGTTGCACCGGTTGGGTTTTTGATGAGCTATGCACATATGAAACCAGCACATCTGGTGCTGCCATGTGGCACCTCCATTTTGGCAATAACCCTGCAAAGCATCCATCACACACACACACACCTTCTGCATCTACAACACTACCATGTGCTTAAGACTATGAATGATGCATGTTGACGGAAAGAGGACCCGCCCACTGAGCACTCATTGGAGGGAACCTCTAGCAATGACTTTAATGAAAGTTTCCCCCAAATTCATGAATATGTATGCTATATCTACTGCATATAAGCTCAGCTGGGAGTGACTGATTTGTCAGTTGTCCTTGTTTTGCTAAGATGGAGGACAGCACCTCAAGAGTGCTATAATTGAAAGGCAGAAAAGAGCCCACTTTGACACTGGATTGCCATGTTATCTTAATTAGGCTCTTCTGAACCTTATTAACGCATGGTGAGGGTTTTGAAGAGAAGTAGACCTGATTGGCTGTCGAGGCGTAGTGAGTATAGTGAAGGAGGCATTCTAGAGAGACAGATGGAGACCGAGAGGCTGTAGGCCATTCAACATGGCTTCCACTGACTTGTCGATTAAATTGCTTTAATTAAGCTTAATAAGAGATGAGATTACAATGATGGGTTTGATAATGGGTATTAAATCATTCATCCATAAATGTTATGTTAAAATGTCAGAGGAAAAAAATAAAAAGGGGGGAGAACGGATGGCTGGCAAACTGCCAGCAATTAGATGAATGTGCTCAATTACAGGAAACCTCTGGTGTTGTGACTAAGGTGTTGGATATGAGTTATTTGTATTAGGGATGACACACACATGTACACACCGATGTACACACAGATGTACACACACACAAAGACACAAACACAGCTCCTCCTCTGCAGCTTCCAGGCTCAGATATAAATCAAGAGACTTTATTGCCTCGGTCGGCAAGAAGATGAAACTAGACACTTTTTTCTCCTCCTCATCTCCTCCTTCTCATCTTCCTCATCTTCTACTTTATAGCAGTTGTGCAGACAGGCTGACTGGGTCATTTTTAAATGCCCTGTAAATTTGTCAGCCACATTAAGTGCTCATTAAAAGGTGCAAACCCAGAGAGATGGGTGAGTCGGAGAGAGAAGAGAAACAGGGATGCGGTTAGAGGGGCAAGCTGCTTAGATGGCGCGCACACGTTCTCCTCAGAGTTGGCACTGTCTGCTCATTTCTCTGGCCTAATGGTCCTTTCACAGCATGGCATTCTGAGCAGCTATATACGATGTGGTGTATAGGTGTGGCACGGACCACACCGATTTGGCATGGAGGACACGCCAAGCCGAGCCAAAGGGCCCCAGATTGCCCTCAGTCTGGGAACAGGCCTTGTTTGGTTGGCTGCCTTAGTACCCTGGCAAAACAATTATGACCCTGATGCCAGGACAATCAGTCTGGGGGTTGCTCTTTATGGCAGGGGTAAGACAGAAATATTATGTACCTGCACAGGTAGATTCAATGACACTAAAAAGCTAAAGAAGGCAATAGCTTTATATAATCTGCATTAAAACATTTTATGAGCTCAAAGATTTTATACACAACTGAATACATTTTGGACTTACTTAAAGGAAGGATGTGAATAAATATTTCAAATGCATAAACCTAGAGTTGTAGCTGTGTCAGTGATGCGGTATTTTCGATCCAAACATTAGTTGAACACGATGTTTAAATTGCTGTCATATTATTATTTAAAAAAGGTGATTTGGAAACAGCTGCAAGTCACAAATTGTATTGAGGTGGTATTACACTAGTGTATTTCACCTCCAATTGCATTTGAATTTGAACTACTTTGGGTGTTATTCTCGTATATTGTTTCCTTCATGTTAAAAGTGATGAGTGAATAGATCTGTTTTCAAGCATCATTGCCAACTGTTTGTGAACCTTTTTCATCTCATTTGCATCAGTCTTTTCTTACTCACTCCCATGGTTAAGCTTCACATGAAGCTTCACAAACCAACTCTCCAGACCCCAAATCTTTTCTCTGTGCCCAAGATGTAAAGTAAGCACGTAGCAGTAGTACCCAGCAGGGGGCTCTCTCCCTTGTTCTAATGAGTTACGATTTAAATGTGCTAATTAGTTCATCCATAACTGTAAGCACTCAATTACTCCCCACCAGAGAGAACTGAGAAAGGAGATAAGACTGATAAATGCTTGTTCTGCACCGCATCCACAATCTGTCCATGCAGGCATTCACATGTGCACACACACAGCTTTGATGATTGGGACACAAGGATCTCCCTTCCACAACTTTTTAGACATGAGTCATGCCATCCAGTCCATATATTAGCCATCATGCCATCCAGACCAGTGTACTAACCATCATGCCATCCAGACCAGTATATAAGTCATCATGCCATCCACACCAGTATATTAGCCATCATGCCATCCAGTCCAGAATATTAGCCATCATGCCATCCAGAGCAGTATAATGACGTTATCACACTCCTGCTCAATGCTGGCAAAGGCAGCCGCGTACAGGCAGTAGGGAGGGAGGGAGGGAGGGCACGCAGGCTAGCTAGCAGCTAGGTAAGCAGTTGGAAAGATGCAGGTAAACACATACTAAACATCCAAAAGGCTTAGTAGGAATTTATGACACAATATAGTATGTGCTCTACTATAGAACTGTACACTACAGTAGAACTGTACACTGCATTGGAACTGTACACTACTATAGAACTATACAATGGATGTACAGATCATCCATATCTCTCCATGTGTAGAATCTTCCCTGAATCTATGCAAATCTCCAACAGGTAGAGGTGACCACTTCATTTGCATGTGTGAACCGGCGCTTACAGCCAATGTGTGGTTCCTGACCTTAACCCTCCACCCACTACTATATCATGTGCCGTGTGCTGACATGCAAATCTCAGGCTCCGTTGTCAACGGTAATCCCATTGGCCTTGAGCCATGTTTAAACATTACTGTAGGCTCCCTGTGTCATGTGAGGAGAAAGAGGAAGTAAGTTCATACAGTTAGAATATTTAACCAATCAGAGTGGTGCGTGATGAAGGGTTATGCCAGGCATTTAGCAGGGCAATAAAGAAGAAGAACAATAAATTATTAATCCAGCTACGACAGGCTCTCATACAGAAATGAATATGCATGAAGTACATGACTACTTACACATGCATTTGAGAGTACCTTCCCTTAAACACACATACATCCCCATTCACTCTGTCCCAAAGCCTTCTCTGCGTACCACAAACACACTGACCCGCAGCCAACAAGAGCAGAGGTCAAAACACCTGGTGTTTCCAAGAAGCCACCCAGACCCTACTTCCTGTCTCCAGTCTCCATTTTCACCAATGAAAGCTCTTTACCAAAGAGCCCTGATGAGGCTCATCAAAGGTAACCATCAAATGAAAGCCAGTGACAGGGTTTGGGATCTGTGCTTGGTAGCTTGGCAGTACAGGTTTGTCCCAGTAACCCCAGGCCTGGGGTTAAGGTTGGGGGAGGAACTACAAAGAGGCAGTTGGGTTCCCTGTTATTATCTGGGCTGGTTGGGGGTGGGAGTGGTGCTGGAGGTTGGGAGTCTGGACACTGGGCTACAAGGTGATACAGGGTTTGCTTTGTGAGTGTGTTGTTATTCACTAGTTTGGTGTGTAGGTGCTTGGTGATGTTGGGAAGGGTCTCAGTGAAATGAATACTAAAAGTGAGGGCATAATTATCATATGTGTGTGGTGTTTTTCTCTCTTCAACACAAGCTTTGTAATTTTTACTGTCATCCGTCAAACCGCTGCTAAGCATCTGAATATAAACCTAAATTATGCTAATCCCTGGTATATTGGAGTAAATAGGCAGAGAGGCTAACCGCTAACTGTTACTTTGATGTGCACTTGGTTTGGCAGGGCCACCCGAGGAGACTGACACAGGTCTTTGGACACCAAATCACCACTGGGGCTTATGCAAGGAAACAAACTCTGCTGTGGCCTGTTCCCTGGCTGATTACAAGGGCTTAGGGAACTTCCTTTATCTGGGGGTTTTCATTTGCAACCTTCTACTGAAGCCCGCCCACCTTCTCTGCCACTGCTTTTCACCACGGTTCTGCCCCTTGGCTTGGCGTCGTCTTTGTCCTGGCTGGGTTGTCCCTTCTCAGAGCCTCTTCACCACAGTTCCTCATGGCCTCAATCTGATATTATCTTCTGTTTCTAAAGATAATGACCTGTTTACGTCTCTCTTGTTGATGTCCACACTGTCTTTCTGGCTTTTCTGTGACTTTGCCGTCGTTTCCATTGCAACTGGGAGCTTCTGCGATGAGACAAGGATTAAGCAGGCCCAGCTCATTAATGGTACACAGCACTACCATAGGTCTGCTGTAACCAAAAGTAAAAGAGTTTTGACCTAGCAACCCTCTGAAAACATATATTTAAATGTAGGTACCGGGAGAGGTTGTGAAAGAGTTTTGGTCTAGCAACCCTCTGAAAAAACAAGTGATTCTTTCACTTCTCACAGACTTGACATGACAGTGCCCAGAAGACACAGACTACATGACTACACTGCGCGGATCATGTGTGCTGTGTTTTTGGTGTCCCATTTTTACTTCCCCCCTGATTTCCATTTTTCCAATACTTTTTATTCCTGAAAAAACCCTGCCATCTTGAGAGGGATTAAAGATTATTGAAGCAAATGAGCAAACGCTGAGAACTATAGAGAGTTTGCGTAACAAATGAGATTATGAATATTTAGAAGGGATTTGGAGGGGTTGTGTACTAGGGCTTGTTTTCATTTTTGAGGACACCAAGTGGAAAGCGTAGACACAAACAGAAGTATAAGATATACGACACAAAATATATACGATACAAAACCTTTAAAGGCACACAAGGGCCTCGCTTCTTTCTGTCTTTAGCAGATTCTTTGTGCATAACATGTCTTAATGTGCTGTGAGGTGCTGTTCTTTGCGTTGAATCTAGACAATTGTGAAGCTCAATCTAGTTCACAGTAATCCTTGTTTGTTGTGTCACTTCAAAATGGGCATTGTGGATTACAGTCAGTAGAGATGAAAACATTTGAGAAACCATTGTTGTTTAAGATGCCTTTGGATAGGAGTAATGTATGTGGTCATGCTACATGATTGCACATTTTCTGTCTTTTAAGGACACCTGTAGTAAGAGATGTAGACAACAACATGCCATTGGACAGATTTTTGTTGATTTATATTTAGGTTGCCTTTCTTTCTGACTTTATTTGTTTGGTGTGGCAGTGAATCACAAGAATCCTAAAAGACATTGCTGATATTCTTCTCTCTGCGGATTTCCTGCATACTATCTCCAGCTCACCTTGAACACCACATGCTCTGACCACACAACAGAGAACGGACACATTACATTCTCTTAAGAGCTCCTTGCAGCCAACACCTACAGAGAGACCGTATTAATAGGAAACAGTTATGTAAGAAGCATTTTGCGCTCTGTGTACACAGTCAGCACATGGAGGGGCAAAATGGGCTGTAATACCCAGGTACAATTATTCAAAGTGTTTTTTATTACTACTTGGACTAAATATCAGTCATTTCCATCCTCTACAACACAGCTTGGCTTCCACTTGATCCTTCTCATTACTTCACATCCCCTCCATCTCTTCTTTAGTCTTACTGCTCAACTCCCCTTTCCACCATGGTCAGGGATTTGAATGCGATCGACAAGATGTTGGCTAGCTGGAGCCAGGGTCACCGCATCCTAAAGAATATCAGATCGTGATAGATTCGGAATTCTTGAAGGTGGCTTCCTGTGGCGGTATGGACCAAATGTTCTCCTTTTTCAGAGGTTCTGTTTGCATGTGTGCTGTTCACTCCCAGAAGTCTGTACTCCTTCAGGAGAGACAGAGAGAGTGTTTGTGTGTGTGTGTGAGTTTCCTCACTAGCATGAGTATGCACTGAATAAACCATGAGTAAGACTAATGTGACGGAGGGGGGGTGGCGGCCATGTTTTGGCAGCATGGGATTGGAGGTGACAGGCCTACACCGCATCTCAATTTCCAGACGAGCAGCACTGATAGACGCAATGACAAACAATTATCCTCGTTGACAGCATCAGGGCATGCAAATTAATTGGAAGTGCTGCGCTACAGTGGCAGCAGGTAGCTTGCTAGAAAGCTGGGATATTCTTGTATTTTCTACATGTTTGCCTGAGGAGATGAATCTTTGTCTCAACGAAGGCACGACAAAGGACCTCACTGAGTACAAAACAGTTTTACAACACAAATCGTGAGAAATACAAAAAGCAGAAACAAAAGACATTTAAACTCCAGTGTTTTAGCAGTGGCTTCTTGGGAAGGCAATTCAATGATTTGGCCATAAAGCTGGTAAATCACAGTAGACAGCTAGACTGGCCATGAAGCAGGTGGCTCTGACTGCATCTTCCCTTCTCCAACTGACAGTTATCTATGCTGACAACTGCAGTCTCTCCCTTCCTCATTTCCCCACCCATCTCTCATGTGTTCCTCTCCGTTCTTCATCACACTCAGCCTGACTTGCCTCCGTCTAGCATTCTTGTGTATTGTGCTGCCTCCCTCCCTTTCACCCCCTCCCTCCCTCCCTCACCATCTTTTTCCCTCTCATCTATCTCTCTAACCATCAGCTATATCCAGGCAGTGGGTGAGAGTCAAGCAGAAGGAGATGGAGGAAAGCAGAGTGGGTGAGAAGGACAAGCAGGAGGGCGCCAGACAGTACATGTGTTAAGTGTCTTATTACGACGAGAGAGAGAGAGAGATAGAGAGAGCGTGAGAGAGAGAGAGAGAGAGAGAGAGAGAGAGAGAGTGGGAGAGCATGAGAGGGAGGCCAGAGCTGAGTAGGGTCCTCATGGCTGTCATGCCGTCAAGTTGTCATTACGATGAGGAGGGAGGCTCTCATCAACGATGCTATCACATTTTAATCCCTGTTACATGATTACCTTGTCAGGCAGGGTCACCACTCAGCAAGGTGGAGTAGAAATAACCCCCACGCGCAAACACTACCAGACAGGCGCCAACGCCAAAATGGTTTGTGATGGGAGGATGTGCATGTGCTTTCCCCTTAAGTTCCCCCTGCATGTCTGAGGCCCCTGCATGTCTGAGGGAGTTCCTGTGTTGCCCATCTTTTCGTCCAGCTCTTTAGATGGTTTTTCCGTAGCCTGAAGCGTGTGTGTTCGGGGGGGGGGAGGAGTGAGGGTCACACTGTATGTTGTAATCTCTGGTTGCGTTTTTGTGTGAGGGACTGAGGCGGGGAATTTGTTCTAGCAGTTATTACTTGAAATGCCTGGACACTGGAAGGAGTTGCAGATTCAGTCTATCAGTGATATAAACCCACATGCACATTCTTGCGGGCACACACGCTGTGCTGAAGACATTGAGTCAATATGATGTCCGTCATCTATTCCAGTCCACTGCCGCCTAAATTGAGCTGAGTTGAGCGGATGGGCACTGTGTGATCATTATGGGATGCCACCCACCATGGCGACTGATGGAAGTTGGAATTAGTTTTACCTTGAGATGACATTGTCCCCTGTGGGAAGGAGACAGGGAAATGATGGGCCAACCACAGAGCCTCTCACTAATGCCACCCACCCCCTCTCTCTTGCGCCACGTTACTAAGGATACGGACGCTGTCCACATTGATCCGAGCGCGTTTGAAGAAGAGACGCATCGACCTGCCAGCTAATGGACAGTCTGATCTGTCGGCAACCAGCCATTTTGGAAAAAGCTACTATGATTTTGAGCATCCCTGCGGTTCTGCTGGGAAGAAATGGCACCTCAGGAAGCCTTATGAGCGTGTCCTACGAGGCCCACAAGGACGAGACTCAAATGATCCAAATTTCAAACCAGTTGCAAACAGACAATTGTCCCAGAATGAAATAGCCTGCTAAGAATGATGGAAAGTTAATATGAACAGTGTTCTAGAATATGTACTGTTTATCTTTCCATGGATTGACTGCTATTCCGTAGCAGTAGGAGGAGTGGGAGGGGAGCATTGATCGAGCAGCATTACTGCCAGCTGTGACTGCAATTATGTTTGTCAGTCTTAAAGTGTGGCATTACTTATACATTTGTGTGTGTGTGTTCTTTTTGTACTGTGAGTTCAGTGCTCTTATTTCTGAACATCTTTGCTCAAATCACTCACCATGCTACGAGCTGTTGTTGCACCCACCCAACACGTACAGACACAAGGGCATGAGCACTGCCTAGACTCATATTTTACGTGTGTGTGCGTGAGATTAATGTATTAATTACGAGTGCCTTTATATGTATTTGTGTGTATGTGCGTTTGTTGTGTGTGTGTCATGGCACACTGGTTAGCGTGGCAGTAGGCTGTGGTAGTCTCGCTGCATTTCATCATGTCATTAGCGGTCTAGCGAGCCTAAATGACTTTCTCTTCACCTGGGACCAGAGGCGTTTCAAATCAATGCTTGTGGCGGTTCTTAAATCAATGAGCGCATTGTAACTGGAAGGACTCATCTGTGAAGGGGGCCCTGGAGAAAGAGAGAGAGAGCGTAGGAGAGAAAGCGAGAAAGCGAGAGAGAGTGAGAAGGAAGAGGAAGCGGTTGGGGGAGAAAGAGATAGAAACTGGGATGACGGGAAACAAATGGAGTCAAGAACGAAAAATAACTGTATCTGTGAGTGTGTCTGAGAGAGAGTGGGAGCGAGAGAGGAGAGACAGATGGAGTGATAAAGAAGCTAGCGAGTGAGAGTATGTGTGGCAGACTCATCCACAAGCGCTGACCTCTATAATTATCTTGTCCCGCAGCCCAATTCAAATGTGTTTGAGCTGAAATAATTGTCCATTTGAAGGGGCAGGTGAATTTCATAGAGGCATAGCCAGCCCTAGTTCAATTGCTCAGTGCTCCGGAAATCAACACTCCTTAGTACACTGAGCTGCCTCGAAGCAGTAGAAGTTATATTCTGCTATTCAGGCTGTTTTGTGTGTGTCTGTGCTACAGGTAGACTAAGATACTGCATAGAAGAATAGAGGGATGGAGGAAAGGGCAGCAGTCAGACTGAATAAATGAAAGGGGGGGAGATGACGGAGGTGAGGAAGAGGTAAAGTGAAGAGCAAAGGAGTGGACCAGGTGGAGGAGAGAAGTGTAGGGGAGAGGTGGGGAGCAGAGAGGCCAGATGTATTTATCTGGGTAATGATAGTCATCTGGGGCAGGCGCTGGGGAAGGGAGGTGGGTGTGGAAGAGTTTGTGTGTGTGCATGCTGTGTGTGTGTGTGTGTGTGCATGCTGTGTGTGTGTGTGTGTGTGTGGAGGGTGGTTGTTTTATGGAGGAGTCCTGACAGGCTGGCTGATTCAGGGACTAGCGGGAGAATATTCTTCTGGTCCCACACTGCTCATTAAACGAGCGTAGATTGTGTTTTGCATTGCTCTACCTCTCTCACTCTTCTTCCTCCCTCCCTTCTTCCGCTCCTTTTCAAGCTTGCTCTTCCCCCCTCTCTTCACATGTTCTCTCTTTTGCCCTCCCTCCTTCACCGTCCTCCACCAAATATCCTTTTATTAATTCATAAAAACACATAGCACAAGGGACTGAGTTGAGAAGCAGTGGAGCAGAGATAGAGAGAGAGGGGGAAAGAGGGAGAGAGAGAGAGGGAGAGAGCAGGAGAGTCAAGGGAGATGAGGGATGAGGAAGGGCTCTCTGACAATGTGTCATGCATGGTTAACCTAACCCCGCAATCACCACTCAAACACACACCAAGAGATCGACCCCACAAACCACTCGGTCTCCCTGTAGCAGAGAGAATAGAGGTGGAGATGGTGGTGGCAAGACACAGATGTGCTGTGAAACATTAATAGCTACTGCTGCAGCTCCCTCTGGGCTGGGGGAATGAAGGGCAGCAACAGCCACTGTGTTCCGCTTCCATTTTCCTGCGCTGCTTTATTTCTTTCTCTCTCCCCCTCACTCCAGTTGTCTCTCCCTCTTCTACAGCTCCCTTCTATTTCTCTTCTCTGTCTCCAGGTCTGCCATGTAGTTGTTATACAGATTACAGTAAATTGTAGAAACTGTATACATTGTCTTAATTTGTATATATGTTTTTAAGTCCTCACTATCCTGGCTGGGTTTATGTTGAAATGTATCATTGACAAAACTATGCATGTGTGTATAGTGTCTGAATGAGTGAGTGAGTGTGTGTGAGAGTGTGATTGTGTACATGAGTGTGTATGTGTGTCTATATGTGTATGTGTGTGTGTGTATGAGTGTTTGTGTGGGTGAGTGTGTTTAAGTGTGTGTGTGTGTGTGAGAGAGTGTGTTTATATGTCTGTGTGTGTGTGTGTGTCTGTGTGTGTGTGTGTGTGAGTAACGTGTGTGAGTGTGTTTATGTGTGTGTGTGTGTGTGTGTGAGTGAGTGAGTGAGTGGGTGTGTGTGTGAGTGTGTGTGAGTGTGTGTCTGTGTGTGAGTGTGTGTGTGTGAGTGGGTGGGTGTGAGTGTGTGTGTGATTGTGTGTGAGTATGTGAGTGTGTGAGTGTGCGTGTGAGTGTGTGTGTGTGTGAGTGTGTGTCTGTGTGTGAGTGTGTGAGCGTGTGTGTCTGTGTGTCAGTGTGTCAGTGTGTGTGAGTGTGTGTGAGTGTGTGTCAGTGTGTGAGTGTGTGAGTGTGTGTGTGAGTGTGTGAGTGGGCTGGCTGTGAGGTGACAGGGGGACCAGGATGCATGGCTGCTCTTATCGAGGCTTGGCAGCCATGCTCCTGTGGGGGTGGTTCTGTCTCTTTCTCCCTCCTTACTCGCTCTCACTTTTCCAGAGGATCGGAAGCAAAAGAGAGAATGAAAGAGAGAGGCAGGGTGTGTGTGTGTGTGTGTGTGGTGGTGGAGGGGAGGTAGCAGGGGCCACATATGGATTGCAGCGATTGAATTAAAAACATTTGCTTTGGGGCGAACAAATGAAGCCTGATGATGTGGGTGGCTGGGGATAATGGGAGCGAATATGCTTGGCTACAAGAGCCTTGAAAGCCCTCACTAATGGATTGGTGAAAGGGTTGGGGAAGATCAGGAGAGAAAGGGATGGAGAGTAGGAGAGCTAGCATGGTGGAGGAGGGACATTCAGGAAAAAGATGAATAGAGAGAGACAGTGAGTGAATTTGTGTGTGGTCAGCGCTCACAAACAACTATGTCTGGGTGTGGACATGCACTTCTATATTGCGTGTAGTATGCATTGTAGACAGTGATGTGTGTGTGTAGATTTGTGTATAAGAGATGAAAACATAATTAAACGAGTGAAGCTTGGCCAGAAGGCCTCAAATTAGCTGTCATTACTGGCAACCCCATAAATGCTCCCCTTCTGGTCTGGCAAAGAGGAGTATGTGTGTGTGTGTGTGTGTGTGTTTGTGTGTGTGTGTTCGGAGGTACAAAAGAGAACAGGCTTGTTCCCAAACAAGAGAGCTGCGAGACCTCGGCAGCTAAACTTGTAAACTCACTGCAATAATATTAACCAAAGCAACACAACCCAATCCAACTTTTTAAACGTTTGATTTAAATCAACCTTGCGATCTTTTGACAGGCAGCGTTGACATGGATGTCAGTTCACTTGGCACTGTCGGGCACTGGCGAGCCCTGCTCCAGGCAGGTCAAGGTGAGGCTGACACTTAACACGTTTCATACTGCGCCCCAGTTCACAGTGTGAGCCGGCACACTCTTAAAATATAACAGGAAAATAGCTGACACTTGGTTTGTGTGAGTGACTGTTGGCCAAAGTATCATGTGTCACGGACCTTGGTGGAGCTAGATCAAAATCTGGTTTAAAGTGATGAAACGAGATGAGGTCTGTGTTTCTACCTCTGATTGTGAAGCGACTCTCCCTCCTGCCCTAATAGATACACCGATGAGCGTTGGAGGGAGAGAGAAGGAAAGAAAGGGGGCACGACCGGTAACCAGTAATGAAAACTGTAAACACCAAACCACGCCGGTCCCACCCAGCCGTGAAAGACAGAGGGAGAGGAAACGGGATGGGAGGGACAGATCAAAAGACAACAGTAAACAGATCCAATCTGTCTTCGTGCTTTGCTTCCTCTTTCTCCTCTCGCGCAATCTCTCTTTTCCTCTTCCAAACATCTTTCTCCCTACTCTCACTGCTGCCCTCATTACTGGTTGCAGCGCGGCAACAGAAAGATGGCAATCAAAGGGATGCGTGGAGTGGTGCAGAGATGAAAGGTGGAGATGGAGAGAGAGAAGGAAGGAGGGCCACTTAGTCCACCTCCATCAGTCTGTCGTTAAGAGAGTAATGAACCTGGCAGTGGAGCCACCACTGGGAGGAGGAGCTAGGCACTTTCTCACACCCCATCACACACACACACACTTGCGTGGACATAGTAACATACCCAAACAGAACCATATCTGAACTCTTATGCACCCAGACGTGGACACATTAAGAGATGAACACAGAAGAAACTGTGCACAAGATCACCAAGGATACACACACACACAGACTAGCCAACTGCATACACTTAGACTATAGACTGACACAAATACACAAGGACACGCAAACCCACACCTCCGGGCAATTACTGCAGTGTATATGCTAAATTGCCCACACAATTGCAGTGAACATGCCACGGGCAGTTACAAAAATATAATGCTTGTTTTAAACCATATTATCGTCCAGTTTAGCATGCAACTTCAATCACAACCACCCAAAAACAGGTCCTCTGACTTAGCTTGAAAGACACCAAAGAAAATGTACATAATAATTACCCAATGTGTGTGCGAGAGATATAATTCACGTATGACTGTGTGTATTTGATGTGCTGTAGTGAGACAATGAAGAGGAGGTATGACTGTAGGGGCAGTGTTGACTGTCAACGAGTTTGTCTTGGCTCCGTTTAATTTTAAATATCAACTATGTCTGTGTGCCTTCTGCATGTCAGGTGTGAAGAGAGGAAAGGGTGAGTATGTGTTTTTGTCCGAGGGAAGAGGGTAAGAGAAATAAATAGAGAGGAAAACAGAAAGAGAGACAGGAGACAGACATGACGGCTGGAGGATGGAGGTCTCTAGTACAGTCTGTACTGTTAGGGAGCACATCAATCTGTTTCATTTGTAGCCACAAATTGCCTCTGTGTGGTCCAGCATAGTGGACAGGAGGTCTGCTTCAGACCACATGAGTGAGGGGGTTACCAGATGTCAGACTGGCGGCTTGGCTGGATGCCAGAGAAGGATTTCACCAGAGAGTGGTGACAGAGTCAGAGAGGCTGTGGCCCGTTGGACAGCCAGAGGTAGGGTTATGTACCACAGAGGCACCTCCTTCAAGTCAAGCTAAGACTCAAAGACAGTGTAAGAAGAGCCTTCCTTCTTTCAAGCCAATGGTGGCCATTTTGGCTTTTGTTGTGAGGAGTGGGGGGGGGGGGGGGGGGGGTGACAGACAAGGGCCTCATGTGTGTCTGCCTCTGTGTGTGAATGTGTGTGTGTGTGCTGAGAAAAATGTTCTTCATCCATGAGAGGAGTCTTTGTGAGGCCAGTCACTCAATCTTGTGTGCTACTTGACATCCCCAGGCAGTGGTAAACAAGCGCACAGGGGGGAGTGTTGTGTGCATGGGGAGTGGATGGGAGAGGACAGGAGGGTGAAGGGGGCAGGACAGCTGGGAGCGCCATCTACTGTGTGGAGACTTACCAGTCATTTATTGTTCCTCCTAGTATGTCGTCCAATCAGATAGCATACCTCAAAGATGTTATAATACTATACAATTATATTTCTAATATATACATTCTATTAATGTAATCTATATATTATTATAGAGTTACCTACATTATTTAATCTATTTATATATAATATGTACAGTATATATATATAAATATTATATATATATATATATATATTATATATATAGAACAAATAAAAAACATAATCTAGGCTGGAAAATACCTAAAAATATGCTTTGTTGACCTATTTGTCCTGCATGGCACTGTAGAGTATTATATTACATGTTACATGAACCATATGCATGTATGTGCAGAAACAGTGAGACTGTATGCATGTGGATGTGTGAGTGTGTGTGGGTGTGAGTGTGTGTGGGTGTGAGTGTGTGTGTTGGCTACCAGTCCCCCTCTCTCCCAGGGATCCCTGAGGATGTGGGTTGCACTGTCAGCCAGAGTCAGAAATCACACACACAGCTTGATGCTCCGTCACCTTCCCTGGAGAGACTGGGAGGCTCACGGCCCGCTGCCTTTCAAATCTCCCTCCGGAGACGGGCCGGCCCAGCCACGAGTGTGTGAGTGCAAGTCTGTCTGTGCGAGTTTGTGTGTGTGAGGCAGTGTGTGTGTGAACAGTCAGCCAAGCATCAGTCCCTCAAAGCTACTCTTTAAGTTCACAGGCTGCCTGGAGCCCTTGTTAGGGTCTGGCTACTGAGGCTGTTCTGTGCCAGAATATTTTCCAGCCAGGCAAACAATTTCAACTGGTTCTACCTCATAAGGTTGCAAAACAACCGCCCTATTCCCCATGGACAAAACCCAGAAAATGCCATCATTAGGACTGTGGTGTCTGCACGTCTAAGATAATGCCTTTTTGTTTGTGTATGTATGCATGTCTGTGTGCCTGCATGCGCATATGTGTGTGTGTGTGTATGTTTGGACATGTGTCAACTGTATGAGTGTGTGTGTGTATGTGTGTGTAAGCTTCTACAAGGGTCACGTGCGGGCCATGTCTGTCTCAGTATTACGACATTCTTCCTTCACATCGGATCAGACTTGATTTGCAGAGATATGGCACCAGCTAGCCCTGCTAAAGAAGATCAGCGCCTTTACGCACTGTCAGAACCCTCTGGATAGGCTGTGGAGCTCTTCACAGCACTCAAGGCAAAATCCAGATTATCAGACATCTGTTGCACTTTTTTTTACCATTGATTCAGATAAACATGCAGGCGTTGCTTCATTTTCGTTCATTCTTTTTGTTCTTCCATTTATTCTCTTCTTGGCTCATTTCTTATATTCAATGTGACAATGTTCTTCCAGTGGCTGTGATGCTGAGCAGGAAAGCTTCAGAATCAAGTTGTGATGCTCAAGCTTTTAAAAATATATTGTTTTATATATATATATTTTTTTTAATTGCCATTAGCTATCATCTGTTTGTCATTTCAAAGCTGTTGAAAGTTAACATGGAGGCAAAACGGAGTCTATAATTGTAGCTCATCACAGCCGGTCTCCTTTGTGAAAGTGGTATTTTCTGTTCTCAAGGAAACTCGACCAGTCAGGATAGTTATGTCAGGAGGGGGTGGGGGCTGACAGGGGCTGACAGGGGGGCTCAGCGCTGCGCCAGGGAAAGGTCACAGCCACAACGCTGCTGGAGTCGCAGCGAACAAATGGAGATGTCAGTGTTAGATGAGATGTCTGATGCGGGTGTTATTGAGGGCTTCTTGTCCTCAGCAGAGTGCAGGGTCTGGAGCAGCCAAACAGAGGGAGCATAGCTGCCAAGTAGAAGGAAATACTGAATCCTAACCACATAACGGTCTACTTTGATGGTATTTTATTTGAATGAGAAATATCTAACAACAATCACTGTAGTTGCTGCCTCCAGAAAATTAAGCACGACCCTGACTAAATGATTTCAGACTAACACATATCTGTACCTGTACCTATCCACAGAAATGTCATTTGCCTAATTCCAATCCAACGTTTGTTGATGGGGACTGCAATGGACATCAACAGCAGCAGCAACATTCGGACTGGTGAAGGAGCATCTGAATACTGCCAAGGTCTTCATACATGCTGGGAAATGTATGAGAAGAATATCCTTTCATGACCGAACACTGATTTCAAGCTACATTTATTCAAGGCTAATATCTAACTTTGCCCATCTATTTATGTATTCACTACAGCCTCCATCTATAGTTCTACAATTTTCATCTTCTCTTCCCCTCCATCTACTCACCATGTATTTAATCTTTTCTGCGTTAACTTGTGCTGCAACATTTCCATTTCCTACTTCCATGAACAACTTACTTCAGCCCTCCCAATCTCCTCGTAGTGGTTCATTATTGCCTGTTTCCACTCTCTCTCCATCCCCCTCTCCTTATGTCCTGTCACGAGCAAGAGTGGGAGCTGAGTATGGAAGGAGGGAGTGATTGGAATTCATTATGGTCAAATGATTGCAAACTCTGGCGGCTGAGAGCTTCTCTAATCTCAGTCTGAATGGCTGGAGTGTTAATGCGGGCAGGGGGTGAGCGGGGAAGAGAGTGAGTGAGTGGAAGAGAGGGGAGAGGAGAGGAGAGAAGAGAGGAGGAGAGCTTTGCTGCCAATGTAGTGTTCTCTAGGGCTCTTCAACTGCACTCTGATGTGCGGCTGAATTTTTCTCACACTGAATAGATACACTGACATTGTAGGCTTTTACAGACAGGTTCGCTCACTACAGAATGTAAAACCATGGCTAAAGGATGTTACTGGTGACAAATTAAGGCTTTTATGGGATTTGGGTAATAAGGTATTGAGGGAAAGGAATTTGAAGTGTGTTTAAGGCATGTCTCCTTCTTGTATAGTACTGTGGTGCATTGAATCAAGGGCACTTGTGCCTTTAAAGCTAGCTCAAGCAAGCTCACAGCCCCTGTAAGTGTTGAGTCGTATTTGCCATTTTTGAATAGGCCCAATACAAAGAAAATGAAGAGCTTGCTTTGTTTTTGTGACAGGCTCCAGTGGTGTACCTGTGTATCAGTTCAAAGCGAATCTACATTCTCCAAGTATTTTACAGATCTCATCTGTCTCAGAAAATAACATCTCAATATTGTAGGGGCTGAAAACATGTTGCAATACAAGAAAAGGAACCTAACCAGCGACTTGCATGTTAACAAGTGCACCGTTTGACAGACCATCTACAAGACAGTGTGTACTTACACCTTTTCTCTATTCTTGCTTCCCCCCATCTATGTGTGTGTGATTGTTCCTCCTCTGCTAGTCTGGGCCATGCTGGCACCCACAACAAAGGCAACAGAATAGTTGGCATGCAATGGACATCCGAGGGCCTGGGGGTGGGAGGGGGTCTGATCATCCGTCCCACCATCCGGCGGAGCCCGGCTAGCACTCACTACAAATTAGCCTGCAGAGCTAACCTGGCACCTCCTTCGCCTGGTTGGCCAAGTGCATCACCAGCACCTCCCCCAAGGCTCCCTGTGGACTTTAAAGGCATATGCGTGAGCGGCGAATCAAATCAGGATGTTGACACCAAGATTGTTTCATCTTTGTACTCGCCTCCTCTGATGAGCCACCTGGCCAGTCCCCATATGACTGCGTTCATTTCAGTTCTCCATCAAACCCATATGTCTCCGATAGCCTCGATGAATAATGTATATTGGTAATGTTTTTCTCACTATGAGTTTAATTTTGTTGTGATATTAACTGGGTCAAACTGTTTCGAGTTTGTGAACTGAACTTTGCTAAGATGATTGGTGTGAGATTTGTACATACACATTACGGGTTTCTGTTGGCAAAATAGACAAATGCTGGTATGTTAGTGCGAGACAAAAATCTGTGGCCATTTGGGTTGTTTGGTGGTCGATCCTAAGGTGGTGTGGAAGGAAATTGTTCATAGTACATAGTTACATTGCTACTCACAAACTGTGGTTTCACAGCAAACCAAAAAACTGAGGCTGGATCACAAAATACATGACTAGCATGAATTAAAGCGCAAGATCCAGACATTATGTGTCAAATCAAGACAAGAGGATATTTCTCCGCCCAGGAGTGGGATGAGTGCAAAGAGATAGGAGCCAAGGAGCTTTTCTAGAGCGTTAGAGTGAAGCCAAAAGGCTTCCCAGCATGCCTCATTACTCCAACCAGGGTGTCTGGAGTGACACCAGAGTGGCCCAAGATCTTCATTACGCTTGAGCTGCACTTTCACAGTGAGAGGGGAAGGGTTAGGATTTCAGTTTGGAGCTCCTCATTGCACACATGCACAACAGGCTGACCTTTAGTCCACACTGCAGCGCGCATATACCCCCACATAGGTACCCACACAAACAACTCACGCTAACCCCACTCTGCTCAAAATAGGAGGGGGGGAGGTGCATTTCATGACTTGTTACATACCAAATGAAAAGCAAGTCTAAAAAAGCCAAGCACAGAAGTGACCCAGGCCAAAGAGCACTGATTTGGTAGGCCAGCAGCCTAGTAAGTGTAAATCTAAATGGCATTAAACTGGGCTGCAAATATTGGGTCCCCAGTCGCTAATGAGGTGGTTTTAGGTAAGGCATGGTTGGAAAGCCTCTCACTGGTCCAATGTTAAGAGGCAGTTATTAAAGGGCCCTCAGATCATATTTTCACACTCCAGGGCAAACATGACCCAGCCTCTGTGTGTTGAGGTGTGTGTGTGTGAGTATGTATACACTGGTGGGAGAAAAATGGTTTGTGTCAAGGGTGTTCATTCCTTCCAGCTGCTTTTTTGGAATCTAGATGGACGTAAGCAAATTTCTGGGTAAGTTATTTGTGTGTGTGTGCATGGTTATGGTGGCTAGGTTGGTGTGTTGTCTTATGACCAGTAACCAGTGTTGGTGGAAGGTTAAGTACACGTTGTAGACAAGGTAACCATACCGTTTTGCCTTTTCCTATTCAGCATGTGGAAGGCTTCTACAAGAAGTTGTTTGTAATCCACGTCCTGTTAAAACTCTTGGGCTGGCCGGTGGGTGTACTCATGAGAGGGCCGACATTGAACCGTACACTAACTAAAGACCTCCTCAGAAGAAACCGTGGCAGCCCTCCAGGCTAGGGCAATCTGAAGCAAGGGTTTAATGAGAGCTGCGGAGTGAGAAGGTTATTAAAGACTCTACTCAAGGAGACCTCCATTACAACAGTACCAAATCTCGAAAATCTGCATTCACGAGGATGTCAGCCATGTTAAATATGCTTGCGCAGATCCTTTCAGGCATTTTAAAATGCTGTGCATGGAGGCTGATAAACGAGGAAAAGCAAACCGTATTTGCTTGCTAGAGCTGGGTTATATTTAGACTTTAGATTTGCAAATGTTTTGTGTTTGTGTCCTTCTTCTTGCCCCCCCCCACCTCCAAGCCCTCCTCCCCAACCCCATCTGAACATATCTAACAATGCAAATTGAACATAAGCAAACACAGCTGCGTTGTGCAGTGCCTGGTTTCAGGCTTGTAACCAAACGTGGTGGTGCAGGTCTCACCCTGGAGGGCTCGGCTCTGCGAGGGCTTGGAGGAGAATGAGCAGGAACTGAGGGATGGCATGCAGGGGGGCGACTGACACAGGGGGTGGTGAGAGGGGCAGGTGAGGGGCTGCTGAGATCATCTGATATTACAGAAGAAAGGGAGAGAATGCGGTGGTAGGGTGGTGTGTGTGTGTTAGTGTGGTGTGTTGGGGGAGGAGGGGGGGGGAGACGTGCTACAGCACTCTCACAAAGCATAGGTCACTGTTGTCACTCACCCATTAATTTCCCAACTAACACCCTACCCCTGCCTTCATGAACCAAAAAGCAAGCTCACTTACTGCTAACACACCGACAACTGACAGAGTAAGACACCTGGAGTATCTGAGACCGGAGGCTTGTCAGCAGGAAGATAGCATTTCCACTGTGTCTGACCATGGACCCGTCTCTCATGGATGCATCACGTACACACACACACACACACACACAAACACACACACACACGCACAGCAAGCCCTGACAACTCATCTCAACATTACATATTCAAGACAGGGTCCAGTGGTAGAAGAGACTGCTGCCCTGCTTTGACATACACCCACACAAATGTATGTGCACACCCACAAACACACTCATGCCGGACAATCAGTACTACTGTTGTTTGATGCTGCCCAGGGACTTACTGTTCATCTTCAACTGGCCCGATGAGTCACCTTAGCGAGATCATTAATGATTCATGTGGGAACAGCTCAGACATACTCGGTGTGTCAGTACATGGACAAGTAAATACATCAGCTATTTTTGTTTTCCTTTATCCTCGCAGACATTATTTTCCCTGACAATTCCAGTAGCCAAATGTCTGACTCACGCTAAACTATTAGCTGAGCCGTCTCGTGGCTTGAGAAAATGTTCATAGTAAAAGAAGATAACCTTAACAGTCAGTGAATGTGGTCTTTAAGGTTAAGCATGTCTGTGGTTGCAGCTTCTTCTTCAATGTACCATTCACCACCATCGTGTTGCTGGTGTGTATTTTAAGATGCTGTGTAAGCTAGCACCACATACGCCTCTCCCCACCCCCTTTTGAAAGCACAGGGCCAGGACTGGTGTCACATGACAGGGCTGAAAGAAATGTCAACACATTCAGAATGAACAGGGTTTCAATTTCAGAATAACTATAGATATTTTATCATATTGTGGGGAGACTGCCATGATCACTCACACATACATTCATACACACTTGTAGATTTATATAGATGAGCCCACAAAGCATGTCCCTGAACATGCTTTCAAACTGATATTAAGATCAAATGTATTTCAATTATTGCTGCTTTGCTGATAGATGTTGAAGGATATTACTGTTGGTCGAAGAAACAAACAATATGAAGTAAGGACTTAGCCCAAGGTCCTTCATTTCTTTTTCAGGCTTTTCAAGATTACTTATCTCGTCAGAAGCAGACTTGAACAACATTTCTTGAAATTGACATCGAAGGAACTTTTCAGTGCCAAGCTACATCTATTGAAGCAGATACCTGCAAATGTCAGAAAAATTGCCTGCTGATAACTGCAGTTGACCAAGTTTGATTCTGATCAAAGCATTGACCATGTCAGCACGTGCGCCTGAGTGTTAGAGAGTTCCTCTCGTACTGTGTGAATGTGAGTGTTATAAGTTAGAGGCTGACATAAAGTCTAACCAACCACAATGAGTCCCACTGAGGGCAGCGAACACGAACATCCTCCACCGCCGACGCACGCACACGCACACACACGCACACACACACACCTTGGCTATAATTGCTCCATCTTAAAGCGCAGCTCTCTGCGGGAGCCGAGGATCAGAAAACGTGCTCTGTCTGTTGCTGTTGTTTTTAATTAGCTTGCGGCAAGACACAAACCAGACAGCAAGTCAGTCAACAAGTCAGCCGGCAAGGTAGTTAAGAAGTAACACTGTTGATTCAACCCACTGTTGTTTGTTGTTATATATTTTCTCCTCGCATCCTTCCTGAACTCCTGTTCCTAAAATACACACCAACACAAACAACCACACACAGCTCTTCTGCAGTACTTTACAGCTTGTTAGTGGAGTAGGAGGTAGGGTGCTTGGTGCAGCACCCCAGAGGCCATGGCGTGAAGGTGACATCTATCACTTAGTGCACCATTGCGCTATAAATACCAGCGGCAGGCTCCCCACAGTTCCATCTTGTGACAGCTACAGGCGAGGAGAGGGAGGAGGAGGAAACAGCTGAGTTGGAGGGAGGGGGGGTGGTTGGGAGGTAGGGTGTGTGCCTCATGTCTCCTATTTGCACTGTCACTTCCAGTGAGATCTTAATTATAGGGTTCGGATACAGCAAGTGCCGGCTTACAAGGCCTATGTGTTTAGACCACCAGTCATGCTCACAGTGCCATACACTCTCTAATTTACTAGCATATACTATTTATACTGTATACATGGAGCAATACACATGCATTACTTTGCTCAACACACACTGGATAATAATTAATGGCATTACTATTAGACCCATGGGTCTGATGTCCTAATGCTAAAAGCACATACACACACTGACAAACATTCGATTGATTCTCAAGGTCTGTGCCTTCTTTAAATGATAAAGTAACCTCCACCCTTTACTGTAAGAAATGTTTGAATACGTGCTTGCCTTAAATGCTCACTAAACACGCCCAAGAGTTCCCAGCCTTTGCCCAAGGTGTGAAGGTGCGAGGACATGAGCGTGCCAACCTTTAAAAGGTTCTGGGAAAGGGGGACATTCTAATGTGGTGTGTCTGATCCCTAATAGCTACCAGAGAGGTCAACAGGCTCCCAGGGGCCCTGCTGGAATTAGCAGGTGTGTTGTTGGCACAGTTCCTAACATAGTGGTGAATCTACAGAGTGTCTGGTTACAAGACAAGGGCTCAGGCCTTGGTGGTTGGATACCAGGGTCAAAGTAATAGGAGGTGAGTGATGTCAAAGGCATGCAAACATGAACCTGTGTTGGCGGTTGAACAATTTAACAGTCTTGTTTCCATTATATTAGAGTGATTATAGGTCTGTACTGGAATTTAACTGTCACCAACATTCATTTGAATGCTGATTTCCATCTTGACAAGGGATATATGAAGGTCTTTTGAAATTGTGTATAAACATGTCAACTTAAATGTACTCTGACTTTCCAAGTTACAAGTGACTCAGAACTGAAGGATATTAGGAAGCAAGCATCTTTTGGGGCAGAACACACTAACAACACCTTATCAGTCTATGAAGTGTTTCTTAGAATGTACCACATCATGACTAGAAACGTTTCGAGTATGCATATTTCAGAACAATCTCCATAAACAAAATCGGCCATACAACTTGAATAGCAACTGAGATGACTATGTTCAATGCCACAGTCATGCTGCCAGTGTGTCTGTCATCAATTAACTTGGTCCGTCTGCATTCTTTCATCTATTTCCATGAGCTAATGTTGATTGCTGTATTTCCAGTAAGTGTGCCTGTCAGGCTAAAGATGATTGGAGTCTTAAGTTATTGACGCAAGTCAATGATTGAGACACTGGCGAAATGCACAGGACCAAGCTATCAACACATCAGGGTACACTGCAGAATGTCAATGTCTAAAGTTAATTTCATGTTTCATAAGATGTGCCATGAGTCAATGGCCATAGAGGGAGACAATTGTGTTTCAAGATAAGATTACTGATTTCTTTGAAGTCATTTTCTTTGATTACATTTCTCACATTCCAGGAAGAGATGGCGGTAGAAAAACAGACTACACTATATATGTGTTTGCCTGTACGCTGAACAGCTGTTAGTGACAGCTGCCATTGCTATCTTCTTCAGTATCCGTGTCTGCACAGCGAAGTAATTATTTGTTCTACTGTATAATCAAATTAAGTAATCAGAATATGACAGAGAGCTGTATAACAAACCATGTATGTACAGTTACAAGAATAGTTGTGGACAATACAAATATTTTGTTAGTTTGAGTCACTCCTATAATGTGTCTGATTACAAGGATTTCTATACCAGAAGTAGAAATAGAAGTCATATCTAGAGACCCCTTGACGTATAGACTTTTCAGTTCTGGTTTAGTTCATGCTACTTGTTGTTTTAATTAATTAGATACTTAGGACTAGAGTTTATACTTATTGTATACAAAACCCCAAGTGTGTTCTTTCTACCAACATATCACACATTGACAGATTCTGTAATCAGTGGCCAAGAATCACGATTAGTCAACGTTAGCCAGGAGGCTCTGAGATACATAGTGCAATGTCATACCTTCAACAGTATATAATCTTGCATATGGCCACAGCTGTGTTGGAGTACGGATCTGGAAGATTCCTTCCACCCAAATCCTGACAGCAACAAATGATGAATGTGACTTGTTTCAAAGGGTTTCTAAGTCCTTCAGGCTTTCAGGAACAATTCTGAGCTCACAGCTCAAAACTCATCTATCCACTTTTGCTAAGAACATATTTCAAGGATTCCTCTTGACTACAGTGCCAGCTTTTATATACAACATGCTCTTCTCAACATCACTATTCCCAACCCTGCCAGTAATTGCTTTTGTGGCATATCCATTAGTTGCTATGGTAGTTAATGGCATCTCTTTGAAAGAGATGGTGGTAAACAAATATTGCCATCAGGGTGAGCCATCCTCTAACCTTCAGTCCTAATATTCACCTTCATGCTAATCGAGCTAGCGTGGAATGCTTACCCCAATCAGAACCCACAACAGCAGCACCTATTCATTTCCTCTAAAGGGTACCTCATGTGCTGAGAAGCACTTCTTATTCTCCTTGTTCGCCCACTAATAATGCTACGATAATTAACACTCTAAGCTTGTGTTTTAGTGGCAGCAAACAAATAATGTAGCGCAAGAGACAGATCAATGAGCACCTTGTCAGTGGTTTTCCAATACTATTATCTTTAAATCTTATTATTTGGAGTCCAGAAGGTTCTTTCCACTTACTGGAGCAGTTTTATTTCAATTCACTAGGAAATTGTGGATAGTACATGAATGGCTACAATGTTGAAGTTGTTCTCACCAAGAGCTTGAAAAAACAACAACAAAGGGGTAGCCAACTTTCCTAACTGAGTGGAAAGAACCATGACCAACATCCAGTGTGTTTCTGATCCTCTTGATTTAAATGGATGTCAAATGGTTACAGTCTGGATTATGGTTGTGGGCCAAACATCTAGGCTTTTACCAATGTGGGTGAATTACATTTTCGGACAGTAAAGCACAATTTGAATGGAAGACAGGCCAGAACAACATGTGCGTTGCCTCTATGTTTACAGTATTATCTTGGATTTGGAAGAGCCATTATGGAATATTGCTTTGGCATATCTATTCTAAACAAGGGTCTAATTCTAGGCTGCCATTAGCAAATATCAATTCTATACACATGCAAAAAGTTTGTTTTCGAGAATACAAGAATGCAAGACACTGCATGTGTACGATTATCAACCAATAACTGTGGAATTGGTGTAAAAACGTACAGTATTTATCAATATTGTATTCTGTTGGTGGAAATAGGGGATGATTACATGATGTTGTTTCATGTTCAAAGTAAGAATGGCACAAACAGTTAAGGTCATGTTCACTATGTGCAGTTGAGATTGTCCGGCTAATCTGGGGGGATTGTTTTCTGTTTGTGTGTGTCTTTGAATCCCATGACTGAAGCTGCATACATGTTTAAAGTTACACCCTTATTTGCTTGAATGTGTGTGGCGTACCATGTGCGTGTGCTTAAAAGGATACAAATCAATTCAGCGTAAAGATGAACAAACGCTTTTCAGAGGCGGTCAAGCGTGTACGTGCTCTCACACCCCATTCAGACTTTTGTGCATTTTTACAGACTGTGGTGAATTTCAAAGCAATCTGTATGTACAAGTGAATTTGACTTGACTATGCAAGGTCAAAATGATTACAAGACTCAAAAGAGTCAAACTAATCAGAGCCCAGGTGTGGCAGCTCCACCACTGTAGCTTCTAATCATTAGGCACAGAAGTAACAGACTTACAATGACCAGCCTGTGTAGTAAGAATGTGGCTCGTTCAGCTGACAAGATGGAAGTGCAGTACGATGCCAATATTCTAACAGTATAGTTGGGATGATACCATCAACAACAACAGCTTGCTGATGACATGTAGTACCTGATCAGAGCACCACCTGGACACGTGCACCTTGGCATTCATAATAGAAAAGAGATCGGGTTTCTATGTGCTCAGCTTAAACAATGGGAGTGAGATTTCAAACATTTGAGTCAAATTGAGCAGAGGAAGTACTAATTTCCTTTTGTTCAGATTACATGAGTCACCTCATTGGGTGTCAGTGAAAAGCAGACGTCTTTTCTTCCTAAAATGAGATTCATAAGGGCATCGTGAACAGATTGTCAAAAAGAGAAAAGACTGCATGCGTGATTATAACTGGTGTTTTAATAGCCAGTTTTTCATCTAAATTTTTCTGCATGTTTTCTTATCTGGCACTTTGCCCTTTCCAAATCGATTTGTGTAAATGCTTGAGACATTAGCAGGAATAATGGCATTTAAAGAAGATTGTGATTTTGCAGAATGTGAGTTATTAATCCAGATGTTATATAATGTGTAACTTTTAGACCTTGAAGAATAGTGGACAATGGAGATCTTAACAAAACAATAAACCACCACAAACTTCTTCATCAGCACAGGGATGCTAACAAATGGCTTTGTCCGAAAACCTGAAAGATTGAGGGCAAGGAACCAAATGTAAGTGCATCACATCAATCTTTCTGAGATCTATTTGTTGTGTTCTAGGTACACATTGATTTCTCTGTTTTCTGGCCAATTTGCACATTTAAAAGACTGCATTAGCAGTCTACCCTTTCTGCTATAGAAAACACTAACTGATGAATCAGACAACAGCCTTCAGAGGGATAGCAACAGTCTTGGTTTTCCCAGGAAAACCAAGCTCCTAACCCAAAGTGTTAGAGATCTTGGTTTGTTGTTCTATAGGCTAACATTATGTGACACAATATTGGATATTTGTGGACATACTACTAAAAATCCTCATTGTAACATGGGGATTCTTATTGATATTATCAGTTCAACACCCGAATAGGAATCTATACTCTCAGACCCCAGTTGTACCCTGTGTGTCACAAAACAGCTTTTGGCTTTCATCCTGACTGCCTACTGAGATGGCCGAAACAAACCTGGCATGCCCCAAAGGTTTATTCCGTGGTTAATCAGAGGATATGGGCTCTAGATGTCACCTCCAGTGTCCACAGTCTCCCTGGCCAGCTCGGCCCCATGGCTGAATAACTCGCTGGTTTGGAGGAGGAGAAGGCAGCATTTCCCCCATTAGAATGGCTCTGATCAGATTAACTGCAGGGCTGAATGCCAACAAAAGAGAACCGAGAGCCATGCTTGGCACAGCACGGCATAGTTGGCATGGTTGCAGTGTTCGCTGATGTGTCACATTTAGCATGCTGCCCTTCAAGATGATGACATCCAAGGAACGGGGGGTCCAGCCTGAGAGGGGGGATTTATCTTATTTGTGTCCTTCTGTATCTTCTAGAAACAATCATAAAACCCTCTTCCAACATGACGTTGGAGTTCAGCAGTGGTCCAACTACCAGAAGAGGAGCAATTTACTCTTCAATCTACATTTTAAAAGTAGATATTGTGCAGGTGGGATTCTAAAAATTCCCTTCAACTGATCTGCATTCATCATGATAAAGGTGATCGAGGCCTCCGCAGTGAGGTCCAACGTGTGACAACTGAGAATGATAATGAGTTGGGAAAAGGGAGCGAGAGAAAGAGGGAGGCAAGGGCGAGAGAGATGTGTAGAGCAATTTGTGGAGAGGGATGCAAAGAACTCAAGATGAGAGCAAGTAAGAGATGGGAAAAGGTTGTGGGGAGGGAGAAAAAAGGAGAATGAGAGAGTGGATGTATGTGACGGGCGCCCTCCCACAGCTCTACCTGTGGCGGAACAGATTGGGCACACCGCGGAGCATTCTGATTGCCGTGGCGACGGAGCATCAGCTGACAGATGGCTGCCTCCAAGGGTAGAACATTGGGCTGGCCTCGCCTTCTCTGATTGGAAATACAGCTACACACACACACACACACACTTTGCTCAGTCTGGTAACCATGTGAGAAGGAGGGATAAATGGAGGACATGGTTGTTTTGATCTAGAAGCATCAAGCGTCAGACTGTTGCACTTCCTGTGGTCTAAAATCTCAACCAAGTTCAAACTCACTCAACAGTATGTCAAAAATTTGGGTAAGACCTATGATTTCCTCTTGTTACATTCAATAATAAAAAATAACAATGTATTCATTTAGCAGATGCTTTTATCCACAGCGACACAGTACAAAGGGGGATCTGAACCTACGACCTGCAGATCTACTGTGCCAGCGTATAATCGTGGTCTACATCAACAGAAAGCGACCAAACCCCAGTGGAGCGGACAGCAGCAACACAGGATAAAGACATAAGTGAAAACATGTTCGTCTTGAAACTGTCCTGACTTCTTCTTGTTCTCCGCCGTCACTCTAATTGCTCATCACAGATTTGATTGAATGACTTAATAAAAAAGCTCACTGCTTTGGGCAGGGTAGAGACTTTCAGTGTTGGAGAGTGTGTTTGAATGGAAGTCTGTGTTCTTGCCTTTGGAACTTGGTGTGTGTGTGGGTCTGTGTGTGCTTTGCTGCATCTATCCAGGTTAACTCTTTGTTCATTATGCATTGACTTTGACTGTACTGACACCCAAGTTAACGCAGGACCTTGTGAACAGCTAGAAAACACTCGCAGAACAAAAGAGCACATTTGAATTAAATTTCTCTGCATGCAAATCCATTTCAACCCCTTTGAGTTTTTCAGTGTCTGTGGTGAGAGGTGTGGAGGAGTGTGCGTGTGTATGTATCTATATATGCATGAGTATATGTGCAGTAGATCCATACAGAGGCAATGTCTCATGTTTTACATGCTAAATGCTAAAAATATTTTTTTATCAGATATGGCCTGCTAATGTTTGTTAACCAGTTAGGTTCACCAAGTTCCAAAATAAACTTGCTGAACTATTTCCCAATCGATGAACTCTGCAACTCATACACAACTGGATGAAACCCCTGACAGAACCGCTGCCAGTCATCACAATCGGTGAAATTCATGCTGCTGTGAAATGACCATTAACATAACATATTGTGGCAGACATTTTCCAATGGCAATCACTTTTTCTCTGCACCATTTGCTTTCTCCTTATCTCTCTCTCTCTTTCTCAGTCATTCTTTTTCTACCTTGCTTTGCCATTTGCTCTTGGCGGCAAATGGGTCGCATGTGTTGGTCGCCTCCCTGACACCTCCTGCTGCCATAAATTTCCAGTTATGAAAGGCAGGTAATGAAAAGCACTGCCTTGGTAATCCGTGACGGAAGGCAGTTTCACGCTAGTTTAGCTTCCAGCAACCCCCTCCTCCTTCCTTACACAGGGCCTTGACGCCATTGTCACCCCCGCTAGCTATGACACCGGCGACAGCCAAACACAGATATCGACCATCTGTTTGACAGGAGAGATTGCATACCAGGACGTGTGTCATTTACCTGTTATCGAAAATCACACTCACACATACACCATTCCCCCACATGCAAGGTCCTTCCATAGAATCACCCACACATAATCACCTCTTTGCTTCTTAGCTCCCCTCTCATAATTGCCTTTCAAACTGCCAAGCCCAGCTCATGAAAAAAACTTCAGCCAAACTGAAACATGTCATTGTTAATTGTTGAGATACAAGAGAAATATTGACAGTGTCAATTGATAACTCAACGTAAGCCCGTATTGAAGATCAAATGTTTACACCTATTAAAGCTTTACTTCTCTATGGCCATAACCCTCCCCAATATCTTATACATTTGGAGGTCTTCTAATTCTTACTACAAAATGAAAGGATTTCTGTGGGTGTCCGTTTGGAACATAGACCATCAACTTGTCCAATAATAACTATATGCCATTTGATTTCACACAAAATGTGAATGTGATCCTTAGTGAGGGTCTGAAGATGGTTTAGAAGTGATTTGTTAATTGTAAACCTGCTTATATTATATTACCAATCAATGGAAACTTTTAATATAGTCAGTTATGGATTTAGGCAATTTGTTCCGGTGTTCATCATAGGTTTTCAAACTCTGTCGGATCGGATGGGGAATATTGGTGAACTACAAACATAGAAAATCTTTTTTTTTATTGTATTCTTTGCGTGAAATGTATTTTTTCCACAGTAGTATTATCTATATTGAGGGCTGATCTAGTGCTGCGCATATGGGAGTCTATCAGGCAAGTTGACTAAACTCTGCAGAGGAACTTAGATTCCCTGGTCAAATGGGCTTTGACCCAGGGTCCTACTAAAGTGGCCAGAGAACATAACAGAACATATTGAATAAACACCTGCCTGAGCTGTAAACTGATCGGATCTCAGATAGACAACAGGGAAGTACTGCACCTGTTGTATGTAGAGAAAATCCATTTTCTCTCGTACCTCTGATTCTGCAGTGTCTCACAGCTTACACATCTGCAGTGTTCTTCATCTTCTGAAGCCACAATGCTCCTCTCCCTCTGTGGGACTTACAAGATGGAAGACACACCACGAGCACTGAACACAAAATGCATCTGGTCTTGACAGAACGCCCTGACTTTGGCTATAAAGATGAGTTTGCCATTGTGAAAGATAAGGTATCAAGTTTCAAGCTGTCTTCAAGCCCTTTTTTCAACTGAAATATATGTATATTTATCTACTTTTTATGTTATAACACAAATGTCAAAAAAGGGAAGAGCACTGAATACTATCCAAAGGCTCCGTTTCTGATAGAATGCCTCTCCTCCCTCAGGACTGGATGGCTCTTCCTGCAGGTAGCCATTGATCAGGCAGTATTGCAGGAGACAGTAGTGCAATGCGGAAGGGCTCAGAGGAAGCTCTGCTCCCTGATAGATACTGGCAGACCTTCCAACAGAATAGGTGATTTTGGAGCAGCCCACAGCTCCTGTTGCCAACAGATTTACAATTCAAACGAGTACCAAGGTGCCAGGGTGAAAATGCCTTGCCTTTCAGAAGGGATTTGACAGAGGCTGGTCACAGAAGACTGGATGTTAAACCTCTTGAAAGATATAACATGTTTTTGTATTTTCTGCCAGGATTCTATCCGTTTTGTGTTCTCGTGTATGGTGTTTCAGTCTTTCTTGAGCAGTACTGTTCGCTTGCATGTTGAAAGGTGTTCAGTGGAAGAAGTAAATTCATCGACAAATCAGTGAGCCAACTGGCAATACATTTGGAACAATTTAAAAATTCAGCAATAGTCTATAGTCACTGCAAGGCAGAATTCAAATATTCTGAATGATCCTTTTCAGTTGTTTGCTGCTGTTTATGGAATCTGTAGATGATCTCAGACAGGATCCTACCTTCCACAGTCGGAACATAAACCTGCAGAGTTTTATAGCAGTCAAGTCTCAGAGGTTGGTAGTAAAGACAATGTTATGTAACTTATGTCCTGGTTTAAATTGAGGTTGAGGTTCTGCCCAAATCCTGCTTTTGTGGGATTAGGCACTTCCTTTGTGTACATGTTTGCACATGAATAGGATAATCGGGATTAATGAAATGAGAGTGTGTGTTTGTTTATGATTTTGTGTGAATATATGAAGAAATGTAAAGGTTAGAGAGAACAGTGTGAGTTTTATATTTTTCTGTATGAGCCCTTATTGATGTGCATTATGCATTTATTGTGCGGTACAGAGGTAAATGTGGCTATGATACATGCATGTACTCTCTATACTTCCAGGCATGTACGTTGTGTATGTACTTCTGTATGCTTGCATTCCAGGGATGTCAGAGATCAGATTTTCCAAGCCCCCTGAAAAATGAAAAGCTCATCAGAGATGAATCTGTAACTGCCGTCAGCCAGTTATGTGGTGCAATGTTACCCAATATACCAGACCCATCCAGGCCATACTGGTTGTCTTGCTGCCCCAGGGAAGACAGTTTATGCCTGGGTACAGAGGTAGGGAAGCGCTGGGTGTGGGGATCACTCATTTTAATGAGCCTGTCACATCTGTTTTTAGGACCAATGGAATTTGTCCTCCGGGCCCTAAATTAAGTGACCCAAAAAATGCTGTAAGAAGCTGGCATCTGATCATTACATCAGAACTCGAGAGGTGGATGGATGGGGGAGTATGGGAATGGAAAAGCGGAAGAAATATTCACCACATGAATGTTCCTCAGAACTCACTATGTGTCCACCACAGGAACAAACTGTGTTCTGCTAAAATCAGGAACCAATACAGAAAGTTCCTGCCCTGGCGTATGTTTGTGTCAGCATATGCCTTCGTTTCTGTACCCCATGGAGGTGGCAAAGGCCTTGTAAGTTCAACACAGAATTTGGTATTTAGTCTCTGTGCAATCAGTGTGAGTCCTCAGAGACCCCTGTCAGCACACATACACACACACATATGCAAAGGTGAACACCATATACACACAGACCCATGTGAGGAAACTCTCCATGCTCCACACTGACAGCACTGACATTTCACTAACAACATTAGTTGGTGTCTCGACCCTAAATCTGTGTACAGCTGGAAACAAAGTTAGCTGGGCCACATCCAGTATAGGAAATCCTTCACTGGCTCTTTGAACATGGCCCTACAAGGTTGTTATTGCGTGATGCCAACTGAATTCCCAGCTTGTTTGTGTGCATGTGAGTCATAATATTCTGCAGTAGCCTTTCATGGCATGGAAATGTGAAGTCAGCCATTTGTGTAAGTGTATTTTTCACTTTTTACACGTTTCTTTTTGTGTACGTTTATGTATGCGTGCACTAAAGTGTGCAGGACCAGGAGAAAAAAGGAGAACTTTAGCCCCCTCTTTCACTCCCTGATCTGATTACTGCTGTTTTGGCAGCTGCCTAAGTAATAGATGCCTGGGCTGTCAGGGAAATTTGTCGCTGTCTCCTTTACAGGGGCTCCTCATTCCAATCAGCAACTGTCAGCTCGGCCCTCTAGTTATTAATGACCCTTGGCCACTAACTGTCCAGAAAGCAACTCCCCCTACATACTGTAGCACAGAGCTACCCAGCTACCAGAGAACTTAATACAATGACTGATGCAAAGACGTATCTTGCTAAATGTTTCATTTAGCTAAATGTATCAGTCAGTGATAGTTGACATTAGCATGGAAGGCATGTGTAAGGAGGTTAAAATGTATTCTATCTACTGAGATATTTTTGCATGTCTTTCTAAAGGTGTTACTATATAGAGAGGAGCCCTGTTTAGGTTTGCTTAAATATCTGAATTGTCAATTATCAAGAAGGGTTTCATACTTTTAATTTACAATGATTTGTGGTAAGACTATTATGGGATAAAATTAACTTTTACTGTCTCTTAGAATGACAAATGTTCTTTTGAAGAGGTTCACAAATTAGGGTTAGGGTTATTCACTGCAGCTGAAATGCAAAATAAGGTTAAGCTAGTCAACATTCCTGGGGTTTGCAAGCAGTCATTTTAGTATAGAAGTGAGTAATTGTTTCATGTGATGTTATAATACTACTCTCATACTAATTTTGTTCTGGGCAGTTTTTGGGTAGATAGAGTTTTTTACCGATCAACAGTATTCACTTGCAGAGAAAATAAAGCAAGTGTCCTGTTCTCTGTAAAAGCTAGGTTTAGTAGATAAAAGGGTTTGTTGACATAATTACAACCTGTCTGGCATCCATATACTTTGTTTCCTCTTTCCTAACCCCGTGTTTTCAAAGGAATTTCAATAGACCAAAGCCTGAATGTGCCCACATAAGTGCATGCCCTCGAAACATCAATACCGGCCCACTTTTTGTGCAAGGTTAAAGACCTGATACACAAACATGTTTGTCTAGAAAATGCACTTATGCTGGCAAGACGCAGCCCGGGCACGTAGAGAGGATCGTTTGGAAGCAGAGCTATCCACTTAGAATCTAACAAGCATGGTACATGGCTCAGATAGATCGGCACTGCAGAAACAAAATGAACTGATTTCATCATAACAATCCTGACGTCATACTGTCTGACATCAATCTGTCAGTTGGTCCATAACAGGGACATCACACTGCTGGTGCACTAGTATATGCTATGTTTTTAAAATGGGATCATACTAAATATTGACTGTTTGACAAGGTACTATCACATGTGGACCAATACCCCACCGAAAACAATGAACACGACTTTCTAAACCTTTCTAAGCAGTATGGTGTCCGTTTGATGCAATAGTTCAACTCTACTTTTATATTTCTGCGTACATTTTGCCACACTGGAAATGTTCTAGTAGTGTGTGGGCTGAAATTCATTCATCTGATAGGGGTCCAGGCCTTGTTTTGGCAATCTCTGCCTACCACCACACAACAAACTCTCATTAAATGATCGAAAACATAACATAAGGGGAAAGGAGCAACCAGCGATGGATATCTGTGTGTATGTGAAGTGAACCTTGGGATCTTTCCAGAGGGCTTCTCTGAAAATAAATCTGAACCCAGCATCAGTCAACAACAGTGCACATTCCATTTCTGCTTCCTAGCACTTGTTGTTATCAGTAGTTTAGGGTGTGTGTGGCGTGAGCGGCAGTGGAGTGTGTCTGTTTGTGTGTGCGTGTGTGGCATATAAACAGAGCTTAACGTCTCCTACTTGAGGGGTGTTCTAGTATGACACTAAAGTGTGTGTGTGTGTGTGCAACCTGGGACAGGTCCAGAAATTGTGTGTGTGTGTGTGTGATAATGCCTGTGAATGCAGAAAACTGTCCTTGAACCATTGAGTTTTGACTACCGCTTAAAGCGTGACACTTTAAAACCTTAACTCCTCCAAAGTGATTTTACAACTTTCATTGAAATCAGAGGCTTCCTGAAGCCCCGTGAGCTGTCATAGGAGACAGAATATTCAGAAAGAGGCTTCCCTTCAGGCCTCAGATGAAAAGCTGCATGTTTATGTGTTAGAGGAAGGACAACCCTGGTAGGCAGACTGGAGAACAACAGCCAAGCAGAGGCTTGCCCTCTGGTGGAAGTTTGCACAGGGATTTCAGAACGGCCAAAAAGCATGCAAAAAAGACAAAAACTTCCATTTCACTTCTGTCTATAAACCAATACTTCCAGTTATTTGCCAGGGCCTGGAGGAAGTGAACACCTGTTCAGACTAGTCAAACACTGTCCTTGTTACTTGGAGTGACAGATGTCGCATCCTGTTTATTAATGTGTACAACTAGACAAGCAACAACATACTTCTAAAGTCACAAGTATGCACACAGCATACCAATTACACTAAACATTGGCTTGGGCTTAAGGTGTATTGTTCAGCCTTGCCATTACTTTTAAAGTAAACCTACCGCATGGCATATGTCTTACACATTTCTCACACAATCATTATTTCTTTTCCCAATTAAAGACTGAATCAATCAATGTTACAGTCATGGGTTTTCCAGATTACTGTCAGTGTTGATAGCCTGAGTTTGATGGATTTCCAAGTCATGATAAAGTGCCAAAAGCTTAATGGGGTTTGAATGGTGGGAGAAAAGAAGGCTAGATCTTTAGGCAGGCTATGATGATAGTACAACAAATGGGTTGTTTGTCATTACTGTAGTTATAAATATCACCACATATGCAGACATAAGTACATATTCTGACAGTCCTCTTCCATTATGACTCTCTAAGTCCACAGTGGAGAATTGGTTAACCCAACCAACAATTGACAAAGTGCAATTGATATGATTTGCCATCTGGCAGGCAAGCCCAAACCAAAAAACACCTCCGGTGGTATAAACAAATATATAATGCCAGGTGAGATAGATATTTATGCTACTGTGTCAAAAAAGCGCAAGTACACACACTTTATCTTTATCTATTAAACTCAGATGCAAACCTGTATGTAAAAATAAAATACAGGTTAGATGTTGCCTTTTGTTGTGCAACTGCAAAAGAGTGGTTATTATAAGAAAAAAGTGAGAAAGTCATGACAGGTCCTTCCTCTGAGGGGGAGGGAGGGAAAAAGGGGATGGAAGAGAGCTGGAAGGAAAAGGGGCCCCCCGGTTTGTGTAATCTGTGGTTGGCACAGTGGCGACATGACAGGACAGACAGCACAGCTGGAGCAACCGCATCATTAGTGTGGTATGAGATCTCCCATTTTATCTGACTTACCCTGTCTGATCTTGCCACCTCGCTTTCTCTTTCCATGTTTCACACACATCCAAAACACAGACTCACTTCACACCACCCTCCAAATACACACAAATGACCGTCTACAACACACACGCAAATGCTCCTCCACAAACTCACACATGGAACACATTCATTTACCAATCTAAAAACAACAGCATATAACCCTTTCAGACCTTCCCATGACTTTTCAATCCCACCATACCAACTTCACCTGGAGGATATACATTTATTCCTTTAGTTTAGGTATAGCCTGTGATAATTAGGTCGACATACACATTGACAGTTACATCGCTGGGTGTGTAAGATGTCTAAGGAAAGACTCTGGTCACTGGTGTTCCCTTCGCAGTGGGAAGAAAGCAAGAGGAGTAATGACTGCCAGACTGAAGTGAGGGCCCTGTGTTGAGGGTGTGAGGCAGGGTTAGGCTCATCTCTAATGCATGGTCCGGGTTCTGCCATGACTTAACTAATCATCATCTGTCTTTTATCCACCACCAGTCAGGGGACTTTGGCAAAACCACTTTCATGGCGTGCCAGCACTGCATAATTAATGGTCCTGATGTCATCCAACTTCTCCCCCCCCATCTCTCCTCTCACTCTCTCACTTATTCTAACTCTCTACAAAGTGTTGGCTGGTGAGATGTTCAGTTTTTTCTGTGTCAGAGCTCTACATTTTATTTGTGTGTGTGTGGTATATTTAGTTATCATGTGGCTGGTTTGCTTTTGTTGGCTAATAAACTGGCTTATTGCAGATGTGTACTAACTGTGCATGCTATCCAAAACATAGGAAAAAATGCTTACAAAAACACAACTTGGTACCTTTGCACATATTATTTTCCACAATATAACTTTTATACACTCTCAAAAAAATCTGGTTCTCTCTGTTTTTTCTCACACACCTCTAAAAAAGAAAGTCAGGGCTGCACTGTAGCTGACACTTTCCTACAGCTCTCTCTCTCTTTCCCCACCACCCAGAAGAGGATATCATTACAGTGACAAATCAATATCTGGCTCTTGCTAGTCCTCGCTCTTTCTCTTTCACCCTCTTCCAAACAGTCCTTGTCAGTGGTTTTATGAGAGGGATTACCTATAATCCTCTGAGTCATCTGGACGACCGCAACTCTTCTGTCCTCCAGGCACACAGCTGCCAGGCCCACAACTGGGGCATGTCCCCTTGGAACTAGCCAATCCCCTGGACAAATGCTGATTACTCTAACAATGGCATAATAATCAGAATGGTTTGACTCGCCAGAGATGACCACCTTAATCATTATTTTGCTGTAAAAAAGGACCCCTTCTAAGCTAGCGTGGAGTGCGGTCAAGCTGCTGTTGAACAGCCACTTTCAAATGAAGTGAACAATTTGGACGTTTTCATATCCAAAACAAGGTGCCATATGAGCCAACTAAACAGATGGCACTGGGCCCTGTGCATGCATTCAAAACAAATTCATTTCAGCGGACAGTCAATTAACAGACTGTGGCCAGATCTGCTATGAATGCGGTTTCAGCTCAGACAACTTAAACCACTGAGTTGCTGTTTGGCTCCATGTCTTGTGGTTCCGGGGCTAAAGCAGACGGTTAGAAACCTGTCAACTAGGGGAGATTGGAGAACTGTAGGCTCCTGTCTTTATCTCATACAGCCAGCAAACAAATCTTACCCTGTCAAAGAAAGCTAGGCTTGGCGGAAAACTTCCTCCTCTTCAGGGATGGCTGAAAAGGAAAGCCGGGGTGCACACTAACAGCTATGACTTCTGACTAAAGAGAAGGCTGAAGGCTGAGGAAAAGGAGTTATTTTCTAGGTCTGACACCTGCTAAGTTAAAAAAGTATCATTGGAGTGTAAGAAATGTGTTTTCATGGGTGTCACTATAACAAGTTTAGAAAAGGGACAAAAGATATGTCTCCTTGTGTACTGAAGATTCAGTTAATGTCTTCCTAATGCTAATCCTTGAAAAAGGTAGTTATGATAAATCAATAAAATCTAATTTATAGTCCAACGAAATAAGATAAATGCTTACACACTTAACTTAATATTTAGGGGAAACAACTTGGCCCAAATGGAATTAACAGGACAATGTTTATGGAGAGGTTAATTCTGTCAGGAAGTGTCTGCAAACCAAAAGCTATTAGAAGGCAGTGAGAAATTGTTAACATCCGTTTCAAAAGTGTGCATTATTAATGATGGGGTAATTTCATGGTTGGAGCCCTTCTGTAGAATTGAGCCATTTATTTTTAAATAGTTTTTTCCTTTAACAAAGCTTCCAAACCCCCTATTTTACCCCTTGCTCTGTAACCCCAAGACACGTGAGACTGCAGGTGTAGAAAAGGTCAAGGTTGGGTCATGTCCAGATTAAAGTTGGTTGAAAATTCCAAAGGTTATTAAAAGGACAGATGTGTCCTTGTGTGCTTTGTCAAGAAGCAAAAAAAATAGAAACATCTATCCTTAGTTTGCAGAGATGGACATATGGTTTTGCTTGTCAGATCTTGAACTCCAGTGGTACAGTCCAAAGAAAACAAGTTGATAAGTGTACAGACCTGCTGAGAGTAACACCATGTATGAAATATGTTGGTATTGAGGGAGAATAGGTTTATTGAAAGTGAGTGCTTGGTTACACAGGGGGCACACTGGAACAAAAACATAGGTGGTAGACGCAATTACCCATGGACTTCCTGTGTGAACTACTAATAAGATCCAAGAACATCAACGCACATGAAACCAACCTTTCTCCCAAAAGGAGAAAAAACAAATACCACTGCCAAAATGGGATTGCCCTGTCCAGTATGAATTACAGTTTAAAAAGTCATAATAATATTACCATTAATTATGCCCTTTCTTCGATACAGTAAGGCACAGTTCATTTATTCAAACAAGAGGCCCTTTATGCAGTCCCTAAGATAAAAAGCATTACAGTGGAGCTGACACAGTATAAACTAACCTTTTTCAAACCCCCCCCCCTCCCCCCCAGAAGTTTAAGAAGACCTGCAGAGAGGCCACCACCATCCAGAGTCCAAGCTGTAACATACTCCCAGCTTGTCAGACCCATGGACAATACAGGCACATAAACAACCGTGCAACACTGAATGGTCAAACAGTGCATATTTACAATGCATATTTATCATTTTTTTACTACTTGTAGCCTAAAATGTTTCATGTGCATAGTTCTGTTTGATGGAGTATGTCTGGATATTTGCTAAATAATTTTAGAGCATTTTGTTACATACATAAACACTAAGCTACTGTAACACAGAACTAGTGCAACACGGAACAAATTTGCAGCCGTGCTTCTGTTCAGTGACCCCATATGCTTCCACATTCTGCCTCGGAGGACAAATATCCTCCTAAAACCAGACCAGACCTACGAGGAGGTAAAGGAAAGGTCTTGGTCTGTCTCACCTATTCCAACTTCCAGCGCCAAGCCCTTCACTTAAGCTCGCCTCTCTGCTCTCAGGGGGAAAAACATGTGGTATGTCAGAAGGAGCAGGTGTGAAGTGAGATTAGAAAGCAAAAGAGGGGCGGGGTTATTGGAACAGAGTAAAGAAAAATAACTCAGGAGGAAGAGTAGCTGTGTTCTAGTTTTGTGTATCTCGGCAAGGTTTATGCATGATGTGTATGCGTCTAATGTGTATATGCAATGTCTTTAGCCACCTGTGTGTTTCTGATCCAGCTATGTTCATTTGTGTGCACTGATGTGAGTGTGTCCCCACACAGGGAAAGTAAAAGGCTATGGTCTAAATCAGGGGTCCTGTCTGACTGACAGCTTGGTCCTGGCATCAGGAGATGCGAAACGGGGGCTTGGTGGATCCACTCCTCACAGTAGCAATTATCTTCATGCCTCAGCCGTACATTGTGGGCCCGCATGTGAATCAGCCCTGGGCTGCGCCGTGGCGTCTGGCATACACTTACCCCCCCCACTCCCCCGCCCACTGCCCCCACCTCTCACACACACACACCAAACACTGTGCGTGTAGTCTCAGGCGTGGGCATACAAATGTGCATACTCTAGGTATACAGCTGTTAAGTGCTCACTCACAAATGCACACATGTACACAGAAGACTATGTTTTTAGTCATTCTAATCCACTAACGAGATTTCTTTCGGCAGACTTACTGGACATGCTGATCAGGGGCAAAGCAGCTTGTCAGCACAACCCAGAGGCTAGAGATGGAGCTCCCCAGCTCCCAGCCACTATTCAGGGTGACAGGTGAAGCCTTCCAGGCTGGCGGCTGCAACAGCTAAATGCTTCCACAGCAACTTGCGGCTACTGTAGGATGCCAAGTACCTAGGAGAGTCTTCCCAGTGTGCAGATTTCCAGAAAGTAATGATATAAACAACATTTGATGTGTTGGTCCCATTTCATGATGATGAGGAATGATTTCAGACTTGACTAATTTCTCAATTTGGTTGATTGGCTCATCACTAACTGTACATTTTTAGTTTGTGTCCCACAAACAGGAAGTGTTCCAGATTAAACAAAAAGATGGCATGGCTATCATGACGTTTGACAGTTCACAATGCCTGTGCCTTTCTTGGCCTGAGTAAAGAGTCTCCATAAATATTTTTGCAGCTGCTTATTTCAGCTCTGCTATTTGTACATCATCAACCCCTCCAACATAGATATTCTATATATTCTATCTTTATTGTCATTGTCCAATGTACAACAAAATTGGATGCAATCCTCCTCTGGTGAACTGAATAAACGTTTATAAATTAAAAATATGAAAATGTATTAAAATAAGATGCAAATGTAAATGAAATTTGATTAAAATGTAAACGGATTAAGGCTATAAGTTAAAACACACACATCCGTCACACTCCAAAATTGCACAGCTTCGTAAAATTGCAAAGGATAACAGATTTATTAGAGTAACTGTTACTTGATCCTCCTCCAAAACCTACTTCTTCTTACCTAGATGAGCAAACAAACACATTTCTAGTTAGGACATTGTATTTGTCCAGGGTACATCAATCTATCAATGATGACAAGCTCTGTCCTTGACTTTGCCACCCAGCCAAGCAGTCATTGAACCTTTCCACAAAACCTGAACAGATGCATGGAAACACGACCGAGAACAGGCCACAACTATGAAGTCCATGAGCTATTGTAAACATGTGATTTCTATGAAAAGTCATTAAGCAATAAATTGACCTCAAAAAGGTGTTTGAGTTCAAGCTGGCATTCTCTTTTAGTTCTTTTCTTAAGGAATCACTCGAAAAAGCACCCACGTAAGGTAAGTGATGTTCATTGGTTCTTGTTGGAATCAAATTCAGTTGGGCGGGTGCATCTCAACTAGTGCTGCAGCAGTGTAGACATAACACAGAGATAATGAGAAGAATGTTGCAGCTAACAATAACCACAACATGAAAAAAGCCAGTAATGAAAAAAGGAATGTCTTTCTTGTTTTCTCAAACAAGGAAGCGCCTGAGGTCGTAGCGAGACCGAATTCCATTGCCTTTGTTTTTTTTCTTCCATTTTTTTCACCCCCAAGCAACTTTGTTGTTTCTAAGTTTGGTGTGGTCAGAGTTGACAGAGAGAGGACACTTAGCTCACAGCTACCGTTACACACATAGCAACCCCTCCTGTGCTGTGTACTGGGCCAATATTGACTTTGCAGACCTAACACTGCCACTATTGAGTTTGGCCATTCAAAATAATGTTTAACTAGCATTAGAAAAACAGTGAAAGAACACAGCCCTGACTGGACCTTTCAGGTCAGTTCCCTTTAGGTTAAGGCCAAAACACAAAAGAGATTATAGGCGGGAAAGATATGATGCCATCTGATGACGGCATTGCTCTGTGAGCAAGTAGTAGGCGAGTTGAGTTCATACAGCTGACTGTGACCAGCAACGTAGAGATTTTATATCCCAGTAAATAGGGACTCTGATAATAACTAATTATGTTCCCTTGGTCTTCTTATCTTTGCTCTTTGTTATGTCGTATAACAGATATGAATCTGTTATCTGTCCAACTGTATCTGAAAATACTTTGATGTAAGAGGAATAGCTACGTGACAGTAAAACATAACCCTGAATATGAGCTTGTCCTTATATAACTGTTTACAATCCATAATAGCCAGCCAGCTCGTTAGCAGGTGGGTTTAATGTTCCTGGATTTGGCAAGATTGTCATCACTAAACAGGTCATAAAAGTGTACAATGTGGTTAATCAGTGTTTACTGCACTACTACACAGCATTGACCAAGACAGTGTGTACTCTGTAGGGGTCATTACTTCTGAGTAAGTCATAAAAGTAACCTGGTCAATTGGTCATGTGCCAAGGAAGCTGTTGAGTATGGTGTGTGTGTGTGTGTGGCAGAGTTTGTGTGAGTGAGTGGAGACAGAGGCAGTAATAAAGAGTGCAGGGAGAGAGAGCGCAGTAGTGGGTCTGTGAGGGGGGTACATAGATGTATGAAAGAACCATCCTGTATGTTTGTGTGCTGGAGATTGACTCTCTCTGATAGGCAGTACTGCCATCTTCTGGTTGTGTTCCTCTCTGTGTGTTGTGTCAAGTCGTAGCTTGGGTGGTCAAACTGTTTGAAAATTCAATAGATTACAAAGTCTGAACATAAACACTATAGGATCATGCATTTCACCCCTCCTTAAATAAGTGGAAATCCAACCTTGGTGTAGTCCAGCCAAAGCAATACTCTGCAATTTCATATATTGTCTATAAAAAAAAGAATAGGAAAGATCAAAGACAATGACCAGTCTATTCCTACCATGGATAAAGTTTATTGAAGAAACTACAGCCATATAAAATTCATAGATCAACAATCAACCCTGAATTTCTTTTACCTGTCATGTATGTAACAGTTTAACCACTATGCATTTGACCTTCCAACTGGATCTGTCTACATGCCCTATCAGTGGTAATGACCACATGAACAACACAAAGGAACTTGCGATTGACCACCAGTGCCTCTTCTTTAGCAGAGATACAATGTCACTCAGACATCTTCTCATTTAAATAGGCGGCAGTCTCATCAACGGACCAGATACATGCCCCAGCCCTTTTCACATTTTTCTCAAAAGACATGAAGGTCTGTGTAAATGTTAATGACTCAGCATAAAAGCTATCACTATGCGACATGCAGTTATCCCATTTGCTTGTACTCGGAACCATGAAAAAGGCAACCTTTATTAGTGTCCTTTTTTCCTTCTACTTTCAGTGCGACAGTGCTAGCACGCTCCTCACTGTTTCCAGTAAGGCAAAATCCAACAAAGTGTTAGATAAATATTAGCTTTGGCAGGACACTGCCACCGCCTATCAGATCGGTGAAAGTCATCGGTCGCATTGATTAGTTCATGGATTTAATTGCTGGAGGGAAGAAAAATGGAGGAGAAAGGGCATAGAAGAGGGAAAGCCGTGGAGGAGGCAGTCTGCTCTCCATTAGAATCTACAAGGTGTTTCGGCAAACAAAGGTAATGCTGGTCAAACATGGGTAGTGGGAAAGGTTCCTTGGCGGTGTTAACTTAGCAAACATGGTTTCCTGTGCAAACAGCGTCAAAGTATATGGCTGTCTGGCAATCTCAACAGGACCTTTCAATGTAGGTATTGATCTGAGTTGCACAGGGGTGAGACAGGAGGCCTGTGGAGTCTCTGATGGAGATTAACTGGGGCAGAGGACAGACCTGGGAGAAAGATAGGAATAGGAATGTAACTGCTACGATATACTCCCCATCAGGTCAAAGCACCTGACCAGGTAAAAAAAAGCTAACATTGTGGACAGAATAATAACTGATAATTCGGTTCGCCATGCTAAGAGAGTAAAAAAAAGATACATGTCACGAATGAAGGGCATACACTTATACAAGTACGTAAAACACATATTTCATGTGCACGCACACACCACTGCACATATAGCCAATCTCAAATGTTGGTACCCCACCACAAAGACTTGCACAATTTCCTCAGAAATAACTTGAAACTATGTACGTCACAGAAATTCGAATTAAGATTTACAACGTAAAACTGTAGATAACAATCATAATGATTGCATCCTTGAATTTGAATTGTATTTGCAAATGTTGTCACAGGAACATCAAGCTGCTAGGAGATGGTATTGTAGCTTTTTGCCTTGACCATGCTGGTCTATTCTTTTCTGGGACGTCCTTCTCCTCCTCTCACTTTTTCTGGTCCGTGTTCAGTGTGGTACACACAAAGAGACCAATCAGAACAGTGAATGCTTCCTTCAATTTAAAAGGCTGAATGACAGATTAAAAGATTGGAGATATGGCTGATACTAATTAAACCAATAAATTGGTTGGAAAATCACTATAATCCAATTATGTATGTCATTCTAAGAGGTACAAACAAATGTGTCCAGACCATTTTAGAACAGGTTTGAGAAATCTCTGTCCCTACAGAACTGAAGTGGTAGGAAACCTACAGCTCGGAGCTTTCAATGCTGGATGGAAGGTTTGCTGGTTGGCAATACACTGTCAAGTTGAAATAATAATATTAAAATATGTTCTTCAATTAAAAAAATTCAATACATTCAAATCTGTCTTCTATACTACAAATCCATCCTTTAATGTATCACTATATTTTCACCTTGTGTATTTGGCAAAGTAGAATCTGACAAGTCTGCCAAGAAGCAGCTGCTGAGTCAAGAACAAAATAATCTTCTTTTGAAAAATCTGCTCATGTAATAACATATTGCAGGGTTTACAATATTCTGCAACAATCCCCCAAAATGTAGTTGTAAATTGTAATACCTGCACAGACTAACCAATTGCCGCTCATTCTGATGGGCCCTTCAAAAGCAATATGATTACTGTGTTTCTGAAGTAACCTAGCTACAGTACTTGATTCATTCCATTTCTTCATTTTCATCCTCTCGCTCCAAACGCAGCACTCCATCGCTCCCGCGGTGCCAAACCCTGACTGGTGGGCCAATTATCCAGCTGCCCTCGGCCCCCTGGCTCACTTTTACCCTCTCAATCGTAGATGGACTCAGTGCTTAATAATCTCATGTGTTAACAGCTGGGGCCTCAAAATGTGTCAGCAGCATTGAAAGTCTTGCCCTGTTCCCTGCAAAGCAGTGAGACACATATTGAGGCATGTATGATTGCCTGGAAGGTCATTAATTTTCAATATCGACCTCACAGAGCATGGTTCACCTGCCACATCTGGCGTCTCAATAGTCGCATTTCAAATAGCCTGACATAAGGGAAGCTCCTAAGGAAGGCTGTTGCTAATGCAGCTTATTCCAAAAAAATCGACATTATAGATACTTGTATAGAGGGACTGATATAATTATCGGATCCACAAGCCTATGATGTGACTACAATATTCTCCCATTTTTTATGCTTATTCTGTCTACATTTTGTCAATGCGGAAAATGGAACTTAATGGAGAGCCACAGTGTAAATGTGTGTATATCAGGTCATTTTATTTGTAAAACTGCAATTTACATTTGTGACCAAACAGCTTGCATTCTACACATGCTTACGTGTACAGACCAATAGACATGAATCCACATACACACCTTTAACAACAAGGTGCAGTACAGACGTGCAAAGGGCCTCAGACTTCTGATACCCACTGAATCTCTGAGACTGAGCAGACGCCTGAACAGGTATGGCCTCGAAAAAGAATGGAAGGAGCAGAAGACTGATAACAATGTCAATATAATAATGGATCATATCATTTGGGATATCATTAAGAACATGCAGAATATCTACTGTATCTGCCCACAGAGAAAGGCTCATAAAGTATGCCAGGGTACTATTAACAGCAGAGCAATCAAAGGACGGTTGACATCATCACTCCTACTGTAAAGATAATGTGCCAAAGCACACTAAAGTAAATCATGCGTTTCCTGTTAATATGGGACTATTCGACCCTCCCTCCCTCCTGCCCTACTCTCTGTCTGAAACCCAATCATAAACCAACCATAAAGGAGCTTAGAACCAACACACTTCAGCTGAAATTTTATCATTGACTAAACAAAACTATATGATTATTTTCCCTTCTGACCAGATATATGAGTGACTTATTCTGTGATAAAAGTCACATTGGCCCTCAAATACTTAATTGCAATACAAAAAGTATGGGGACAAAGTAAGATTGAAATTTCTGTGTGACTAAGCTAAGCTAAGCTAAGCTCACCACCAAACAAATTGCAGCAAGTCGACGTTAGAGTTGTGTTGTCACTTCAGCAAGCTACAATGCACTAAGTAGGTGGGTAGGAAAATTAATCTTTTGAGGTCAGTGTTGCTAGGCAAGACTAAGCTAAACTACTCTACCAGGTTTCTACATGTCAAAACAATTAGCAAGGTCGCAGCTGGAGGAAGCTTCAATGCATTGAATCGCATTAGGTGTATTGCTGTTTGTTTGTTTTGTTTTGTCAGACAGGGCTGGAGAAATGGCTGCAAGCTTGTTGAGTTGCTGAATTGCATCTCTGCTTTTGCCCAAACATGCCTCTCAATCCTATTACAACATGACAGAATGACCTGGATGGAAGACAGTAGTAGTAGTGTTTTCCATCCTTTTAACTATACTGCATAGTCTGCATTTCCATGCCACTTTGAGTTGTATTGGAGTAAGAGTTATATCCTAATCATTCGCCTGAGGCACTTAACATCAACAATTGGTGGTAAATTTGAGTGTTCTGGGTAAAGGTGCTATATCTTTGAACTGACAGATGCTGAACAAGCAGGTGATTTTCTGCCAATGATACAAGCAGACATTTCAGCCAATGGTACCCCTGGTAGTTTTGATAGTAGTTGTACATCTTTTAACAGGTTAGTTAAAGCATAGCACTCAAGTGGAGGAGAGCTGGGATTTATAACATCAGCCACACCGGGCTCTTAATGACAGTGGGTGGATGAAGAAATCAGTACCAACACATTGTCATCACAAAGACAACCACAGCCAGTAAAAAAGAATAGGCAGGGATTCACAAGGCCTTAGCAAACTGCACCACTGGCAGCTGCAGAGAGTCAAGGCCTTGCCAGGAACATGAGGAAAACATCCAAATCTCTTTGGCTGAGAGTGTTTATCCCACAACAATGCTCTCCAATATTTTCTGTGGAAGCAAAACCACCAAGCTTTCCTTGTTCTTGGCAAAGGCTGGCACTTTCAGGGGAAAAGGGGAAAAAGGTTTACCAGTGTTGATGAGGAACTGGCTTAACAACAATTGCTTGCAAATGTGTTTGTATCTTTTAAAGCTCATGGTCAACTCATGAAGGACTGCTAGGGAAAGAACAACTACAACAACCATCCTCCCTACACTAATATGTCAGGAGGTGCCAGACAGGAGGTGCCAGACAGGAGGTGTGCTAGACAGGAGGTGTGCCAGACAGGAGGTGTGCTAGACAGGAGGTGTGCCAGACAGGAGGTGTGCTAGACAGGAGGTGTCAGACAGGAGGTGTGCTAGACAGGAGGTGTGCTAGACAGGAGGTGTCAGGCAGGAGGTGTGTCAGACAGGTGTCAGACAGGAGGTGTGTCAGACAGGAGGTGTGTTAGACAGGAGGTGTCAGACAGGAGGCGTGCTAGACAGGAGGTGTGTCAGACAGGTGTCAGATAGGAGGTGTCAGACAGGAGGTGTCAGACAGGAGGTGTGCTAGACAGGAGGTGTGTCAGACAGGTGTCAGACAGGAGGTGTGTCAGACAAGAGGTGTCAGACAGGAGATGTCAGACAGGAGGTGTGCTAGACAGGAGGTGTGTCAGACAGGTGTCAGACAGGAGGTGTGTCAGACAGGAGGTGTCAGACAGGAGGTGTGCTAGACAGGAGGAGTGTCAGACAGGTGTCAGACAGGAGGTGTGTCAGACAGGAGGTGTCAGACAGGAGGTGTGCCAGACAGGAGGTGTGTTGCAACAAATCGCTTCCGTATGCTTTAAAGCCGAACAAGCTAAGTGGCGTGGTGCTGAGATGACCATGGAACCTGCTTGCAAAACAAAGCCTGATTTGCACGTTTTCTCACTGTGTGCACACAAAGCTTCTATGTGTGGCTCAGGGCAAAGGCTTAATGTAATCTATTTACAATGTTTGTGCCGTAACAAAGAAACCTCTGCTTCATGTTAGCATTCTGAGTTCAGAATAAAATGTGACAAAGAATAGATGGAGGAGATACACTTTGTGGCCATTCATGTCGTCCCCGTCTGCCCTTGTTCCATGTCAGCAGAGACGATAGTGTTTGATACGTTTATGTCCTCATGTCATACTACCCCCTGCTTACTGATAAACATGGCAGAAGAGCATAAGACACAAACTCCCCTAAAATGCCAGCTCACTGAATGGCAGCACTCTAATTGCCAAAAGCTCATCTGCATTTCAATATCTCTCAGTATTGGGCACATTAACTCTCAGGTTAGTCGTAGCTTTGACATATTGAAATGCAGTACGAAGGCTGCGCTCTGGGCGTCAGGCAGTGTGGGGCTAATGCATTTTGCTAATGTATTATTTAGAAAGTGGCCCCACTAATTGAGTTTTAATGTCAGCGGCCGCTCTCCGGCATGCATGTGACCGAGCAGAGGGAAAGTTTAGATGCTGATAGATGATAGCGGGCCGCTTGCGGCGGCTGCAAAGGTCACGGACGATGCCGGCTGAGCGGCTGTGACCTCGGCTGATCTTAAAGGAAGCAGTTTTTTGCACCTTTGCCACTGGTCTTCATGGAAATGTATCACGTCACGGCTGGCTGTGTAGCTGTTGCTGAAATGCAGGTTTCAACACTCCTTCCTTGACATCACTTAACTATTTAAGAGTTACATTTCCTGTCAAGTAAAAAAAAGAAGAAAAAAAGCGTTAAAAAGTATAATAGTTTAATTTGTGTTCTGCACATAAGCCTGCAACAGCCAGATGTTAAACTTCAAACTCTAATTACTGAACCAAAAGACAGCAAAAAGAAATGTAGACACAACAAAAGGCAATGAATTTTTATTGATTCAAGCTATTTTAAGTGTTACTTTGAATCTTTTCCTTAACTTACAACAAAAGTAATTCTTAGGTTAGTCTTCTCCAATAGACTTGGACTGGTGCTGCTCTGATTTAATATATATTTATTAATTATTAACAATATTAGTTATTATATTCATAGCAATATTGACTCACCCTACACGCAAGCTTGAAAGAACTAAGTCTTATGCAAGTTTAAATTTGAATATTTACTCTATATACTTTCAGCCATTTGCATTTTAAACGGTTAGATACTATGTGTTGCTGCTCTGTGGAACTCATTAGCCTTACACTTATTAGAATTATTTTGCAAGTCCACCCCACCTGTCGTCAAAGATAGAAGACACAGAGAAAGGCTCAAGACTTTATAAGAGTTGCTCACCCAAAGCGCAAGATAAGGCAGAGCAATAATTTATTTCAAAAAATCCCAACCCACTAATTAACATTGTGAATTCAAGCAGAAAGTCAGTATTCCTGCCAGTTTAATTGCATTGATGTGCGCACCCCAGTTTAACAGCTCAAATAGAGAGCTGCATTAGCTTCTATAAAGGCCGGTATTGCCTCACCCCTCTGGAACTTAGAAGTAGATTTTTTTTTTTAAAGCATAATCACGTTTTACCTGCACACATTTAATGATTTAATAGACTTGAATTAGTTTTCCACCCAAGGTAAATTATGAAGCACTGAATTAAATTTGCTCCTGTGCTGATTGCTTATTTATAGAAATGTCTTGTGCTCTGCTGAGGGGTAATGTGATTATTGGCTGCACTGAATTAACAACATTAACCACATTTGGATATTTAGCTTAGACTTTAAAAGGGTCATGGAAACTGATTATACCCGGTCCCTCCCTCCCTCCCCCTAAAAGATCATTGGTTTGTCTTCCATCACTAATACAAGCTCAGGTCGCAATCAGTCACTCATGAATAGTATAATTAGTACACAGGAGGCCAAAGCTTCACATAACAGAGTGCTTTTCTATGACAGGCAGACCCAAAATTAGATTTCAATCTCCCTATTTGACTCACTCATCCTCTCCATCACTCTCTCTCAGCCAAAGAGAACCCTATCCATCTCCCCTTGACAGGCTTCTTTAAATCTTAGGAGTTTTATAACACCTATAATGTACTCGGGGCCCCATCCACAGGGGCCTCCATGCTGCTGAGAGCAAGTGATTATATTGCAGTGCGGCTCATCAAACACTACACAGTCAAAACCAGAGCACTCGATATCTCAGACAAGTGAGTTTAATGGCCGTCAGTCCTTGACCTTCTCCACAGGGCCTCCATGTTAGTCACTCCAGCAATTTTAAATAGAAATAGAGCCACAGGAGTGAATGAATAGGGTGATGGGGAAGGAGGGGGCATGGGGCACTAGATGGTTGGAGTGCTTGAGAGGAAAAACAAAAGGGCGTAAATATGGGAGGGACGTGGTCATGGAATAGATGAAAAAGGTAGAGAGATTTTGTTCCTCCCTCAGGCCTATCATCTATCTTTCTCTTACAACGTATTTGACAGTAGGTTGGAGGTATCCAGCAGAGGTGTGTTGTCTTGTGAATGTGTTTCTTAAACTGTGTCATGGTGTACTTGGTTAGAAGTGTTTGCGGGTACAGGAGTGTTGCCCTCCAACCCCAACCCCCCCCCCCTGCTGTGCTGACTCCTGGCTTGGTCGAAGACTCAGTCATGCATGCACAGCCCCACACTGAGGCTTTCCACATCAGAAGGCGTGGCTGTCGCTGGAGATTGGGCTCCAATGCTTGATCTGTGACAACGCGCCAGACTGAGGGGGCAGGTGAGAATAATCTATCAGATACTGTGATTTGTCGATTTGACGACACCGGTGTCACAACGACCAAATAGGATCCCTCAGAACACTGTGAAGGATATTAGATATTGGAGAAGTCATGAAGAAATGAGAACATAGGTTTTTGTGAATTTGTGGCCTTTACTCTTTTAAGTTCAAGACGTGTCATAAATGTAGTTTTATACTTAAAAGCCTGCTTGGTAAGTATTATACCTCTAACATTTATTTTCACATCCACTCTGATAGCTCGTTGTTTACCCACCGATCTGCTTACAATTCAGTATTTAGTTACATCTTCCGCTGACCTCCAATTGTTCTCAGGACCACAACTTCACCTGTTAGTGAGTCTATCAACAATTGCAATTATGGGGATTGATTGAGCTCATCCCTCTAGTTCCAGTGCTTGCATCTAAACCATTCAGTTCTGTAAATGGAGCAATTAACATAATTGACTGTACAAGCCCCATTAACATAACCCGCACGATTAGATTAATTCCCATAATGTAAAAGCTCATGTACCTCCATTGTTCTCCATTTCCCAATCCAATGCCACTTCCCTGAAGGTTCCCATAGTGTCTTGTTATGTGGGTGATTTAGATGGGTCGAAGGTGTTATTGGAGCAGAGAAACGGCCATGTGACAGCAAAGGTAAGCTGCATGAGAAACAGAACAGGAAGCGGTTAGAGGTAGAGCATATTCCTGTATTATAAAACTTAGATATGCTATGATTTGCATACGGTTCTCTTCTGGTTAGGAGGCAAGCTGAAGCAGAGTACCACACACATAGTCACTTTGTATCCATATGAGATGTTGCCATAGGGGCAGTTGGGCAAGTGCCACACAGGTCTGGTGTTTGTTCAGTCTGTTGACCTTAAAGAGGTCCTGCTAGCTGGGGACTATGGCATTAGGAAACCTCCCCTTTAACTTTGCAGTTGGACACAAAACGTGTTCTATTACAAACACAACACACTCCGTCTGTACGTCTTGCCCACCCATGATGGCGGTGCGGTAGTCCTGGGTCTTGAAATAGCTCGCGCTGACATAGAAAGCAGCTGTGTTCTGCTGTCCAGTTGTTATTCTGTGGAGTGTTGGGATCTCTTCTCAGTGGTCTGGGCCTGTCCAATCTAATCAGGAATGAAATGCATTCCTCACCCCCTTAAGGGAGCTAGCCAAACTCCTAAAGGATCACACTGCCTTCTAAAACTGCTGGCCAAGGTTGTGAGGTAGGGACATCACTTACATTTTTTTTTAACAACTCACAAAACCGCAGTAGCAAATTATATAATGCGTTACTTGGCGGTGGGAGAATTATAACCCCTTTTCAGTCTGTGTAGAAGCAAGCTGCAGAACACAGCTGCTTTGAGTTTGCGTTGTATCCATCTGTAGTGAGAGTACTCAGAACACCCTGAACAAAAAGGTACAGTGCTTAACGTATACTGTATTACAACACAATCCCATACGTCCTCCTACAGTATAAAAAATAAATAAATACTGGTTCACGGTCAGCAGTACCCACGAATACACTCAAGAATTATTTTTTATCCAGAAGGCCTTTAAGTGATCTTAAATCTTAAATCAAGAGACAAATTTTGCTTGAAAAGAAAAAAATATTGGGTCAATATTTTCAGGGAAGCTAGCCCTATTTGAAAAGGAAGGGTGTCTCCTCTAACACATACATACCTATTCCCACATACACACACACACACATACATACACATACCTCTTCCTAACACAAACACACACAGTGATCTTCTCCTACTGCAGAGTATTTGGCCAGTGTATCTGAGGGATCAATGTTGCTCCCCTGTTGCTGGACCGGTCAACACACTTGTTTAGTTTTCCCATGCCCACCAAAAATTCTGACATTTTCCCTCACTGAAAGGATCCATGTGTGTATGGTTTAGACATGAGGGAAAAAGGAAAAATATCAACAAGTTGTCATTTACATCAGAACAAAAACAAACAAACCCAAGTGAAAAGAGCTGCTAAGTAGCCTGGGGCTTTTTAAAACCAGGAATCCATCTTATGTGGCTTGAGGCAACCCACCAGCCAAATCTAATATGGATTTATATACAAAGAAAGTGCCTAGTTTAACATAATGCATATTTAATCATGCGTGGACCCTGTAAAGCAATTTTGCTTGAGTAATTGAAAGCAGACTTTGTTTAGAGCCCCCCCTCCCACACACACACACACATCCACACAAAAAAGGCATCTAAATTGTTGACCCAAAGGAGCTTGAAAATCTCATGCAGGATTAAATGTTTACACTGCTGGTGTATACTTTGGTAAATGAGGTTTGAATGCTGTGCTTGTATCAGTGCTAACACCACTGATCCTGTCAGGGAGAGAACACACACACACACAGAAAAACAGGTGAGCACACACAATACACAAACACACACCTTCACCTGTCGAAGGGTGCCCTGTCTGTCAAACCTGGGATTTCCTACATGGTCTATGCCTTTTTCAAGCAACAGGATTGTGTAAAACATTCCGCCCTATGTAAATTCACGTCACCCATGTCCTTCTGAACAATAAGTCTGGGATTATTACTGAAAGTCTCAGATGATCAGAAAGTTAATCAATTCAGTTATGCAGTTATGTTGCAAGACGTGAGTGAGTGGAAGTGGTGTGAGGGTGGGGACGGCTAAGAGGATTTAAGGGCCGGTAAGTGTTCACTTGTGCAAAATAAAACAGGTTATCAGGTTTATTTGGCGATTTCTGGCACCCATTAATAAATCGGCTTAACCGCAGCCTTACAGCTTCACCCGTCCCGCAAATCTCTGTGCTGTAATAACACGCACCGACGAGCACAGATTAATTTAATAACTCTTTAATATTCTCTGTAAAGAGGAAGGGGAGGGTGGGTGTGCACGAGTTGCGTCCGAAAGCATATGGAGTGACTTCCTGCAGAATAGAGTATGCTATGATGACAGATTGAATATTACATAATAATGTCATTTATATTCTATTCAGATACAAGTAGAGCGCACAGACTTGGAAGTCAGGGAGTGAGAATGAGGGAGAGAGAGGATTTGTATGAGACCAAATGTGAGAAGAGACAGAGGTCTGTTTGAAAACAGAGACTGGAGCAGCATATATTGTGCTGCACTTAGGCAGAGTCTGAGACTGGGCCAAAATAGAGCTGGATTTATACCTTTCAGTCTGAGATGTTGGGTAGGTTCTTTCACGATAGAAAAACTAACTTTACCAAACAAAACAAATCTTCATCGTAGTCATTTTCACAGTGTACAACGCATGAAGGCCATGCTATCTGCTGGATTCACCCCTTACAATTAAAATCTCAAGCTTTCTCACTGGTCTTTTCTGGTGAGCTACCAACCACTGCTCCCACACCACAGACACATTACAGAAAACAAAGACCTGGTCTGCATGTCAACATAATTGACTCAATTATGGTTCACATTACTAGTAGGTTAGAATGTTAGCCGAAATAACCTGCAATTAACCGAGTCATAGGCTCAGTCTGACGTATTCTCTCACACAGACACAAACAAATGCAACACCCACATGCAAACACACTCATCCTTCAAAGGGTGGAGTGGGAGTGTTTAAAAAAAAACAACAAAAAAACAATTTAACTGCAATGTCACAAGAATTTGTTCCATTTGCCTCTTCACTGCAGTAAAGGTCTCCATCTGTGTTCTCTCTGAGTGACAGTGGAGGCAAAAGGGATGAGACCAGCGAGAGCAACTGACAACACTGACATCCTATGGCTGCTACTGAGATCACAGGCTAGACAGCCAGTAGATAATGAAGAGACAGTGAAGCTGAGTGCATGTGTGAAGTACTGGGTCAGGGGATGAGGAAATCATGAAAATGATTGACTGAACAAACTTGCCAAAATGTTTTTATATACTAAACATGCTCACTTTGCCAATTTGTTAGGTAGAACCATCTCATAGAAGGCGAGTGTGTGTGTGGGGGAGCTGGAACAGAGACATCATACAGGGCAGGTTTTCGGACATTTGAATATGCGTGAGATAGTAAACCAGCCCAGGGTTTGTCCTTGTGTGTGTCCTCAGAGGACATGTGTTTAAAAGGGGAAGTTGAACAACTGGGACTAAAGACTTGTTTGTGTAGCACATAGTGGATGATTTGTGCAGCAAGATTAAACGCTAAGGTCAATGTTGTACCTATAAAAGCACTCCACAAAGAGTGGCGTTACAGTTGTTATTAATGTGTGTGTTTAAACTAGGTACACACACTCTTACATTATGTGTGTGTGTTTGTTTGAGGGGGGGGGACCCTTTTAGCTGGGTCAACAGAAAGCCTGACTAAGGCAAAACAGGTTTGAAGCAAGTGGCCTGTCCTAAGCGTTTCAGTGCTTGCTAGAAGTTCGGCATTTACCTCTGGCGCCATGTGAAAGATTGGAAAGGTCAAATAGTGGAAGACTTTGAATGATCACAAGTCCCACTCACATATTTGTACATCAACAAACACATGCACAGACTCCAAAACACACTCTGTATTGACCTTGAGGCCCTGACTTCAAGTCACACATTGTGACAAAGATGTGCTTGTCACATGACAGACTACCATTCATACAGACAGGAGTTCATCAAATGTTCATGTATTTTTATGGTTTTTCTTCCCCTTGTCTTAACATTAACATAAGTATTTGATGCAGGATAGAAGTAATAATGTTGACTTTTCTAACCTGTCTTGGATGGATGCAGTGCACCAACTAGTGTACTACATATTTGAACATCTGTAATTTGCTATACTCAAACACACATTTACTGAATCATAGAAGCCATTTTTCTAAATGTTTCACCACGAGTGGCTATTCAAACATATTGGCGTGGATCTGACCCATATCATTCCAATTCAAAATGTGTTCATAGGACAACACACAGACATCTACAAACAGGACAGCTAGAAACACGACAAATGATAATCTAACATGATCAACATACAGGATAGTCAGCACTGAAAAGGACATAAACCGTTTCAGTGCCAAGAGAGTAATAGCTACGAAACCTTGGGAAACACTTACACCTTACATAGAATGTGTTTGTGTGTGAGTGCGTGCGTGTGAGTAGGTACAGCAAGGTGCTATAAAAACAAGACACTCCAACAGTGAACTCCCATGACATCTCCCACTCACGGTTTTGAACAAAGAAAGATCTGAAAAGGCTTTAGGCATAGGGGCAGTTCCTTCCATGCTCCTCCAATCCTGTTTGGATGACATGGCACTTGCTCTTTGCACTGTGAACATGTTGTAGCGTCTGTTACATGGTTGATCTTGTATTTATTGTGTAAGGTTTTTATCTTTATGATCTATTTACCTTCAGGACACACTGTAAAAACATTTAATAGAATAATGAAGATATGGACATTGACAGCGCGGAACTTGGATTAGCCTCAACCTTTTGGCTTCAAAGAAAAACCGAGATTTTTATCAAACCTATAACTTTCATCATGGGTTCTAAAACCTTCTTTGTTTAAAAAAAATATTATTTAATATTGGTGCGTCTGCTTGCTTTTGTGTGTGTACACAAGAGATTCTTTGTAGTTAGCCATTGTTAAGGACGTTTACACAGGGTCAACAAGGATGAAGATCTGGGGAACAATGAACACAGGAGGAAAGTCAACTTCAGAGAAGCATTGTTTACCTTTTAGACGAAAGGGGAAGGAGAGAAGGAGAGACTGTGTTGCTAAATGGAAATGCTGCAGAACACACAGAACACAGTGCTTCTGTAACAATCACAGTGCTGATCTGAAAGGACTGAAAGACAGATTTTTCTAGGAACTGAAATAAACCCCAACATGAGAAGAGGTAGCTTTCTATACCTCATATATTCTGCTTAAGGCTTGAAGCTTTTGAACTTCCGATATTTATGACACATACAGATAGCACTGGCAGAAGCTTCTTTAAGGTTAAATTGGTGCTAATTTACTGACATTAGAAGGTAGGTCTGTGCAAGAAGAACAACTCATAAAAGCTTTTCTGAACTGAATATTTGTTTTCTCAGACACATGCACACAAACTAAAGTGGAAATACATACATAAATAACACACCAAACATGGCGGACACACCCAGACCTCTTGTTATTCGGTTCCGGGCCCGCCGTAAGACGATATGATGGCGGCTTTGATACACTGTTCCCATGCAAACACCAGGTACAAGGAGGATAAGAGGGTATTTAAGCGGCCATTAGCAAGTGTTTGAGTAAAAGGAGCCATTTAGAAAGACCAGAGCCATGTGATATTTGCTCCAGCAGTCCTTAAAGGCTGCCTGGTTAAACAGCGCAAGGGTCAATATTTTTACAGGCAGGCCTGGAAACACTGGACTGTTAGAGCTGGAAGACAACTGACAGCTGTGCCCCATCGCACCTCTCTGACCCCTCCTCTGGCTGAAGCCTGTTCAAACCAGGCCAACTAGAAGTTAGGTTGGAAATCTGGAATGGGTCATATAAAAATACTTAGTGTAATAATGTTTAACATCTTATTTGCAGTATAGCAGTAGGGATCCTTTATTTCCTACAATCATACACATCATCTCAGCTGTAAAGGCGACCAGGCAGCATGATGAGGTGATATCCAGCAGGCACTGGTAGTAGCAGGTAATATTAAGGAGAACAGGGATTTGAGACATGCAGTACAAGGCATACTTTGTAGTCTCATGCAGTACCCAGACAACAGGGCTAGTGCTAGTCACGCTAAAGCCTGTAAATGAACAAGAGTAGAGATCATAATGTGAAAGCCCCTACAGCACGGTTTAGGTCCATCTGACAGTTTTCTATTTTATCATTCTATTTGTAAAACGCCAGACTAGCTGTAGATATAAACAAAAACAACATGTTTCCAAAGGAAGTTTATTTATGAACCTTTGCGCAGCAGTGCAAAGCCCTTAGTTAGAAGCTTTGTTTGTGATCGTGGCCCCTGCTGAATTTATTGCACAGAGCTTTTTAAAAGCTGAATATGAAGGCCATGACAGGGAGAATTTGATCAGCCATTCTTCGCTCCAGCGAGGAAATTATATTCCAAAGTCGATGTGCTAAGTGCACATCGCCTATTAACTTTCATTTCCCTCCCGCTTCATCTAATGCAAAGTGATAATGCTGCAGTTTAGGGCAGGGGAAGACAATGACAGGGTCCCAGCCAAGCAGAAGAGCAATTCAGCATTGCTTTGACCTCGCTATCATGGCTGCCCAAGCATTCACTGTGAAATAAATCCAGTCAAGCAGCAGAGGAACCTGGGAAATGTGGTCTGTCCAAAAGTCAATATCCATGTCTGACAGCTTAGGGGTCATGCTTCCATGGACACACTGCAGGTGCTGTCATGCGCACACTTTCAACGTTCTGTGTCACTCACTGGCAGATTTGGAAGGAGACTGTCGCTCTGGATTTCTGCTGTTATACTAAACTATTGGCAAAGGTAAGGTAAAGGTAAGGCAATAAAATACAAATGGAAAATTTTAACTTAATACAACCCTATTCCACGTTTGCCATGTTCAATAGAAACAGCTTACAAACAGTAGGAAAGATGAGCAGACCATCCATTCACACCCTCATGTTCATCTTGATTGAGGATCTTGTTTGAAAAATCAGAACTAGGTTTTGCGGACCCGAGTCAAAATTTCTTCTGATTCTCACCTCAGAGTTCCACTGTTAAATTCTAGTTCTTCACCCAAGTGACATTGTAAAGGCATATGCTGCCACCTGCTGTTACTTAAGTTTGGAGCATGGATTTTCAAGTGTTACTTATATTTTTGATTTGACACGTTTAGAAATTCTGTAATGAAACTGTCACCACAATAAATCTAATCTACTTATCTTAATGTGGCCAGCATTTAAATATAAAACAATATAGCATTTCTGACAACTGAAACAACCCGCAGGAATATTCTCTAAAGTCTACTATCCATAGTGGATGTCGACAGAATATATGTACATCAAACATTCTTCTTAAAACAAAGACAGTCATAGCCAGGAAAGCCCAAAATCCAACACAAAGACATGGACATGAGCAATGGTCAGTGTTCAGTTCACCACACTTTGTGACAACTCAACAAAATCAGCATCAACACTTGCTAGTGTGTGCTTTTAACGACTTCCCTGTTTGTATTCATCGGAGATGGACTGAGAAATATGCCGTAAACAAGTATTGGCAACAAAGTGTCAGTTTGATGGCACAGAAAACTGTGCTTAGCAAGCCTTCAAGAAAACCTTTCTGTTGGAAGAGAGTTTCTGTAATTAAGGAAAATAGGAGGAATGTGTTGGTGGCTACTTCCAAGGACACCAGTCAAACAATATTTTCTCTTTTTCAGGTGGGTCAGCGGACTGCAATTATTGACAAGGTCACCCCAAGACAATTCTTTTGAAATGTCCCCCCCCCCAGGAAGGAATCATGTTTGAAACTGAAAGAAGTCAGACATCTCAAATAGCAGACATAACTGTCGCAGTTTAGATTGATTTACTATAACAAATGCTATTACAGAACTAGAGTACAGACGGAAAAAATTGTACAAGCCATTATATACAACCAAAAACATTTTCTTATGTAAATGAAAGCAATTAAACTAGCTTGCCTGTCATGTGTGTGTGTGTGTAGAAATGACAAGCAAGGCACACACTTTATGAACAAAGCATGAAGATCAGACAAAAGCAACTAAACTTACACTTAAGAACTTGTGTTTGCATGTGTTTTTGCAGGGTGTGATAAAAGCTCATGTTGATTCTACTTTGAGGAGTAGTGCTTATATGCTCATGTGGACATATGAACATAATTCCAATATTGCAAAATAACCTGTTACTTACAGGAACAAATCATGATTAAATATATCAGGCCCAATGTTCATAAGTGTAAAAAGGTGCAAAGTTTAGACCAAAAGTCAAGTGACTGGTCCGATGCACCAAAGTCATCAAAAATTACACATTTAAAAAAAGCTGTCTCATCATTCCTTCCTATAGCTAGTAAGTTCTAGGGCTTTCGGCGTCTGTGTGGAATAAAAAACAGAATACGAATTAGGTACAATGAGATCAAAGATTCAGACAAAATCGCCAAATAAAAGAGGCGTGGAGTTGCTGTACTTACTTTTGATAGCCATAAGCTGAGCTTGTGCTTGCAACCGGAGCCTAAAAAAGAAAGAAAGGGTCCTTCAAACATGGTTGCATCCAAAACTGTCACTGTCCTTCAAAAAGGAAAGTAACAACCATGTTCTGTCCCACACAAGTCTGAGATGTTTCACATTTTCCCTTGGGTGTGGAGTTGCACCTTACCTCGTTCTCCGTGTCATCCCACTCTGTTCTCCTGTGGTCCTCTGGCTGTCTGGGCCCGTCCCCTGATCCGGACCTTCTCTTACGACTACATCACAATAATGTCCATGTTAACTTCCCAAGTACACCATGACAAACACTAAGACATTTGAACTGGGACAGAAGTAGATATTACACAAGTCTAAACTGTTCAATGCGAACCCTCAGATGTTTTAAGACTAAATGCAAGTTACCAACAGTCAATTTTATGCCATTAAGGACATGAAATACTGACCTTACAAAATTTCAAAACACTCGAATTTCAGAAACGATTGGTAAAGTAGTGATAATTTACATCAACTATACATGGTGTCCGACCAGCCTTTCAATAACAATGTAATGCATGTTGAAAGCCTTTTCATTAGAGCTACAGAAGGCCGTACCTTGAGGTAGATGGGAACTCTTGCGTCAGTGTTTCAATGTCTGTGAACTGCACAGCCTGGCCTCCACTTCTCGTTTTGAACACGTCCCCCTGAGGAGGTAACACAACCTTTAGAAGACGCTACTCCACACGGGCACTCCAGTGCTTCCTCCAACATACGCACACGACAGACTGACAGTATTTCCAAATAGTAAGTGACCAAAAACATGGTCGCGCTCGATCCTAAGCACTGCAACGAGGAAAACTGGAGAGACGTTATCAAACCACATCTTGGGGAATCCAAAATAACGGAAGCCAAAAAGGCAGCTTTCATTTCTGTTTGAAACAAAATCACAGCTGTAACTTCTAAAACACATCACTGCTTTACCAAAAAGGATCCAACTTTAGCATCTTCACAATTATTTAAGCGTAACACGACAGATGGTAATTGATGCTAATACATTCAAAACTAAACCAACTGAAGTTGGCGGCGGTGTCAAAGAAAGAGCAAATCAGAATTGTATAGGAGCCCCAATTGGAAGCAGCAATCAGTCTTTACCTTGATCAGCTTGGTCTCAATCTCCCCATCGGAGGCAAGCTCCTGGTGCGTTAGCACATACTTGTGGCATTTAGAAAGAGCTTTCTCGCTGGCGGCCGACACCTTGATTGCATGAGGTATGATTGGCTGCATGACAGTGCCTAAATCCAAATTAGAGGGTGGTTTGTGGTCTACCCATCTCTCCCCACCCGCTGAGTGCGAGCGGCGGTGAAGGGGGCGAACTGGCGTCCCCGTCTGTGATGAATTTCCCGGTCGCACGGTAGAAGAGACAACAAACCAGGAAATTATTGACAAACGGCGGCAGAGTTTTGGGGTTAGTTATTGGCGCTCTTTTGGTTAATGAAGCAGGCCGAGTGCAGTGTAGAATTGGCGGCGCTACTGAAAGAGCAACTGAGAAATATTTTTTAATTAAGGGGTTTGGTTTGATTACTGGAAGCAGACAAGGGATTTTTTTGGGGTCAAATCATATTTAACAGCTATTTACCAGTCAGTATGTCTCCATTTGAATGGCAGAAAATATTGCATGCTTTGGAAGGTACCTTGTGATATTTTAGTCACCGAACATAACAACAACAAAAATGTTCTCCCAGTCACGCCCCAGTTTTACAGGCTAACTATCACCGTGTTAAGAATGCTCATTACCCCAAAGCAGTGTCTCTGACACAGGAAACAGCATTATGCAACTTAAGGATAAAATGTAACTTGGTCAGTGTTCTTGACAAATAATTGACCTGTAAGATAATGAGGGGATGCCGAGAAGAGAATGAGTAGGAAGCAGAAACCTTTCCGCAAGGTTGCAGTGAGCTCATGATGGAGCAGCTACACACCAACACAAACACACAAAGGACGTTCTACAACTAAGGGAAATCTTTAGGAGTTTAACAGCAAGCCGCACATACACACGGTTAAGGAAAAACTGTAATCTCTACAAGCATATCTAAGAAAACTACGGCAGATCTATGAAGCTCTTGCATGTTTTTGTAAGGCATCTACAGAAACACTTCAGACCTATCTACTGGAGATCTACGGATGCAGTTCTACAAATGAAGACATTCTAATCACATACACTAAGACTGACCATTGAGCCTGACTTTAGGTCTAGCTTGTTGGAGGGTGTCTCTGAGGTGGGAGCCCAGCGCTGGCCACACCTGCGGCCCACACTGCTGCTGGTGTGGTGGGTCCAGTTACTGTTCCGGAGGGTTCTGGGAGGCTCCCTATCCTGCATAGCCTCTAGAGGGAACTTGTGCTCCCAGTCAGAGATGCAGGAGGCTACAGACACACTAACAGAGGAGGAGGAGGGAGGAAGGGGGTGGCCCTGAACTGCTTGGTCCTTTGCCAGGTGTTGGTGGCGGGACGGCATTTTGCTGGAGTCCTGAAAGGGACGGTGAGCGGAGGGGCAGGAAATTGAAGCTGTAAGTTGAAGTCTCAAGCTGTCAAATGTGGTTACATGCAAAGCTTGTAAAAATAGACCAGAGCCGTAACGTGGTGTGATTTCTTTTAAATCGGCCAAAAACTGACAAATATGGCGCCGATATATTGCATTTGCTTGGAATGGAGTGACAGATACACCTTGGACATGCCATGCATGACAGAGTGGCGAGGAGGGAGGTCACTCACAGGCAGGGGTGTTGGCGAGGCAGACCTCTTCTGTGGAGCAGCTCGGTCCTTCTCTCTGGAGGGCCTCTGGGGCTTTTCAGGCCGGCCGGCAGCGCTGCTCTCCGTCACGATGGCCTTGAGCTGCTTAAGCTTCTCGTCCTTCACCCACAGCTTGTTTTGCAGCTCCATCTGCTTGGCGTTAACACGCCTCTCCTGACACAGGCACAAGGACAAAACTAAACATTATTATTGACTCAAGTGACTGATTACTATCGATTACCGTATGAATGGCAACTGTAGCGCTTTCAATGTCCTGTGAGGTGTCATTAAAAGCGCTATTAAAATGCAGTCCATTTGCCTTTATAGACCCAACTCTTTTGAAAGATAATTGCATGAATCACAATGGAGCAAAATGAAGACATAAAACCTCAATCTCAATAAACTTCCAGTCCAACCACTTTCTAAAAGAGCTGCTACAAGATAAATGTTGCACAAACTACCCGCTCCCTTGAAACCAACACCAATCATCCTGTTGGCACTAGGGTGCAACTTACACACTCCTTCTCCCACTTGTGCTTGGTGTCAGTGACCATGCCCTGCATTCGCTGCTCCATGCGCCTCCTCTCTGATAGCTCCCGGTTCAGCTTCTGCTCCCGGCTCTCCAGCTCCTGCTGCAGGGAGCGCTTATCCTCCTCGTAGATGTTGGTGGTTTTCTGGAGGATGTCGATCTGAGGATGACGCCAGCCCATGTCGTGGAGAAATGAGGAAAGGCTGATTTATATCATGTGGGTGGAATGCAGCCTGCGGGCAAGATATATCTGCTTAATGTAGGGGCTGTTCAACACATAAAACGCATAAATCGATATATATATTCGATGATTGTAAGATGAGAGTTGGCACACTTTGATATGTCTCCTATTAATCGAAGTTCAAGTTCCGTGCCGAAGTATGTGTCCGCGAGAATCTTTACCAACGCCTCTCAATTTTAAGGAAACGCCGGAGCCATGTACTTTGAGTATAAAAAGCGAGTTGCAAGCGCGAGAAAGTAGTAGCAGTGGCTATACCAATAACTTAAGGTAGCGGAGTGGAGGTAGAGGGTGAAGATCCGAATCTTGGAGCAAAACCCGTAAAACATGTTAAATGCTTGAAAAACATCCTCAGCGCGGCAAAGCACGACGGCACCAAAGATCAGTACCGACCCAAGTCATTTAACATCTTATAGGTGTGGAGCAGGTAGTTGACCTATACACTTAGCCCTATTTCAATTAAGTGTGTGTAATTGCAAAATATGCGAAAAGCGAAATATTGTTTCAACAGAACAAAGAAACGAAGACGAGAACTACGGGGCGGGTCTGTCAAAAAGTGTGTGAAGAGAGAGCAAAGTGACAATCTCGGAACCGCCTTTCTTATTTCTTTGATTCGGATATTTTATGCGTGTAGAATCTTACCGCAGATACAATAGGGTGCGTACTTATTTTAATTTGCTATTGTGTAGGGCCGACTTTCTTTTTTTTTTATTTGATGGCTATAAATGGCAAGGATACAGCTTGAATCGCAGGAAGAGGACGTGCTGGCTTTGTGCATTGGCAATGAAGAAGTCGCCTAGCTCGAAAACATGAGCCAGATGATGCGATGTCGCTAAGACTGTAGAGAAGAGAGCTACCGAGTTCAACAACAAATCTGTTATAGTTTCTAAATTTGTATTTTATTTGGTCATTTATAAAAATACCGCAAAGATGTAATTCGTTCTCGGACTATAAGCCAGGGAAGATAACATAACGAGCCATCGAGGTCCCTTTCTAGACCAATAAAACATCTATAAAAAAAAAACTTTAAACACCTTTTTTGTGCACTTTATTTAAAAAAAACATATATTTTGTTTTTCGTTTTTTATTATTTTAACGGGTCAGGGATGTTAAAAGAGCAACCTGTTTTTGCACGTTCTGAGGATTTGTTTTGCACTGTGAATTTGCACTGTCAGTTTTGTTTTTGAACAAAAGGTTGGAAATTAATGTTTTTTCCCTTTCCGATTCATCGATTAATCGTACAAATAATCGACAGATGAATCGATTATTGAAATAATCGTTAGTTGCAGCCCTAGTTTAATGCCACGATTTCTAGTATAGCGAACCAAGTGAACCTGTGGAACCTGCCAAAAAATCATTTGTCTAATCAAGCTTGAAGTTAAATACATTTTGTTCACACATACGCAATATGGAATTAATAAAACCTCACCACTACTTTAGCTACCTTGTATTCCAGCATTTTGGATTTTTTCTCCAGACGTTCGATCTCAGTCTTCTGGTTAGAGATGACTTTTTCCTTGTCCCCCAGCTTTGCCCTCTGGTCTTGGATGAAGTTCTCCTTGGCCATGAGGTTGCCGTCAAACTCCTGCAGCATGGATTTGAGTTTGTTGGCTGTGGAAGAGAGGTTTGTTACGGAAACGTGACAATGTAGATGTGACTGTCTATGCAAGTGCAGAGTTTCCTGATCTTTATGATAAATGGTTGTTCGTGTCCAGTTCCCTGTCCCTGCTTCAGGTGGCGAGTGTGATGCATGTGTAGGTCTTTACCAGTCCTGGTGTACTGCTCGGTCATCATCTGGCGGACGCGGTGTCTTCTCTCCAGGGCCTCGATGAGGCGGGGCATGGTCTGGTCGTCTGTGGGGTCCAGTAGATCAAGAGAGGGGAGTGGTGGAAGACTGTCCAGGAGGTGGTTCAGTACCCCTGGGTCATCTTGGCCAAAGCAGAAGGGGCACATGACAGGTTTATTCTTTCCATTTAATTCTTCTGGGAGGATTTGCTTGTTGGTTTTACAATACAATTCGAGCATAGTACATTAAGATTCTTGATAATACATATACAATACAATATGTACAATCTGCGAAGTTTCTACATCTGTTGAATGCTGACCACTTTCATTGCTTGAATCTAAATACTCATAATAAAGAAGACGTACACACCAAAGTATGCGTAAAAGCTAAATAGATTACCTAAACAGATGTATATACACACACATAACATATCTGCACATTAGACACCGTTTAAATTATTATAATTTTTTTTATCGCCTTGACTTTAAGTTCTAGACAATTTATTCATAGGTTTTCAGCGATCCTCAGGATGTGATATCAAAGATAGTCTATATTCCAATTCACATTGATACATAAATAGTGTGGTAGATTTGAACAGTACCGATGTTGCTGGGTCCCCCATGTTCCTCCAGGCGCTGGGTCAGCTCATCCCTGAAGGCCTGATTCCTGTGTCTGCGACCTGCCGCTAGGCTGCAGATGGGCCGGTCCACAGGCCTGGCCACCTCCACCTCCTGGGTCATCTCCGCAAAGCGCATCACCAGCTGTCAACACAGTAAGTAAGTAGTAGTAGTAAGGATAGGCCAGGCTTGCTTACATCAATGCACAACATGTCCTTAAATAACCGTTGATTGATTGCTTGTCTATCATCATTGCTCACTGTCATCCCACCACATTGAATCAAGGTTTCAGAGAAAATTAATCCAAAAAACATACCCCAGTTTCTTCATAATCATCAGCTTTCGGGTTGACACACACCACCATTCTGACTTTGCCTTCACCGTCAAAGTAATTCTTGAACAAATGCGTTACTTTGGAGTCTCTGTAAGGTACCATCTGCAACAGAAACTGACTGTCACTTCAAGTACGCTGGGAAGGTTCTAAAAACGAAATCATACAAACACATACATTTATTATAACAATACAACTGTGAAACTAACAGATTTTACAGACCTTGTTTGTCCCACACATCTGGTTCTCTCGTAGCACCTCCATACATGTGCGCAGAGTCATTAGGGATTGGTTTATGTTGCCTGAGGAGGAGATGCAGCAAGAACACAGTTAGTACTGGTCACATCAGAACGGTCTTAGTTCCAGGAAACATTAGCGTGGTCTTGCTTCCAGAGCTTACCTGCTTCTCTGAGGCGGCTGCCCTCTGCTCTGGTCCTACTGGTGCGCTCGCTGCCAGCCAGGTCCACCAAACACAGCTGGCTCACAGTCACCTGGTTTTTATCCTAGAAAAACAAACAGGCATGTTCATACAAACAGTGTGAGTAATCGTATCATTATAAGCCTCTGTACACAGGGTCTCTGTATATTTTGCCCTTTGAAACCAAGTTAATGAGCATTCTTGACTAGGCATGTAATATCTGCATGATTCTCAAGGCATGATATAGATGCAGGTGCCTACATGGAGACTTGTTCACCTGCTAACAAGGATGTTTCTTACCTGTAGAATGTAGTCCCCATCAGCATCCAACGGTGCCTGGGCCAGTTTGACTATGAACACACTGTGGGAGCGACTTGACTCGCGGTTCAGCTGTGTGTTCGCTATCCTCCTCTTCTTTTGACCTGCATCCAAGCACAGACAGGCAAGTCAGATCATCAAAGACTGCAAACGCCGGTGTTCTCCAAAGTTAGATTTCACACTCACCCCGCCAAAACACTTCAAAGGCTTCTTCAGTGGACTTCACCTCCACCTCTGTACATCCAGCCACATACATGTTGTGATTCTGATCCTCGCGAAGAATCTTAGACTGTGGTGGTCTGATAGAAGATGGAGAGGTTAGGCATAGAAAGACTAAAATCAAGCACACATTGTTTACAATGATGGCCAACCAAGATGAATCCAACTAAACTGCCATGACAGTCAATCAACTGAAGAGAGATGAGTCTGCATTTGTCATTTACAGTATGCACAGCATTACAATCAGATGCGGGGCACACGAATTTGAGCCATTCCAGGAAGCTTGAGCCTGACTTGGGTCAAAGACAAACCACGCAGAGCCAATCACACCGCTGACACAAGCCTCAAAGCCACTACCTCTAATGAAAGGGGAACGAGGAGGAAAGTCTCTTTATTCCAGCTCATGCTATAAGCAGGGACTTTGATTAGGAGGGAATGGGAAAGGGATGACAGGAAATCATGATACTACATGTACTGCCCAGTTACTAGCGAGAAGGGGGAAGAGTAAAGGGGGGCATATTGTATACACTGGTAACATACACAAACTCAGGGTTCCGCACAGGTGTGCCTCCACCCAGCCACCTAATGAAGACAAAACATGTCAATCTCTGATGTAGCAAATAGGCCTAGACCTCTAACAAATGAGGAGCAACACACACTATGGCAACAAAAAAAACTGGAGTAAATGACCTTCACTTTCACAGTGACAGTCATACAGACAAATATGCCAAAGAAAAGGACCTCATAAGAATTTACTGTAGCAGACTCATATTGCCACATACATGGTAACTGAAATTCATTCAACCGAGCCCATCGTAGCTAAATTGGAATAATGGTAAAAGAGCATTTGACTTACTTGGGTCTAATAGGATCATAGGGCACATCCTCCAGGAGATCATAGATGTAGTTGTTGTATATTTCGATGTAGGACACAAACACACTGTAACAACTGTCCTCATCCACTCCCTCAGACCTGCAAGCCTCCTCTGGGCCAATCATGTCTGCAAACTCCGGGTCTGGTTTTTGTCTAAAACAGATCATTTAGACAATAGTAGTCCACTTTCACAGGTTGAGTCACACACCACACTATGTCAGCAAACTACTAATAAAAAGAATAGACCGATAACAATTCTTTAATAATCTGATATGCAAAACATTAACTGAGAAATTTGAAAAAGAGTAGCCAGAGTTATTTATTTGTAGCTGAAAACGTGGTTCAGCCATGAAATACATACTTTGAGGAAGGAGTCTTTGGCACCGACTGTTGACTCTCTCTCTTCTGCCTCTCAAGGAGGGCGTCCACTTGGTTCTGGATCTCCATCCCATTCTTGTCATCTGTCCTAAACACCTGAAGAACAGAACATGTTCACCGTTCTAAACAACCCTATTAGAGGTTACTTCTTATGAATACCTGAACACACTGAACCCATACGATTCAAGTACAGATTGTATTAGAACTCTTGTTTCTTACATATCTCTTAGCCTGAAAAGGGCTGATGCTGTTGAAAAGCATGTCCAGCGAGCGAGGGAGGAGTCCACCTTCTCCAGGGGATCCTGTCATGGTGAAGGTCTTTCCACTTCCTGTGACACCATATGTGAACAGCAGACCTGATAGCAACAGAGGAAAACTCTTCAGTAGTATCACAACTAAACACACAGCATTGTGCACTATTACTTACTAACTTAGACAAATGAGTTGTTCTTCGTCACCTACCATTTTTACAATGAATGAGATCCTCCACCAGCGGTTTGGCCACATCTTTAAACAACTCGTTTTGGGTTGTCTGGACTCCAAACACCTTCTTGAACGAGTACTGTGTCTGAAAGCCAAGAGAGGAATGTGTATTGCTATTTCTTAGCCAATTTGTCTTCAATCCCAGCCAGGGACATAAGGTGTATGTGACCCTCTTACTTCTTTGTATTCTCCATTCCGGTTGGCTTTCAGGCCATCAGGAGCATGCAGCTGAATAGTAGTGCTGCTTATCATTTCTATGCAACACTCCACATCCTCTGCTCCCAGTGGACGTATACGACAGTACACCTAAACACAGAGAAAAACGCACTTGAAATCAATCCAATATCTAATGTCTGACTTTGACATGATATGGTAGGTGGTGATAAAGTCTTATTCAGAAAGGGTAGCGAGGGTGGCATTCAACTCACTCCAACCGGGTCTTTCTGTGCGTTTGACGTTTTCTTTGGTACTGGCCTCCGAGGAGTTTTTCCCTTTCTGTAAAGTAAAGAAATTGAGGACATCAACAGCAAGCACAATAGAGAGTTTGGCTTATTTCTGACCGACTACACGCAACACCAATCAAGAGTAATTGAAATATACCAAGCAGGTGCCAGTACGTAGATTAAACAACTGTGACTGCATTCCAAGTAATTAAACAAACCGAGCTCTTCTCTAGCTAGAGCTACCTAGCCAACTACTAAACGCTGCAGCATGTTTAATCTAAATTATCTTATTTAAATGATAAAATGCTACGTATAAACGATGGTAATCAACCCATAATTGACACACAATTGTTCCAGGGTGACGGCATGTCAATAAAAGACTTACTAGACTAATATTATAATGCCAGGCTAGCTACAGTACTGTAGCTTAATTGTTAAAGCGGCACGATACGTCATCAGGTAACTGACGAGAGTGCAACATTCATTTTCCTGCAGTAAGGACTCACTAAGAAACGAATCGTAAACTATAAAGCAATTACATATACGTAAATATACTCACGTCGGTCTCTGCATTATGTAGTTCTATTGTGTAGTAGTTCTATAGAGTGTTGTTTATGCCACCACGCAGTGAACTCAACTCTGCTGAGCGGCCCTTCTATATTTGAAAATTCCCTCTTCCAAAACGTCTGTTTCCGGTTTTGTCTTTCGACCAATAAAATCTTTCACTAAATGTCCCGCCTCAAATTAATGTTTAGACCTCCGGATAGCGGAGTTTCGTCTCATCTTAAATTTAAGATGTGCTCTTGAAATCTAATTGCAAGTGGGGGTTTTTTCTCATAATCTTCTTAAAATATTAAACGTAAATGTATAATCCTAATGTTTGTTCACAGGCCTAGATTTAAAGGGATCTTATTTTTTCCAAGTGCAGACGTGAAAACCTCCCTCTATAACCTACACTAATGAGTTTATAATGGTGGCTACATAATTTAGATATCGCCCCAAAGGAGATTCATACAAAGTAAATATATTGATTACGCATAAAGGTAATCTAATTAAGGTATAGGTAGGGCCTAGAAATGATTTAAAGTAAACGTTTCAATTTTGACTGTTTAACTAATAGTTCTACACAAATTAAGCATAGGCTATAGTAGTTTCATTATAAAACAAAAACGTTTCTTTTATCATATTTATTGGACAAAAATACTTAAGAAATATCTGTATTTAATGGGTACCTTTCATGCAAAGTTAAATATTTTATACATATACACATTCTAGTAAATAGGAAGACAGACGTCCATGACAATGCTCCCAATTCAGTCTCCCCATATAGTGAGACCCACGCTTTGAAATTGCACAATACATTTGGTTTCATAAAATAACGGAATACACGTACAGAATACACATGGTAATACAGATTTCCTGTCAAAGGACATCGTTTGCATTTATCATCCACTTTCTGTTTTCCGGACAAATTTTCTCTTCACGTTACACAACAAAACTGGGGAAAGAAAGAGGTGTGTGTACCCGTCATTAAGTAAACCTGCTACCATTTTCATCCTTCATCATTCATCAGCAACTTCATAGCTGTAGCTTTTGTCAGAATATGTACAGTACAGAACATGTTCCCCCAGGTCAGATCCTCTTTTTTTAGCACTATTTTACCTATATAAACTGTGCCATTGTCATTGGAACTGTTTCAAATGCCTATGGATTATAATGCGTGGATGCATCACCAGTCCATTGTAAAGTTACAAGTCAATTCCTATGAAAAAAGAAAGGATGCTGTGTCAAGCCATGGAGGTTCGCTGCCATCTTAGCTCACTCAAGGTCCACCCATAACCGCCTAAGCACAAGGGCTTTTGAAGATGGAAAATAATATTATGTTAACTCTTTAAAAGTCAATACTTAAAGTTAAGAGTGGCAACATGACTTCATGTCATTATCACAGATGTTTCTCCCTTGTGCAGATGACCACAGAGGCAGACTGAAGATGCAGATGATTACAAGACTAAGAACCACACACACCAGTGCAGCTCCCATTGTGTTAGCAAAGGTGATGGGCAGGGAGTGTGTGACGAGCCAGTCCCGTCTCGCCATCATGTCCTGTTCAATCGCCTTCATCTGGACGTGAGTTCCAATGATGCCGCACACATGAAATAATTGGTGGCTGTGGCCTTTAGAGGGCGCAATAGGACAGTGGTTAGGTCAGCTGCAGTACAGTGGAGAGAAGGTGGCAATACAGACAGACACAATCCCAACCGCAAGATGAATTGTGAGGATGAAAAAATGTGTTGTCAACTTTTTCCAATGCAATATGACAGTGCTCACCTATGTAATCGAAACTGCCTGGGGCCAGACGCTCTGGTAGATGTGTGGCAAAGAGAAAGGCAGTAAGGAAGGCTAGAGCAATGTGATGTAAATGCAGAGGATTGGTGTCATTGGCTGTGCAGCTTTCACCTGTACACAAAAAGATCTGCGGGCAAATCAATGCAAAGGAATTAGCTTTGGCTTCTACAAAACCCATCAGGTTGGAGGCAAGCGTGTGGCTGCTCACTACAACTATAATGCATCATTATTTGATATAGAATCCTACTTAGCGCAGTTGTACAAAGTATGAAAAACAAATTGTATATCGAAAGAAGACCTACCCTGTAGAAGAGTGGAATGTTGTCAAACATGTAGGGGTAGGCAAAGGCAAAAATACGAAACCTTTTTCCAAACTTTGGAATTTCTGTGAATCTGGAACATAGAACATTTCAGAACGATCTATTTTGATTTAATTGACAATTATATTACATATCTATCTAATTAAGCCAAAACAGAAATATAAAAAAATCGTACACACTTTAAACCAGCAAATACATACAGACACATACAAAAACCTGTTAAACTCCATCAAATAAAGTAAAATATGTTTGACACAGCACCTAAATCAAGTCCAGCATTTCACTGATATTTCATTACATTTTAAAGCTGACATAATAACAGGTTACACCCTGTTTCATTAATATACAAGTTAGACGTGTTATTAAGGTCCTATGCTTACTGCATTACCTTCAGTTGAATTACTCACTCCCACACACTCCTGACCTGTCACACAACCTTCACACACTTGCACCTGCTGAGTCATCTGCAGACTCAGATTAACAAAACCAGATTTTCATCTGAGTTGCATTCAAATCGATATAGGCCTGCAGTAAGTGTGAATTCAGTCAACTCCCACTTTAGGAGTATAGACTTTCTGTTGCTAGCAACATGTTACCAACAACATGCAACACAGGCAAGGTTTTTTTCCTTGACCATCTCAGAGCCACCACATATATATTATTTATGATTTGCTCAATTGTACACTACAAAGATGGTGGCATTTGTGTTTTGATCTGGGGAAATGTGGAGACTAAGGGAGATGGCTAGCGGATGTCGTGGCCTAATGGTTAGGGACTTGGGCTTGTAACCCTCAAGTTGCTGGTTCGATTCTCACACCGGCGGAAATTGAAGGTGGGGATTGTGAATAAACAGCACTCTCTCTGCCTTCGATACCATGACTGAGGTGCCCTTGAGCAAGGCACCAAACCCTCAATTGCTCCCTGGGCACTGGAGCAATAGCTGCCCACTGCTCCAGGTGTATGTTCACTGTGTGTGCGTGCGGTTGCTCACTACTCACTACTGTGTGTGCACTTGGATGGGTTAAATGCAGAGGTAAAATTTCGAGTATGGGTAACCATACTTGACAATACATCACTTCACTTCATGTGTTGAGATTCGGCCATCTTGGTGTGGCTGTTACAGATGCAGTTGTGTTTGAGGTACCTGAGGTGCTGGGGCTCAGATCCCCATTGTGCTGCTTTGTAGAGGGCCTCCTGCGCCTCCTGAGGGAGGAACTGCCGCTGCCCTGCCTCACCAGGGGGGCAGGGCGTGGGCCGGCCTTGGCCTGGGGGAGCCTGTCTGGGTCTGGGGACAACAAAAGGGCCTCATCACACTCACANCACTACTCACTACTGTGTGTGCACTTGGATGGGTTAAATGCAGAGGTAAAATTTCGAGTATGGGTAACCATACTTGACAATACATCACTTCACTTTGACTCAGTGTTGTTAATACAAAGGAGATTTTTTAGAATGCACAAACACAACATGCATGTAATTTACCTTTTTACACTGTCATGATTATACTGTCGAAATGGCAGGCCCAGCCTTAGAGAGAGAGGGGGGGGGGAGAGGGATGTATTCAGAGAGACATACCAGAAGATTACTAGGCTGATGTAACAAATACAATTGGGAAAACTTGAGATAGTTTTTCCACATTTGTGTGTCATATACTTAACTCAAAATATGTTCTACCATCAGTTTATTATTTCCATACGTCCACCAAACCAAACAGTTTATTGAGGAACGCAGTGATTGAGTTTCCCAATAAAATCTCCTTACCTTGAATAACAGGCTAAGCTTGTGCAGACAACAGTGTTAATAACAGCGAAGAAGATGAAGTATTGGTGGAATGTGCTTTTAATCCACTTATCAGGAATGACATAGGCGGAGTAGGTGATGGCCGAACCTGTGATGAAACGAACATGTGTGGGATACAAATGAAAACACAATTTCAGCACACACAAGAACACCTGTGTTGAAGAACACAATTGCAAAAACATTATACCCAACATGTCCAAAATACACGCCTATGTAGACATCCATATCAGCTGGTGAGTGAGTCAAGTGCCCTTATCAAACTGATGGTGGAGGTAGAGGCGTGAACTACTCATGTGATGGAAGTGGACACAGAATTTAATTAATCTTAAAAATGATTTCCTAGAAATGTGTCACCTTCAAATGACCCTTTGGAGCCTATTTTATAACTAAATGTCTGTTCACAATTAGAATAGATATTTTAGTACAAATTTATAATATATATATTTATTTGGCAGGCACTTTTATCCAAAGCGACGTACAAGATAATATACTTTTTTTTGGCTCCATAACTGATGAAGGAAAAAAGAAATTTTCCATCTGAATTTTCTGGAAATATTTCATAGAGTGTCTGTTATTGTTATTGTTATTATGTCTGTTAACTATTTCTATGTCCGTGTTATGCTAGCTAAAAGAATACTGTTATGGAACAGAAAGAGGTGCAGAAATAGGAACCCCCCCAAATGAAGACATGCTGACCGTTCAACTCTTGCACTACTTGATAAGAGATTTTCCTCAAACTGTCTTTCAATGTCCAGGCCATTTTTACCCCTAATCAAGTTTACATGTGTATGTTATTTTAAAGAGGTTTTTGGTAATCATTTCCCAAATCAAACTTGCCAACCATCTGTCATATGAAACAATTGAATTAAAAGTTTAAAGTAAAGATGCACAGAATATGAACTATGAACTGATGGGTATAAATGTTACATCCGGTAGTTTCGTCCGCTCACCTAGACTGTACAAACTCAGTGCTCCATAGTCGAAAAAAAAGCAAACATGGCGAGCACGGGTGGACATGGAGCTGAAGGTGTGAGCACAGCTGGAGGCTAGAGGGTACACACAGCACGACACCAGGAAGACCAGGAGAGGCCAAGTGAACGAGTCCTCCCAGACGTCCTGCATCAAAAGGACCGTCAACAACTTCCACAGGAAGTACCTGCCAACAACAAGACACACAGGAGTTGCTGTTACCCCTACGGATTCAGGAGCACATCCCTGTGTCACACCAGTATTGGCATAGGTATGTGACACAGATTTTGTGTGTGTTCTTACATGGTACATAATGCTACAGCAGGCCAAAAATGCCACAGGCTGCCAATTGATAAATTACCCTCACACAGTCTGGTTTCAATTGTGGGATGCATGCCTTTCTGGCAGCAAGTTAATCTGACTCATAACGCTCTGCATATCAAATCCCTGGTAGTGTAGCAGCAGGATCATGGCTCCTCTCTGTGCAAGGCAAGTCATTTCTAAATTTGAGAAGTGATGTCAAACTGCACTGGTTGTGTTTTTCTAAAAGACCACATTATATTTGGTCTCTTCAGTCACTGACTGTGCTGTTGTAGAGTACACCACAGGGCACACATGAAGTGAAGTTATCTTATCACAGGGGCTGGGGCTTGGCCCTTAAACACACATTTATGGAGGCAACAAGCTCGCTTTCCCTGTCTCAGCACACCTCATTAACAAATGAACCTTATTTGTGCTTCTCTCCATCACTGCACCCAGTTGTTGACTAATTGTGTCAAGTCATTTGAGAGCTGTAAGCAGAGCTCATTAAAATGAACATGTAGCCTTGAGTTTCTCACCAGACCCCAGTCCACACATAGAAGCAAAAACACATGCACACACAAACACACGCATGTTCGAACACACATACATGGACTGAAAGGCAGGCAGGCACTCACACACATGCACACACACACACACACAGAGAAAGCCACTGTGGAATATGTGGCAGCCACAACAGATCATGTCAACTGTGGGGGAAGTGAGCCAGGGCTATGGGGAGCAGTTCTCACCAGCACTAAGGCCCCAGCCTCATCACACACCTCCTCACCTTCATTTTGTCATCGTAAACAAACATGGGCACCATGGTTGCTATAAAGACCTAGGACTGGCTAATTTCAGACACATTTGTTTACATAGCTGATACTATATATTTGTTCCGTATCAAATATGTAATATCTGTGGGAAAGGTATTAACAACACGTTGACATTCGTTCCATATGAGATGCTGACCACATAGAAAGGTTCAGCAAGTGCTGATGTTTACATTTCTATGGATGTTGGGTGTGGAGGGTTTGGAGTTTCAGGTATGATCAAAATTGGCTGTTGACAGCTGGGTGTGTACAATGCTACACAACCTTCAGGTATGGTTTCTAAGATGCCTCTCGGCTGGGTTTACTTGGTTGCGTGTCTCTGAGACACTTTAAAAACATTGCAGATCATCCTTGTTATTCAGGCTTTTTTATGTGTTTTTATTCATGTGCTGCAGTTCCTTATTAAAATGTTCATCTTACATTGCGGTCAACATTTTTGTCATCGATTGATGCGTTGGATTGCTGGAGTTATGTGGACTTGGTTATGACTGACTGTGTTTGTCTGTTTGTTCGTATTCTGAACCCGATCCATTGACAAAGCACTTGGATAAGATTGAACCTAAACAGGGGCCCGCTGCGCGGCGAATGAGTGATTGCATTGGCGTGGTGAACCAATTCGTGGCAACCAAGGTGGAAATTGTCGAAAGGCACGGACCATTGGCTGAGCGCAGGAGGTCACTGTGTCCGGCCGGCTGGCTGGAGAGTAGGAGCTACGCATGCCTGGGGAGAGGGGGGAGGACAGGGCGGAGGAGGAGACAAGGGACAATGAGGCGAGGGAGCGAGATATTTATAGGTGAACAAGGGGAGCGGGAGGGACAGGGGGAGGAGGGAGAGGGGGTATGTAAGTACATATACTGCATATACCAGTGT